>ML799918.1:16613-51734 GCA_009831015.1 Picea engelmannii | reverse complement strand
ACGGGCACATGAGTATCTGTTGCAGTTCCTGATCCAGATGTGGAGTCCGGAGCTGCACTGCTTCCTCGTGCGAGGAGAGCAGATCCCCTTCACTGCGGTGGTGGATATTTATTTCTTAACTGGGCTCCCCTTTCGGGGAACGCCCCTACCGGAAGAGCCGGTGTTTCCCAGGACCATTCAGTTGGCCGATATTGGCCAGAGATACTGCTCAGGTCGGGACTTTATGTCTGGGACTGTGGTGAGTATCGGTGTGATAGACTCCCTGGCACATCGTTGTATAACGATGATGATTGTTCATATATATGGGTCACTTGCGACCCAACGGATTAGTGGTGGCCAGCTGTTGGTGCTGGAGAGAGTGGTGGCCGGCGAGCAGTTCACGTGGGGGTTGACACTGCATGCGTAGATGGTAGCACAGTTGGACCGCTGTCGGTCCACAGGTGCGAGGGAGTTTGCATTTGGGTCCATGCTAGTGGCCTGGTTCTTAGAGAGGGTGCCGATGTTGCGCCCGAGGGTTTTACTGGAGATGCTGGGGGAGCGAGAGCCATGATTGAGGTGGTGGTCGACATTTTTTCTTCATCATGGTGGTGGTAAAGGTGGCCACTTATTTTTCAGCAGAGGCGACAAGGATATGGTGGCAGATGCCCCAGGTGATACTTCGGTACCCCTATTATGGGGTGGATTTCTGGGGTGACTCGGACATGGTGCTACCTCCAAGGGAGGTGTTTGACCATCGAGGTATGTTTAGTATTGGTGTGCATGTTTTGATGTATATTGTGTTTTGAGATAGCAGTCCATATGTATATGATATAGATGCTGATACTATCTTTTGTTGTTGTTTTTTGCATGTGCAGATGTGGCACCTCGCAGGCGCGAGGTGGAGATGCAAGGAGTGTCAGCTCGTCTAGAGCCGGAGAGATTACTGCATGGAGAGAGACGTCGGTGGGAGGATATCGCGGGGCGACCAGCAGAGCCCGAGAGGGTAGCGAGGAGGCATCGATTCGATGACCCTGGTGCGGGGCCATCACACACTCCTCCGACGACGGTCGAAGTGGATTTTGATGACATACGTCATCGTCTAGAGACGGTGTTGCAGGATGTGCCTAAGGGCATGTGGACGCGCATCCAGGACGAGAGCTTCCTGGAGCAGTGTGTGGGGGTGCCACCACCATGGCGGGCCATAGTGCGACGAGCAGCGGTGCTTGCTGTTATGACTAGTGGACGTCTACCGCCGGGGCAGGAGGGTCCTGTGGGTGGACCACCACTACCTAGGGTAGGTGGTGGTGGGTTGCCACCGCCCGAGGGAGGTGTAGGTGGTGGTGCGATAGAGGCACTATGAGTGGTGCACGATGTATATCTTTGTTTTTGTTGTATATATGCTGGTGAGCCCATTTTTTGTACCGAGGTTCTGTATTGGCCTGCAGATACATGTATTTTTGTATGTAAACATTCGGATGGCATGATGGGATTTTATATATACATGAGTATACATATTTGGAGATTCATCTAGTGTCTACATGTGTTTTTTGATGATGAGTTTGATGATGTCTATTCTATATATATGTTGTGACGGGATTTGTGAGATGTTTATGTAGGTGGAGCTTGATGTGATATATGCCAATCTAACACCATGTTAGCTATTTGATCTGTTGTTTGATTCAATTGTCTTGGAATATGTGTAAATGTAATGGAATCAAAATGTCGATATAACAGCCTAACCCGCAGGTATTTGCGAAAGAGGCACAGATCACGTACACGGTACACATTGTTGAGTTGGAGAACGACTAGTTGAGAGTCGAGGAAGACGCTAAGATGACGAATATGATGATGTTGGGCGTCGGCCAAGAGGCAGATGATGGCAGTGTATTCAGCTTGGTTTTTGGTGGCTGGCCCCAAACATATGCCTCTTGAATGTAGCATTTCATGTGAGGGGGTGTAGAGATCCCAAGCAGCCGAAGTGAGAGTTTGTGTCCAACGGCTGGCGCCGTCGGTGTAACCAAAGTGGTAGGCGGGTGGAGGAAGCATCTGTCAATAGCACAAAGGATAGTTTAGATGAGAGGAGAGGAGAAAAAAGATTAAAAACACTAAAAAAAGAAAAACCTAAAGTAGAATGACTACTTTTAAGCATAAAATTTCTTGAGATATAACCCATTGACGGGTTCCTTGAGAGAGAGGCCTTCGGGGGAGGCTAGGATGTATGTGCCTTTGGTGAGGCAATGTTGGATAATGTAAGGGCCATGCCAACGTGATTCGAATTTTCTATGGCCAAAGGTATCATGAGCGATATCATAAGCCAGGATGAGGTCGCCTTCGCGGAATGATCGAAGGTTGACATGGCGATCAAAGGTAGCCTTGGATCATTTTTTAGCTGCCTCGTTGTTCTATAATGAAGATCGACGATATTCATCCAGAGACTCCAAGTTAAACAAGCGTTGCTCCATTGGAGAAGTGTCAGGTAATAGCTCAATTGCGGTGCGTAAGGTGGGAATTTTTCACTCGATGGGAAGAGTTGCCTCGACCACATGGACTAAATGGAATGGTGTGAAACCAGTAGCGGTTTTCACCGTCGTTTGATAAGCCCATAGCGCAAAAAATAACATATGATGCCAATTGGTTTTATGTTTATTAACTGTACACTGTAACATGGTCTTGAGGACTTTGTTAACTGCCTCGACCTGTCCGTTTGATTGAGGGTAATATGGTGAGGCAAACTCGTGAGATAAGCCTAACCGAGATGAGAGTTCGACAAAGATCTCATTCTCGAAGTGTTTCCCATGGTCGGAAATGAGTTGGAGTGGTACTCCAAAACGAGATATGACATGGTTAAAGAAAAAGCGTGCTGCAGTGTCAGTGGTGTTGTTGAAAGTGGGCCATAGCTTCGGCCCATTTGGTGAAGTAATCAATGATGACAACAATGTATTTGTGACCATTGTTGGAGGGAGGATTACAAGTCATAAAGTCAATGCCCCATTTACAAAAAGGGACGACCGTAATGACAGGGTGAAGAAGAGAGGGGGGAGCTTGGGATTTGTTGGCATAGAGCTGACATTGCTCACATCGTTTCACGGCATGAATGCAATCATGAAATAGGGTAGGCCAAAAGTAACCAACTCGGATAATATTTTGAGCAGTGGATATAGCTGAAAGATGGCCCCCACATGCGCCACTGTGGCAGTTGTTTAAGACTCTGTCGGCCTCATCAATAGTCAGGCATCGACGAAGAATGGTGTCGACGCCCCGCCGATATAGGATGTCTCCGACGAGGAGATAGCGGGGGGCCTGATGGTGAATATGTCGACGATCATCTCGTGAAAGGTGGTTGCCGAAATTTTGAGTTCGTAGGTAGACGAGAAGGTTGACATACCAACGATCATCTGAAGTGATGTAAAAGAGATGTTCGTCTGGAAAGTCAGTATTGACGGGGGTACTAGAGGTATCGGAGGGGAGGGCCGTGACAATTTTGGCGAGAACGAGGGCCTTCTTACTCTTAGGTGTTGAGAACTCGAGGTCGTATTCCTGAAGGATAATGATCCATCGAGCGAATTTTCCGTTAACTTGGCGACAGCTGAGTAAGTACTGCATAGGGTTGGAATATACGAGGACCTTGGTGGTGCGAAGCAAAATGTAATGGCGCAGTTTCTGGACTGAAAGGACAACTGCAAGAGAAAGTTTCTCCTCGTGTTTATACTTCAAGGGTGGCCCTGAGAGGTTCTTACTAACGTAATAGATGACGTGTTCACGATTGTCATCTCCAAGCTGGACGAGGATGCCGGCTACTGATACAGCGGATGCTGATACGTAGAGAATGTATTTGCGATTATAGTCAGGTGCACTAATTAAAGGTGCATTTGAAAGCGCTGCTTTAAGATCGCCAAATGACTATTGAGCATGGTCGTCCCAGTGAAAAGGGATGTTGTGACGTAGTAAGCGGAGGAAACCGTGTGCGCTTATGGTGTAATTGGGGAAAAAGCGCCTAAGAAAGTTAGCTTTGACCTGTAGACTCTGAAGTTGTCGTAAATTCCGAGGAGGTGGAATTTCGGTGATAGCTTGAACTTTGAGGGGGTCTACGGTAATACCGCTTTGGGAAACAAGAAAAACCGAGGAGGCGCCCTGCAGTGACACAGAACACACACTTGAGAGGATTCAAGCGGATGTTGTACTGACGACACCATTGAAACATGATTCGTAAATCATCGATATGTTGGGTGCGTTTATTGGATCGAGCTGTGAGGTCGTCCAAGTAGGCAAGGATGATTTTAGCCAGAGCGTGGAAGATGTATGTCATTTCCCGCTGGAAGGTTGTGCCAACATTTTTTAAGCCGAAAGGCATGACATGATATGCAAAAGTACCCCATGGGGTAATGAATGCGGTTTTATAGTGATCGACTGGGTGGATTAGAATTTGGTTATAGCCAGAGAATCCATTCATAAAGGAGAGAGCCTCGTGGCCAGTGCAATCGTCGATAATTTGATCGATGAAAGGCGTTGGAAAGTTGTCTTTGGGACATGCGTTATTGAGATCGCGAAAGTCTGTGCAAACACGTATAGTGCCCTATTTTTTGTCGACGGGTACAGGGTTGGAAACCCATGAAGTATAAGCGATGGGATAAATAAACCCGACAACGCATAATTTGTCAATTTCGGCCTTGATAGTCGCAACTTTGGATGGGTGTAGCGGTCGCTGTTTCTGGCAGACGGGTGTGATGTCAGGCCAAGTGTCGATGTGATGCTCAAAAATAGAGGGATCGAGGCCAGGAATTTCCATGTATGACCAGGCGAAAATATCCCTATATTCCTGGAAGAGGGATTTATATGAGGCGATTTCCTGAGGAGTGCAAGCAACTCCAATGGTGATTTCTTCGACGATGCCATGTTTGATGGAAATGTCAATTTTGAAGGTGGGGGAAATGTTGGCCATATTACCTTCTTCAAAAGCATCAGGGGCGGGAATGGGATTGTTGAACCAATCGATAGGCCCTGCCGAGATAAAATCTTTGGTTTCGACCGCATAAATGGGGTTTTGGTTAGGAGGCATGGGGGCGTCCTGTGGAAAAAAGAGTGCGCGGTGATGTAGCGCATCCCAGGGCGAGTCTGGGTGGTTTATCTCTTCAAGTATTTCCTCGTCACATTGAAAATGCCGGGAATACAAGGGGTCATGAGGAGTGATCTCGGTGACAGTGTGGTTGCCCCCTGATGGAGAAGCAGAGGGAGCAATGCGAGGAGATGGGGAGGGTTCACTCGACATGAACCATATATTGAAGTACTGAGGGGTACCCATGGTGGTTGGGTGGAGAGTGTCCGTAGGGGAATGAGAAGGAGAGTTGGGGGGGTTGTGGGGTAAATCCTCAGAGACGTCATCTAAGAACCATGGAGGCGTTGGGAGTGCCTTAGGCTCGGGAGAAATGACATGAAGATTCTCTAGGGACGAGGTAATGTCAATTATTGCCTCTGCGGGTTGGTGAAGCAGGGCCAATTGACGTTGCCTATATTCGAGAATCATAGGACACTGGTATGTAAAGTGAGCTAATGAAGCACAGAGAGAGCAAGGGCATCTCATACGTTCATTAACTGAAGTGGTGACATAGCGGATGTCAGTGATATTTGTCGACGAGGACTTAGCAGGATTGGGGTTGTGCTGGAAGTTCTGGCGTACAGCCGCTAATGTCTGCCGAAAGCATGGAAGTGCTGAGCAATGATGGGTGTAATGGACATAATTTGAACATATAGCACAAGTGTATTTGGTCCTCAACCCTTTAGTACTGGAAGGGGGGGTGATAGTGGTGGGACTAGCAATAGCGGCAGGTGTTATGGGAGTTGGATTGAGGGGGATCAGATTCCGTAATTCAGGTAGTGATGGATAGTTGTTGGTTTGGTGGCCCTCTTTCTCACATAGTGCGCAAGGTGGTGGTATGCATGGAGGAAGTGGAGCGATGGTCTCTTTATTAGTTCTCCTGCCCCCAGCTGTAGCCGGGAGGTTAGTGAGTGGGGGGGTGGTGGGGGTAAGGAAGGGTATCGTCATGGGGAGGCCTTCCTATGGGGGAAGGGATGGTCGAGGGACCATCTCGGGTGGGTGTAAATACCACACTGGGATTGTTAACACCATATTGGGTAGTGTGAGCGTTGCGGCTACCTGAAAAGCTTCTATACTTGCTGGAGGGTAAAAGAAGGGAATTTTAGTGAGAGGTGGGGGAACTGTCTCCCAAATGGGACTAGGCCCCTGAGGGGATGTGGATTCGTGGACTGTTGGGGTCGATGAGTGTGCAGGAGGCTCTGACGGGATGGGTTCTGCGACTATTGGGACGTCAGGAATGACTGAAGCCTCCTGAGGAGGAAGAACATCCTCTGTGTGAGTTCCATTAGATGAGACGACACATACTTGATTAGCAGGATGAAGGAGTGGTGGTGCTCCATGGTATGTCCCTAACAAAGATGGATATTTGAAAATCCCAGGACCCATCTCTACGAGTGGATATGTGTATTGGTTTGTGTGGATGAGGGGAAGAATGTTATCGAGGTTGGTAGATGGGTTAGGCTCATAATGTGAGACTTGGTCAATGGTAACGATATTCCCATTGTGGGGGAACATCATTGTCCAAAAGACGGAAGATGCAACTTCCTTCATAACATACATGTAGCTACGACCAAACATGATATTATAATCGAGAGGGGCGTCGATAACTTCGATGTCGATGAGAATAGTCTTTCCCCCCGAGTTCAACGGGGACGTTTTGGAAGAGCCCTTCCGGAGAGGATGGTCGTCCGTCATAAGCTCGTAATGTGATGGTGGAGGGTATGATTTCTGGGGAACCAAGTTTCTTCCATATTGTTTTGGACATAATGCACGTAGATGCACCTTCATCGATGATACATCGATGAACTGTGATGTTCTGTATTTTCACTAGTATTTGAAAAGCGATCAAGGCGGGAAGATGAGGTTCTCCGCTGTCAAGATCAGAGGTTATGAGTTGAGTATCGATAGGGTCGACTACCCCCAAGGTGGAGAGTAGTGATTTCCGATGTGTAGGACAAGTCTGGAGGACTTCCAAGACTGACATGGCAGCTGGGGATTGCGCTAAGTCATCTACCAAACTATAGTTATGAGCTACCCTAGCCTGTGGGTTGTGGACATTCCGATGCAATGGGATGCGAGGGATGCGAAGTGGTGGTTTGGAGGAAGGGCGAGGGATCACCAACGGGGGTCCCATCGGTGTAGGGTTTGTCTCTGGGGTGATGGGAGGAGACTCAGCGGGTGCATGATATTGACAATTACGGGTTTGCAGAAGGATTTCTTCCTCACTGGTGAGGGGAATTGTATGCTTTGATGGATTTTTAGGGTTGGGGTATTGTCCCCCTTGAGGTGGGGGATTTTGTGTGTCCTGTTGGGTGTTTATCACACCTTGATGTGGAATAGGATTTTGCATCACGACGGGTTGTTGCATGTATTGTTGCGGTGCCTGCTGAGGGGCAGTTTGTGCAGGAGAATGGGGAAGACTACCTGAGTCTTTCAACCATTTGAAATCAGATATCTGGGGGCAATGGTGAGTGTAATGACCGAACTCACCACAAAGGGCACAAGGGAAGATGGTTTTAACATTATTTTTCCCTTGGCATTTGTTATTATTGCCCCCTTGGGGGTTTTGGTTCCCTTGGTTCTGGTTGCCCCCAGTTGGTTGGTGTTGTGGGGGTTGATTACCGCCTTGACCTAGGTTGTTGTTATTCTTGTTCCTTCCTTTATTCTTGACATTGTTCGATGGATGAGTTGGGTTGGCTATATTCAACTGTTCAAAACTTTGGTATTGTTGAGCAGCAGAAGGTTGAACAAAGTTTACCCCCGCATGTGGATGGGGGGGAGCCATGGGTTGTGGAGGACCAGGAAATGGGAAGTATGGATTTTATGGTGGTACCGCTCCATAAGGTACGTAGGAAGGCGTATTGATTTCACTAGTACCATAAGCTGATGTTGAGGGAGTACCACTGCTTGTGGGAATAGGTGGATGTATGGGAGGTGTCGGTGGTGGTCCACTGCTGGGTGGGGGTATAGCAACAGGGTATGGTTTTTGATAAGGGCGTGGGGGGTAATAAGGAGTGCCCCCATATGCTGGCAGGTATTGAGGTGTTCCATACATCGGTGGTGGTTGGGGTTGTGTACCATGGTGTGTGGTGGCACCGATTAGTCTGTCTACTGAGTGAGATATCCCAGGTTTGTCTTGGCCAAATGGCACAGGTTTTGGAAGATCAGGAAGTATCGTGTATAAGTACCCTGATTGTGCGTAGATGAGGTCATATTGTTGGGCCTTGCTGATGGCTTCCTCTTCCAATTGAGGGAAGGTGGAAGCTACATCCTTTCCAAGGAGAGATACAAGTGATCTAAGAAACCAGTCGAGACACTGTTGCTTGGTGGTTTCTGCTTTGCACAAACTACGTCGCCTACGCCACTCGTGAATGTGGTCAGCGATGTGTGTGGCTGATGTTTGTTTGAAGTTAGACAGTAGTTCTAGACCATTGTCGTGGCAGATGGGTAATTGGAAAAAGGTCAAGAATGCTTTGGCTAATGACTCAAAGGTCGCATGGGACCCTGATTTTTCTTCGACATACCATTTAGCCGATGGGCCAGTGAGTGTGCGTTGAAATAATCGCAGTCTGATGGAGTCATACATAATGTTATTGGAATATCACCAAAGATGAAAGGTCATGACATGGTTGGAAGGGTCATCGCCTGCCTTTCCTTCAAACTTTGGTATGTCTAAAGGTAGTTTGGTGGGCATTGCAGGCCATGTGGGGTCATGTAATATAGGATCATTGGTGAGTTTGGTGAGATCCGGTATGTTGAGAGAGGCCAAATATGGCATCTGCAGTGGGGGGGGAGGATTATCTCCGGCCATAGTGTGTTTTGAACCTGACCCTTGATGGGGGCTAGGTGGGTTGGTTCTCCCTCCTTGAGAGGAAGCGGGTCCTCCGCTTCCATGTAAAGGAGAGCGAGTAAATGGATGACCTTGGGAAGTAGACCCAAGTAATGTAGAACCAAGCAAAGCTGATCCTAATATAGTAGTACTCACAGGAGTGTGTGAAGGAGGTGTTGATGAGCGAGAACGACCAGATACTCCCCCTAAAATAGGAGGAAGGTTGAGCAAGCGTCGTGAACGACAGGGGTTCTGTGGTTCCCCTATGATGTCAGACTAACTGTGTGAATGTGTGCAAAAAGTGGTGAGAGAAATATACAGAAACAAGAGTCTTTGCGTTGAATGTTTACACAATATATATATCCAAATCAAACTGTAATCAGATGTGCATCATACATAAAATGAGAAAGAAACACATATATGTGGGTAAGTGGGTTTTTTCCACGTGAGGGAATCAAAAGAAAGCAAATGCTCGTGTCCTAGAAGACGTAACATCCTTCCTCTCAAATAGCACTGGACCTTCCAATAGTACTCAACAGTGGGGTTTGAAGTCACTGGAAGAGAAACTAGTGAAGGATGAAATAACTGGTTATAATGAGGGGTAAAGGGGGCATATCCCGAAAGAGCTGGCGATATTTCCCAATATCCACACAAAATCCAATCAAGGTGCAACTGTAGCCCACAATTTCCACCTGGGTAGATGTCCTAAATTTGGTCACTAGGTACCTCGGTCAAAGTGCGGCACTTAGATTTTCGGCCTAAGAAATGGGTCACGGGCTGGATCCCATCCAAGAGGTGGGTGCCTCAAGGGGGGACGCATAGAACAACCGGACCTTGGCCTTCAACCCTTCACAGATATCTCCATGCCTTATGGTGATTGGAACACTTGACTTGGAGGATTTTAAGTTCCCTATTTGACAAACTCTATGTTTTGACAATGTGAGAACCAGATAACGGGGAGTTATTTGGATGCCTATCCCCGAAATCCTACCTAGACTAAAAAATTTATTTTGGCACCTCCTGTGGAGGAAAACTTAGTGAGTTTTTAGAAAGATTTTAGATGTAGTTGTTTTGGGAGGTTGGGGGTGAAAACCAACCTCGTTTGATTTAAAAATGGGAGTGGATAGTCCTGTCAAGAAAAGATGGGGTATTTTCGGAATCCCTTGGGAGGAAACTTACTTAGACCTCCATGTTTCGAGAAGAATCTATGTGAGTGAAAGTGTGCCAATTTTTAGTGAATTAGATGTCACCTTGCTGCATGTGGACTTCGCTTGGTCCTTACAAGAGTTTGATTACCTAATTAGCTAAATGCCTTTGGTACAACCTTGCGTAATTCAAAATCCCTAGGAAGCTAGCATGTGGACATGTGGGTCCATTACTATCCTTTAACTCCCTATGGTGATGTAATCTAGAAAAGCTTGAAACTATCCTAGATTGAACACGTGGGCATGTATGGGCCCGTTACAAACCTTTAAACTTTCCTAGTGTTTTGATCTAAGAAAGCACAATTCCAAACACTATCCTATCTTTGTAGCATGTGGGCATGTATGGGCCCGTTAAAATATTAAGATATGTTTGAAAAAGAAAACTAAGAGGGGTCCCAAGAAGGGTCGTTGTCCTCTCCTAAAGGTTTTTAAACTTTGTTAAGGGAGATGAAATTGTTTTACAATCTTTTTTATGATTCTCAAGATCGCTTGGAGGCGCGAGAGAAGAGCATACTAAACGATTGTTACTTCAATTTCTAGTCCCAATGTAAGTTTAGATGTGATTAAAATTGATGTTCACCTTAGATTGTAAGTCAAAACAAGCCATCCATGTGGCAAAAAGCAAATAAGGGAAATTGATTTTTATCCTCCTAAGTGCTTATGTGTGTGTGACTAACCCCTTTATATGATGAGGGGACTAAGTGTGGTGTAGTGTTTAGAGCATGCTTAACATCATTTTTAAGAAGGAAAATGGCCTTCCCCACATCCCAACAACTTACAATGTGAAATTTTGTTCAAATGCGCGCCCCCTAGTGAAGACAGAGGCACATAGAGCATAGGCGCGCGAACAGAGATGAGTCAGAAAGTGCATGCACGCAGAGAAAGGCTGTTACTTAAGCGCATGCGCGCACGATGCACGTCTGTGGGGTAAAATACCCACGCACCTGTAACAAACGGCTGAGAAAGAAAATATGTATGGATTTCTCTCAATTCTCCTTTGAATTGGATGGTTGAAAGGTCGGCCTAGGCTAGTTAGTGCACCTGCAAGTTAAAAAAACTAAAAGAAGAGAAAAATAAACCCAAATGAGGTAGGAATTTGATACCTTTCCCCAGTGGAGTCGCCAATTTGTTGCACCCTTTTCGTCACCTTGGTGAGAAAATCAGAGGTGCTTGCATGCCCATTTGGGTCTTGCTGAGCATGACAACTATAGAGGAAAGAGTTAGAGAAAGAAAAACAAAACTATAAGCAAGAATTAAACTAATACAAACTAAAACCATAAGCATAGGGACATAGAGATAACAAAAACAAAAACAACCATGTCACTAATGTAATAGGTTGGTCTATTGATGAAATCAAAGCACCAAGAAGAAAGGGGACAATGAATCCCTTCTTCCTCCAAGGGAAGGCTCTTGGACCCTCACAAGCTTGCTCTCCTTACAACAAAGAAAATGAGAATAGTGGTGAAAGAACTCTTTGCAAATCCACTCAATGGAGAGGTGTATTGCTCAATGAAATGGTGCCAATGTGTCCTTGTCAAGGAAGGAGTCCTTAAAACAATCTAGGCAACATAACATTACTTAGAATTCCTTGAGAAAATGAGGTGCATTCATGGCTTTTTATAGCATTGCATTGGGTTATTGTGTAACTCCTTTGTAGTGTGAAAAGAGGCCATTTAGGGCATTATTAGGTCTTTGACCAGCCCACCATTCGGATCCAACCCGGATTTGGAGGTCAAATCATCTTGGGAGCTGAACCATAAGTGGTTGGGAGGCCGACCATATTCATAAATGCGTCGTTTAGCAGGTGCGCGGATTTTTGCGCTAACAGTCGTGCATTGTGCTCGTATGCGCGCACTCTACATTCCTATTCCGTGCGTGTGCGCGAGCGCCCAACTTCTGTAAAGCGCTCTTCAATTTGTCACTACTTTATATAGTTTTTTCCCTTTTCTGAATGCTGTGAGATTAATTCAGGGCCATGAATGACTTCATTACTGCTTTGCCGATGCTGAGTTCTTGTAACCATGTGCGGACGAAATTTCAGTGATAACACAAACTAATTAATCTAACTAAAACTAACTATTAAAACAAACTAAACTAATCTAACTAAAACAAACTAATAAACTAATCTAACTAAAAGAACTAACTATTAACATAAATATAACTTATTCACAAAATATACAATATCTACAATTTACAGATTTAAATAAAACCTGAAAAACTCGTTTGCATTCTGTCCTAAGGCAGAGAGATATATTTTTGATTTTATAATTTTATGAATAGAAATAAAACAGAAAAACTAACTAAACTAAATCACTAATCTAAACTACAAATATATCTAACTAAAATACTAAAATAAATTAACGAAAATAAATCACAAACTAACCTGGAGAAACGCTCCAGATTTGTCCTGTGTATGATGATCTTCTTAGTTGATCGGAGGGAGGAAACCCGCACCGAATAATCCAGGAGCTTCTCATAAACGATAGCTGCAGTGCTCTTTAAGTTTGGTTACAGGACAAACAAGACATAAAAAATCACAAGAACCATATAATTTATAGATCTCCACAATTAGATAAACCTGTATGCAAAGACTTATACAAAAATAATTCAATTAATGAAGAAGAGAAATATGTCATTCATTAACTGAATCAAGTAATTGTTGTGTTTTTAAATGTTGAAAGAAATCAGACATAGATCATATTAATTAATTCATATCATTCTGCAAAAGACTGTGATAGCTAAAGTAGTCACTAATCAAATGCAAATTGATAAACATAAACATGAAACAAAAGATTGATATTATGAAAAGCGAAAGCTGTAGCAGAACATCAACTTCTGTCTCAGTTTGTATTAGAAATCCATATCCTATTTCTCCCACAAGTGAGGATGATCCTTATTACAAAAATAATAAGTATTTATAAGTTTTCCACAGGGTAAAACCTCCCTGTGGAAGTTATCAAACTGTTTACATAAATCTGGGAAGATATCCCAAGTTTAACTAAACTAGGAAACTACAATAAACTAAAACACTTCAAATATCCCCTAGACTATCCAGCATGTCCCATGCAATTCGAATTCACCTGAAAAGGGTCAAAAATAGACAAGTTAGAAGGATCCTTTATTAATAAAATAACAAAAATCTAATTCTATAGACTAGCTACAGAATCCTCTGATTCTGTAGCTGGTCTAAATAAGACACATAATCAGTAATAAAATCAATTGAAAATCTTTTAAAGAATTAAATTCAATTAACATCCAACAACTATTTGAAAACGAATAATTTAATTTGAAATTATTATACCATTCGAAATCAAACAGGATCAAAATCATTCAACCGAATACAGAGATAGGTGTACTCTGTTTCTTTTGTTACCACAAAGTCGGGTCAATAGAATCATAATCGAACAGTTGTGAAATCGTTTCATATCCAATTGAAACCGATATGATCAAACAGATTTCCGACAATCGTTACGCTGCCTCAACAAGAGGAGATACGATCGAATCCAAACAAGATCACTTTTCAAATCGTTATAAATGTAACGATATAGAAAACGATTTATACCATAAGCTAATTAAACCAACACTGATGCGTAACTATCCACAAATGAAATCGTAACAGGATCAATCAACTAGTAACAGAGTTCGTAAGAATTGGTCGATCATTTGCTATTACAAATTGGGGTAGACAAAATCATTCAAGAAATCTTTTCTTGAGTGCATTTAGAAATAACTATTACCCGAATCTCCTCATATGAATTTAACAGAATGACATAAGTCGAACCGATTTTACAAACTCGTTTGAGAACATAACTGTAATCAAATCTATTTTGATATGAATGCAATTCATAAAATCGATCAAACTAACTGAAGATACAGCTATCCAATCAAACGAATCAAACAACTGGGGTTTTACACAGTCGTCGTGGATCAAAACATTCCATGATTCGGGCGTGAATATCATTCGCACAGACTTAAATGAGCGTATTGTTTTAATAAAAATAGAGTCATTTTTCCCAACTTGGAAACGATCAATTCTAAAAAATTATATGACACAACATCGTAACAACCAAATTCATTGAAATCATTTGCCAATCACAACATATGAACCATAACGAAATCAAATCCAATCATAATCGTATTCTAAATTGAGCATGAAAAACTTCCTGTTCGGAATAGATACAAAACAAATCATTAATTTCGTTACTTCAATCAGACAAACGAATAGGTCAAATCCAAACGAAGACTATTCAAATCCAATAAAAATATATGAGCAGATCGTATATCAAATCGAAATTTCTTTTTATTTTTAGCAAAGCAAAACAATGTACAGGATGAATACCGAATGACAGAGCCATTTTGAATGAGAGACAAAGCTATTTGAAAACAAAATTCAAATCATTATATCAACCTTGATCATTCACAAAAACGAAACGATATCAAAATCCATACCTGTATGGCGAGCAGATGGCTTGGTCACGAAAATTTAGAGTTGATAACTATTGTGGCTGATTCAACATTCTTGAAAAGGATGGAGCCTATTGTCTTCTGCTTCTTATCAGTTGCTTGGAGTTGGTCTCTTTGGCTGGTCAACACTGCCACTTGACTTTCCAATGATTGAATTTTTTATTGGAGCATGGGAACATCGATGTAGTATCGTTCCAACCATAAATCGCATTGGTCACGGGAAGACTACGTGGGTTTTGAAAGAGAAGGCGAGGGTTTGGACATATTTTTGAGGGTTTCGTTAGACAATTTAATCCCTGGGTAGCTGGTATCGTTTCTTAGGCAAGGGGGAAGATTCAACATGAAATCGTAAGGTGGTTTGGGGCATAAACCCTGCGAGTAAGGGTACTTGGTGGCTAGAAAATGTTCTATGTCAGAGTCGGAATCCTCACTAAGGATTATAGGCTTTGACTCAACAGAGGGTTTAGGTTTGTTCCTGGCCATCCTTGAAATGAGTCGAACGTTCTTTTTACCCTTGGCATTGGTAGTAGGGTTAGCCTTGGGATTTTTTCTCACAGGTCTTTTAATAGTCTCATCATTCTTAGTTCTAACGTCTGGTAAGTTAATAGCAGGGTTGATCGAAGGCTTAGGAGAGGGAAATAGGATGTGGAAGGGCATGGGTGGCTTGGCCTTGGTTTCAATTACCACAGGCTTGTCAACCTGGACAGGGTCTGTATCCTCAAAACCATTACGAGCGATGAAATCTCTCCAGCTATCACCATGTAAAATCAAGTGATAAACAATGATAATTTTGATAAGTCCATGGTGGAACAGGCTGCTGTCAGCCTTCTGCCTTTTAAACCTTTTCGACATTTTATATAGGCTACGCTGAAAGTAAAAGGGCATATTCAACGAGTATCCCATAAAATTCATTAACAAACGTAGGTGGTAGAGGAAAATGAGGTTGTATCGACCTTCACAGGTCACGAACTGCTTGACTACCATCAAAGTATCGTGCCATCGTGGTTTAAGTGCAGAGATGGGCATACCTCTGTCACAAGAAGTGTCCTTTCGCGAGAGGAACAACAGTGTCCATGGCACCTCCTCGACCTTACAATTTTTGAACCAACGATGTCCTGTGGCAGGTAACCCTGTAGCAAAACTGATAAAATTCTCATCAATTTCCAACTGTATGTCACCCACCTTGGCTCTACAACCATCGAAAGTCATGGAAAATTGTCGTGCTACAGCTAGATTAAAACCCTCAAATCATTGCACGAAGGTGAGCCATCCATTATCCTCCAAGTCTTTGTGGGCATTGTCAAACATTAACAAGGCTTGGTTGTCGTTTGGCTTGATTCACACGACTGGTGCCATGGAGCCGAGCACATGGTAAGTCCAGGGTTTGGATCATAGCACACAGGAGCAGAGTGCATGAAGGTTATCCGAGCTAACAGAGGTAAGCGGGGAATAAGGGATAGGCATAAATGCCAGCGTGCGAAGGTGGTGGAGTTATTCACTGGCCATGCATAACAATTATTGCCAAGGTACAACCGTTGGATTTCATAGTTGTTCAACCCACTATAGCATAGTTCAATACTCAAGTCATTTTCCCAACCAATGAAATCAAATGTATAAACCAACGCGCGCAAACGTTATGCCATAGTTTTAAACACCCGACATATAAATCAAAACCAAAATCAACTATGCGCTAATGTATCATCTCATATAATCAATAGTTTAACCAATGTGTCGATGGGTATTCATATAAGAAGCAAGCCAATAGTTATGAAAACAAAAACATAGGTATCATATTAAAGATATATATGAAAGATT
This sequence comes from Picea engelmannii, assembly GCA_009831015.1. NCBI lineage: Eukaryota > Viridiplantae > Streptophyta > Pinopsida > Pinales > Pinaceae > Picea > Picea engelmannii. Next base: position 35,350 of record ML799918.1, on the reverse strand, counting down.
TAACAATAACACCCATGTATCTTATGAAACCAAAGGTCAAGTAGGTCGAATAAAAAGAAAATCCAAATGCCAATGTATTACAAACTCAATGAAACCAAATTATGCAATTAATCAAAGCATGAGTACCGATCAAAGGATCTTGCTAGCTATATAATGATAAATAAAAAGGTAAGCGCAATAGGCATATCGACAAAAGAGATAATGATAGTTCAGATAGTGATTTCAATGTGAATTCGAAAGACTAAGTTTTCACGCTTATAGTCGTGAAAATGAAACAAAGGTAAATGTGCAAATGTCGCAAAAAATAAAAGTGTCGTTTATTTGAAAATTGCGACGAAAAATCGATGTTTGCAAAACATAGGTGTAGGGAGCTTATTAGACAATAAAAAAAAGTGAATTTGCTGCCAAAAAAGTGTCAAAAGGGAGGCTTTGATTGGATCTTTGATTGGGAGAGAGGGAAATCATGCTTGCCATTCCCACTAGGTATTATTTGATTACACCAAGTATCCTCTTCATTAGTCATTTGATGATGCTTTGGCCATTTTTTTTTTCTTCCTAATAAAATTTCCCCCCAACAAATTGAGACTTTTGGAAGACACTAACTCTGAGGGGGAATGGAAATCAGAGAAGAATACCCAGTTTCTGGCCAGCGAAATTTTCCAGGATACATATTTGGGTAGCACAAGGAAGAAATCCTTGAAAGGTTGATTATTTCTCACATAACCTTGATAATTTATATGTCATTTACTAAAAATGTGATTAATTATATTTTGCTAGCGAATAGAAGAGGAGAGGGTTTTGAGAGCCAAAGACCATACCTCTTTGGAGTATACACACTCCAAAAACAAGTGGGTAGTGGTTTCTTCAGAACTGTGACAAAAAACACACTGAAAGTGGTCATGGAATCCCCTTCTTTGTATATTCTCTCCTATAAGTATTTTAGTATGCACCAACAACCAACACAAAATATTGATTTTGGGCAGACCATCTGCATTCCAAATTTTCTTCCATATCGAATATGTTGAGGGTAAGTTGGTATGTGCAATAAGGGACACATAAATTTACTCTATTGACTATAATACTTCGCCCCAACCTCTTGAATCCTTTTATTTTAAATGGAAAGGAGCACATCCTTTAAAATGAGGGGGGAGGTTCATTTTTTTCCACACTAACCAATCCCTAGAAGGAATCCACTTTGAGATATGATGTAAAGAGGAAATACCATTGATATGAAACCATTCTCGTAGGGGGGTTTGGAGAGGGTTTTTATTAAATGGTTTCTTTCCCATAATATTGTCTTCCCATAGAAGTACCTTCCTCCCATTCCCTAGAATCCAAGTACTTTTTCTTTGGAGAAGAGGTAAGGAAACCTTGAGAAGTTTCTAGATTGGGGAACCCGTATAAGGGGGGGGGGGTATCTAAACATATTAATATTTCACCTACCAAATATTTGTGCTTCATGACTTTCTCCCACCAATATTGTTTTCCCAATACCAATCTCTAGAGGATTTTGGATCCAAGCACCAAGTTAGCTATCATAGGATCAAGAATCCCCAATCCACCATGTGTTTTGGGATCTCTGACCACATTCCAATTAACTAGGTGCATTCTCTTTCCATTATCCTTTCCCTCGACCCATAATAATTTCTTGATTTATTGTGCTATTGTTGCCTTAATATGGGAAGGGGATATAAGAGATGAAAATTGAAAAATTGGTAGGGAGGAAAGGACATATTTGATAAGGATTACTCTTCCCACTAGATTTAACCATTGGGTGCCCAACTGGATGAGTTTTCTTTTGATTTTTTCAATAATTGGAGTCCAGGATGACCAGGATAGAGAGGTGAGGAAAATGGGGATCCCTAGATACCTAAAATATTGCCAACTTTCTACCATCGCAAATTCCAAAACGTTTGTTATCCGATCTGTTGTTCTATATTTTATGTTCCATACATAAATTTGACTTTTTTTCTTATTTATTTGTCCTCCTAAGACTTGCATGAATTTTCTAAAAATTCCTTGAATCTCTAGGAAATAATAGTAGAATCTCCTCCTAGTAAAATAGTGTCATCTGCAAATTGGGAGTGATTGATCCTTCTATCTCCTCTAGTAATTCTAATACCTAGAATAGTCTTATCCAACCTTGCCTTTTCCAATTGTTTGCTTAGGGATTCCACCATGAGAGAGGGAAACCTTGTCTTAGACCTATATATATTTAAAAAAATTATGTTGGGCACCCATTTACAAGAGGAGAGATCCATGGAATTCAAATACAAGAGTATATCCAGGCTATGAAATCCTCCCCAAATCCAAACCTGGTCAATATGGAAAGAAGAAAACTATGCCTGACTCAGTCAAAGGAATTGCCCATGTTCAACTTTATGCATATCTCTTTATCTCCCCGCTCTTTGATGTAATGGATAGCTTCTTGAACCAAGGGGATATTATCTATCATTTTCCAATTCTCCACAAAACCACCTTGATTTGGAGAAATGAGCTTTGGAAGCCAAGGTTTGATTATATTGGTAATTATTTTTAAGATTATTTTTATAAGATACATTTCATAAGGAAATGGTTCAGAATATCTTGAAGGAGGAGGGATTTGTTTCCTTGGGAATGAGGGCCAAAAATGATGAGTTGGTCCCCCCCCCCCCAATTCTGGCTTACTTATGAACATATTGAATCATGCGAACCATGCATTTTTTTATCATATTCTAGCATAGGATATAGAAGTGGGCAGTAAATTCATCTAGACCTAGGGTTTTGTCTAGATTCATCTGATTTAGGACACCAAATACCTCTGCTTTTGTTACTGGCTTGATTATATGAATGTTGTCTTCTCGAGTGAGAAAGTTGGGAATATTTTGAAGGAATTTCTATTGGACATCTATATCCCTGTAATATTCCTCCTGGAGAAACTTTTCAAAGTTCTCTTTGGCAGCATTTTTGAGTTTATTTTTTCCCTTTATGCTAGTCCTTGCCTCATCCGTTATCTCCATGATTCTATTTTTGCATGTTCTTTCTTTAACTTGACGATGGAAAAATTTTGTATTATGATCTCCTGCTTAAATCTAGAGGCTTCGTGATTTCAACCTCCATTTTTCTTTCTCTTGCCTGAGCACCTTCTGATAACGTAGGAAATTCTATTGTTCTTATATTAAGGTGGTCATTTTTGGGGATTTAGATTCTAGTGAGGTTCAAGTCTCTTCTATTTTCTCAACCAGATTTGTTGCTTCCTTTCTTGATCCATGTCTTTCTTCTTTTCCCATTCTCGGAGAACCCATTTAGAATATTTTATTTTTTGTTCCCAAACATGGATTGGGGAACCAATCACCCAAGATTTGCAAAATGGGGAGATGAGATCCATAAAATATGGGTCTTATTCCTAGGAAGGGACAAACTAGAAGGGGATTGGTCTAATAAATTCTGAAGGGGTTAAGACCAAAGTAATGGGGAAATGATCAGATCCACTCTAGGGAATAATTCTAGAAGCTAACAAATAATATTCCAAGAGATTTCCACTTACTAAGAACCTATCCATCTTGGCAAAAATTTGATTGGGACCTTGCCTTCTATTGGACCAGGTCTATCTACCCCTTAATGGTTTCACATCCATTAGATATAATTCTTGGATTAGATCCTCCATGTATTCTTTAGATGAATCTCTCAAAACATTTCCTCCTAATTTTTCAAATGCATCCAAAGTGGTGTTGAAATCTCCCTCCATGATAAGGGAGGAATAATGGCTTTCCTGGATGTTAAACAAAGATCTCCAACATTTAATTTTATATTGCAGTTGATATGGCATATAAATATCAAATATGGAGAGGGATTTTGCTAAAGGAATATGGGTCAGATTCACTCTCAGCCAATTAGGGTGTCTTAACCAATCCTCTAATCTGAATATATGGGGTTTCCATAAGGTGAAAATTCCTCTTGAGTCCCTTTGAGAGCTCACCGTTCTTCCCGTTCTTACACTCCACATAAATTTACTATTGTGAAGGACCTCATAGTCCTTCAATTTCATATCCTAGAATAGAAGGATCTGAGGGGATTCCTTCCTTACTAAGCTTCTTACTAATTCCTTTTTCGATCTTTTTCCTAGGCATATGCAATTCCAAGAGATTATTTTCAACATTTAAATGAGGATTTAGGGTTCCCCCCTTTAGGGGGATTCATGCCACTTTGATTTCTACTTGGCCTGGGTTCCTTCTTAGTATGTACATATAAGGTGCTTTGTTTCCCTAGTTATATCTCCTTCCGATCTATTGCCTCTCTCCTTTGTTAGTTCGACTTTCTACTAGGTTTTTTAGGGGTAGGGGTTTTTCTAGACTCTAGGTTAGATTCTTCCTCTGAGATATTATCTATTTTTCCATATTCTTAGTCACCCTGGGCATTTAGATGAGATGTCTCCTGAAGTAATGGTTGATTATCATTGTTTTCTTCTTGTCCTTTTTTATTTGGGTTGGTTCCATTCTCCTTCTCTTCTTCCATTACTGAGAGGATTTCATATTGATTTATTGTGGATATATGTTCATTATCTGCACTTATTGATGAGGTTGTTGTGTCTTCTTTCGATTTTGGATTGGAGGGAGCTCCCTCATTGTCTGTAGCTTTTCCTGGTTGTGGGTCTTGCTTTGCAGTTTTTCTCTTCCACTTTGGTTGTTTCCATTTCTCATTATTCTCTTCAACTGGATGATCTGCTAGGGATTTTGGACATATTTTGGAAAAATTACCATATTCATGACATATCTTGTATTTGAAAGGTAATTGTTCATAGTCCAACTTTTGCAGGTATGACCAATTGTCCAGTTTCAACGTGATGAATTATGGAAGTCCCTTTTACATATATACTTCTACACATATTTTGGCATAGGTCTGGATACCATATTTTGGCTCAGTGCGATCAATATACCTTCCTAGGGTGTTTCCTATAACTATGAGAGTTTCATCATTCCAACAATGCAATGGGACAAAAGGAATTTTAACCCAGATCGAAATATCAAAAGGAATGTTGTTCTCTAGGTTAAAACCCATATTCCAACTATCAAGGTATAGTCCTATGGACCCCATAAAACAAGGACCGCCTATGAAGATCAAATGCTGATCGAATTTCTCTTCAAACAAAAATGTGTAAAACAATTTTCAATAGAGAGAGAAAGAGTACCCACCTTTTATGAGTAGTTTTTAGCTATTTTCTAAATAAGTCGCCATTGATATGGGTGAGGTCTAGGTTCCCACAAACTATCCTATCAGTCCATTTTTTGTGAACCGGATCACTAAATATCTCGATCTTTCTTGCACCGATAATTCTGGAACTACGTCGAGTTTCTTGACAAAATGAGAGGTGACAGTTTTAGGTTGTTTCGAAAGATTTGAGATCAGGCTAGAAAAGGATGCTATGTTTGTTGTGAGGGGTGGAGGGGGTAGATCCCCTCTAGGATAGTCCATAGTGGGCACAAAATTATTCATCTAGGGTTTCCTTAGGCAATCGAAGAGAAGATAGAAGCTATGAAAGATTAAGTAATATCGATCTTCCTTAAAAACAATTGCTCAATGTCATGGTTGAGTAAGTAATGACGACCAAATGGAGAAATTAAATCCAATTTCATGTATTGGTTGATAATGGGAATGAACCCTACCAGATTTCCTTAGAATGTATGGCCCTTCATATGTTAGGAGATGGTTTTCACCTCACCTATGTCTAATACTTAGCTTGGGCATCCTTCCAAATATCATGGATGAGTTCACCATACCTTTTATACCTATGGCCTTATGGCTTTTCTATGGATACTATGATAAGATATTTAATTCTATATAGGTGCATGTGGATATTGTGTTAGATGTGGCCAAGACATAATTAAAACACGAGAGAGATGAGGGTTACCATGATTTTTTGTTTAACATCTTCAATCCAATGCCTTTGTTGGAATATATTTAATTGTGTTCCTTGATATCATGAAATACATTACCCATGTGCGAATCCAACTACAAAGAGGTTTGGTGGAAGAGGTATGTCACCTCGTTAGGGCATGGGGGGTCTCAAAATGAGGGATTTTGAGGGAATTTCATTGGTCCAGTAAACTATGTATGAGGTGTTGAGGATAGACTTATCAATTCCTTTGCAATATGCAAGAGCCAAGAGGTATTTAGTTGTCAAAACATATGACAAGTTTTATGCAGTTAAAAAGGGGGGGAATTAGGTGGGTACTGACCATTTGTTACCAAATATCCCAACATATTCGATAGAATTGATGAGTTTGTGCTTCGTTAGTTCACAAGAAAGGAGGGGGAGAATATGCTAAAGTATGTTCACTAGTCCAAACAATGCATATGGAATGATGTTATTATTGTGTCTTGGCTATTGTGGTGCATCTATTATTACCATCAAATTCCTATATCATAGGTTGGTCATCCTCATCTATAACCTTCAAGACACTTGATGTTGAACAAGGCCACTATTTAAGAGTGTAATTTGTAAATTCTATCCTTGTAGATAACTGTAATTACATTCGTTTTAGATATTGTGGTTTCAATATGGATTTTCATTTGAATTGTGAATTAGATTTGTGTATTGCACATATATATGTGTTCAAAGATGCAATATACCTATATTTATATATGTGTTTGACTCTGTAATCCCTCATCAATGAAGGCCTCAAAGGTAAACATAATAATCCTAAATTGTTTTGAGAGTTATGAAATGAAGTGCTCATGGTCAATATGGTTCCTACATGGTGGAAGAGTTATTTCCCAAAGTTGTTGATAAATTTGGGGTCCCTATCACTAATGATGACTTTGGGAAAACCATGGAGTCTATAAATATTTTTCACATAGCTATTAGTAATTTGATTGGCCTTAGATTTTGATGAAATTCCAATGAAATGGAAATATTTAGTTAATTGATCTACAATTACAAATATGTTATCATTTCGTTCTGATGTAGGGATACTCATGATGTAATATTCCAAATATAAAATAGTATGCATAACATAAATAATTAGCTAGAAATGGCAGATAAACAATGATATAACCAGAACTATACCACAATAATACCATAATAATACCCAAGTACTAGAGAGTATCTTCCTAAGTGTTTTTCTCGGTGGCACTATAGCAATCAAGTGACCGATCGATTTATCTATGTAGGGCTTCAAGAGATCTAGGTCGATCCATATACAAGTGTTGTATGATGCGCTACCCCTTGAAGGGGTACCAACATGGGTTACAAGGGTGGCCAAAAGATGTGCTCTTAAGTACCACTTGTATTTACTATGTGTATGAATCCTCGACCGCAGGTTTATGTGTGTAACGATAGATCTATGTAGCTTAAAGATGTTAGAATACGTCTCTACCCTGGAAAAAAAAATTAACCCACAATTTTCTGTCGAGGAAGGTGCTCTGATACCACTTGTAAAATTCCAAATATAAAATAGTATGCAAAATATAAATAATTAGCTAGAAATGGCAGATAAATAATGATATAACCAGAACTATACCACAAAAATACCAGAATAATACCAGAATAACACTAGAAAGAGCACTTTGATTACTGAGAGTAATGTTCACTTGACTCTTCGAGGGGGAAACCTCCAATAGAGAAGAGCTCTATTACAATAATATCCAAGACAAAACTTATCATACCCTCTACTCCTATTTATACTAAATATGTCTATCCAAAAGAACAATCTAGAGGAAGATCCTTCTAGAAGCGAAAGATTCTATTAGGTCTTCTTACATCTGACTTATTCTTCCTTATTTCTAGGCCTTATTAATATTGACCTTTATTACATGGAAATATATGATTCTACCTACATGAGGGGTTAGGTCCCTAACATGTCCTCCCCCTTAAAAATAGCCTTGTCCTCAAGGCTTGAGATGAGGAAATTGTTGCAGAATGGTAGTTGGTTCCCAAGTGGCATCTATTGGAGTTGTATCTTTCCACTAGACTAACACTTCCTTGATGGTGCTCTGACACAGACAACACTCACGTCGGTCCAAAAATACTTGTGTTTGTATCCAAATGGAGCCTTCTTTGTCCAACTCGGGAAGGTTGGTTTGATTTTGGCACTTAGTTCCAATCACCTTCTTTAAGTAGGAAACATGAAAAATAGGATGGAGCTTAGAATGACTAGGAAAATCTAACTGATAGGCCAATTGTCCCACATGGTTGAGAATGGTATAAGGACTATAAAATTTGGGCACCCATTTCTGACAATGGTGAGCCTTGAGGGAATTTTTCTTATAAGGTTGTAGTCAAAGAAACACCTGATCACCTTCTGCAAATTGACGTTCAGAGAGACCTTGATTTTCCTGTTGCTTCATGCGATCTAGGCCATGGCCAAATTCTCTTTGAGGGTATGGAGAATAGTCTCTTTTACTATAAGCGTTTGGTCGATTTCCTAGACCTTCGAGACACCTAACAAGTATGAGAGAACTGAAGGTGAATTTTTTCCATATACCGCTTCAAAATGAGTCACGTGAGTAGTTGTATGGTAAGAAGTGTTGTACCACCATTCAACTAGTGGTAACCATTGAGCCCATTAATTTTTCCTTTCTGATGCAAAACACCTCAAATATGTTTCCAAACAATTTTCGACAACTTCAATTTGACCATCAGTATAGGGATGATAAGTTGTGTTGAGATGCAATTGGGTGCCTTGTAGCTTAAGCAATCATTGCCAAAAATTGCTGGTGAAAGTTGGGTCACGATCAGAAACAATAGAATGAGGCATTCCATGAAGCTTAAAGACCTAATCCATGAAAAGTTGAGCCACAATGGAGGTTGTAAATGGGTGTTGAAGAGAACATAAATGAGCATACATGGAAATACGATCAACTACCACCATGATGACTGATTTATTGCCCGATTTAGGTAAGCATACAATAAAATCCATAGATATATCCCTCCAAATAACAGGTGGAATCAGAAGCGGTAGTAGTGTGCCAGGAGATTTGACCGTTTCACCCTTGTTGCGTTGACAAACATCACATTTTGCCACAAAATTGCGAATGTCCTATTTCATACCATCCCAGAAAAAAGAACGTATGACCCAGTCATAGGTTTTGGTAAACCCTAAGTGCCCAGCGGTATGTGTAGCATGAAGCTCTGAAAGTACCATGGATTTAAGTTTTGACAATTTACTTAAACACAAAATACCTTTGTATCGAAGTTCATCATTGAGCCAAGAGTACCCTGGGGAAACTATAGAATGGGCCTACAATTGTTGTATCAGATGCGAACTTTTGGGATCATGTAGCCATTCCTGGCGAACAACTTGGAGCCAATCTAGTACCATGAAGGAGAGAGAAAAAGGGGACCCTTCATCTTCATATTTTCTGGAAAGTGCATCAACAACCACACTATATTTTCCTTTATTGTAAATGATCTCATAATCATATCCAAAGAGATTAGTCACCCATTTTTGTTGCTCTAGGGAGGAAAGGCATTGTTCCATAAAATACTTGAGGCTTTGATAATCTATCTTAATTTGGAAGTGTTTCCCCAATAGATAAGGGCGCCAAAGATCCACGACATGTAGAATAGACAACATTTCCTTTTCATAGATTGATTTTCCCAAATTTCGCTCTGACAATTGTTTTTTGGTAAAGGCCAAAGGCCAACCCTCTTGCATAAGGCTTGCTCCAATTCCTTTCCCAGCAGCATCACATTCCAAGATAAATGTCTTTGTGAAATCAGGAAGGGTCAAGACTGGATTGGTGCACATGGCCATATTCAAGGTTTGAAAATCTTGAGCAGCTGCTAGAGTCCAAGTGAAATAATTATTTTTAAGGAGACCAGTGAGAGGTGTCACAATATTTCCATAATTCCTAACAAACTTGCTATAATAACCTATTAAACCCAGAAATCCATGCAATATTTTGAGAGTCTTTGGGTGAGGCCAATCTTTCATAGCTTCAATCCTTTTAAGATACACCCTGACACCGACCTTTCCAACAAGATGACCCAAGTAGTTGACTTTTGAGGCGCCAACAACACATTTATATTGTTTGAGGAAAAGTTGGTTTTGAGAGAGTAGATGGAGAAATCGATCCACATGAGAAAGATGGGTTGTCCATGTTTTACTATTGATGAGGATATCATCAAAGAAAACTAAGACAAAATGACGGAGAAAAGGACAGAAGACATGATTCATGAGGATTTGGAAAGTGGAGGGAGAATTACACAAGCCAAAGGGATGACCAAAAACTCATAGTGGCCCTCATGATTTATAAATGTAGTCTTAGGAATGTATGCCTCGTTCATACATATCTGATGGTAGCCAAAACAAAGATCAAGTTTAGTAAAGAAATGGGCACCACTCAATTCATCCAAGAGGTCATCAATGACAGGAATGGGAAATTTGTCTTTAATGGTGAGTTTTTTTAGGGCGCGGAAGTCAGGAAACATGTGTCAAGAACCTTCTTTCTTAAGTACCATGAACACAAGAGAAGAGTAGGGGCTCATACTAGGGCAGATAACACCTGCGTTGAGAAATTCTTGAACAATTTTCTTAATTTCATTTTTTTGGGAAAAGGGATGATGATAGGGATGCATATTGGGAGGAAGGATTTTGAGGACAAGGGGAATGGAATGATCATGAAAACCACAGGAAGGAGAGAGTCCTTGGGGAGTGTAAAAAACCACTTGATGTTTAGAGAGGATGGATTGGAGGTCTTGCGACACAGATGGTGTTTCAGTGGCTTGAATGGCATGGAGTTGTGAGATAATGCCAGAATGCACTCTTTTAAGCAGCTTTTCCATGCGATGGGAACTGATGACATCTGGTGAACCGATGGTGATGACTTGGAACTTATATTTTTTTCCCTCTTGGTCGAATTGCATGGTTAATTTATTAAAATCCATGAGAATGGGACCCAAATTCCTTAGCCATTTTGCACCCAACACAATGTCACAACCGCCCATGTCGATAGCAAACATATGAGATTTCATGTGGTACTGACCAATTTGGAGACACACATTTTCACAATGCCCTCCACATTTCATGGACCCACCATTGGCAATCATGATTTGAAAATGATTGACGACATAAATATATAAATTAGTTTCTTGGGAAATGCGGCGATGAATAAAATTATGGGTGCTTCCACTATCAACAAGAATGATGACCTTCCTGTGATTAATGTAACCAATTAGCTTGAGGGTTTGGGGAACAGAGAATCTAGTGAGATCATTTAGGGAAATGACCATTTCTACTTCGAGAGGGTCTGAGGGAGGGGTCATGTTAGTGGGTTCATGTGACACTACCACAAGGGGAGCCTCAATATCGTCTTTCAAAACATCCTTCGAGGTGGCCATAAAAATATTTTGTTCCTTACACTTGTGCCCAGAAAAATATTTTTCATCACAATTATAACAAAGGCCTTTGAGTTGGAGTTCAACCATTTATACCCTGTTCAATTTTTGGATCTTTAATGGAGTAGAAGGAGGAGTGGGAGTGACTGGTTTAGTGAGAGGAATAAAGGAGGGTTTTCGGTTTTGAGAAGATACAACCTGTTGTGCTTCCTTATATATTTTAGTAGAGTCCACCCAAATCTTAGGCTAGGCCATGAGGAATTGGACACGAATCTCATCCTTGAGGCCACTAATAAAACATTCTCAAAAAAAATCATCAGACATGCCCTCTGTATGGAAATCCAATCGCTCAAAAGAGGCTATAAAGTCTTCCAATGTGCCAGATTTTTTCAAATTTGTCAAACAACCTAAATGGTTGGTGTCAACGTTCATAAAGGTCTTCCACAAAGTGTGTCCAAGCCACATACCCTTGGTAGGAATTTTTTCTGCATTGCCATCATTGCCAACGTTCTTGATTCATATGGAGAACACCATACCGGAGTTTGGCCAACTCATCTCTAATTCCACACAAAAATAAATAATGTTCCATTTGAGTTACCCATCCAGTGAAATCTGAGCCATCAAATTTGGTCACATCCACATGTGGAAGGCATAGGTCACACTAAAAGTGATGGGGATGAAAATTCTGGGAATGAGAGGAAGTTTCACCTTCAGTTTGCAAAGGTGGGTTAGATGAGGGACGATCTGCAAGGATATGCAACTTGGCACAAATCATCATGGTGAAGGGGACAAACTGGGTATTGAAGGATTCAAGATAGGTAGTGAGGTCTTGTTTGAGGTCCTCTATTTTGGCATCGATGGAGTAATTCATGTTTTTATTGATGGTGGAAACATTGGCACTGAGTTTTCTCACTTATTGTTGGGTTTCTATGAAATTATAGTGAAAGGAATTGAAGAGGGAACACGAAAAGGGGCCGGTGGGACAACACAAAAAATGGGTTATGGGTGAATTGTATCACAATGATCAGGGTGACGAGTGGAATCCAATGGGATATATCCCAAATAAGGGTGTTGGAAGAGGGTCGGGTCCACGAGAAAAAAAATTGTTGAAAAATGATAGGTATGAATGCGATAAGGGCGAAGAGAGGAATCCAATGGGATAGGTCTCAAATAATGGTGTCAACAGGATCATGTTTTTCTTTTATATTATTTTACTCCTGCAAAGTTATACTCCGATCTAAAGAATACTGCAGTGATGAAATGCCCAAATGCTTAACAAGAAGAAATGTGTAGTAATTTTGCAACCCAAATGCAGGAGACACAATTGCAAAGAAATAGTTCTTATATGTTCTGTTTTTATTTTTGTCCCAAGGGTTAGGGTATTCAAGGGTTCTACAGACAAGGGTTGTCCCTGTGCTATATCTCTCTGATATACGTGTGGGGTCCAATAGTATTACTTGGCCCAATATCTCAAGGCACCGACTAAGGAGGCTAGACCGTGCCCTTAGCCGTACTACCCGACTACCCAGGTACTAGAGAGTATCTTCCTAAGTGTTTTTCTCGGTGGCACTATAGCAATCATGCAACCAATTGGTTTATCTTTAGAGGGCTTTAGGAGATCTATGTCGATATGTATATAGGTGTTGTCTGATGCACTACCACTCGAAGGGGTACCAACAAGGGTTACAAGGGTGGCCAAAAGATGTGCGCTTAAATACCACTTGTATTTCCTACATGTATGAATTCCCAACTGTGGGTTTATGCATGTAACGATAGATGTGTGTATCTTAAATATGTTGGAATACGTCTCTATCCTGGAAAAAAATTAACCCACAATTTTCTGCCGAGGAAGGTGCTCTAATACCACTTGTAATATTCCAAATATAAAATAGTATGAAGAATATAAATAATTAGCTATAAATGGTAGATAAACAATGATCTAACCATAACTATACAACAATAATACTAGAATAATACCAGAATAACACCAAAAATAGAACTTTGATTACTGAGAGCAATGTTCACTTGCCTCTTCGAGGGGGCAGAGCAGAGCTCTATTACAATAATATCCAACAAAAAACCTCTCATACCCTCTACTCCTATTTATACTAAATATGTCTATCCAAAAGAATAATCTAGAGGAAGATCCTTCTAGAAGTGGAAGCTTCTATTAGGTTTTCTTACATTTAACTTATTCTTCCTTATTGCTAGGCCTTATTAATATTGACCTTTATTACATGGAAATATATTATTCTACCTGTGTGAGGGGTTAGGTCCCTAACATGTGATAAAGTCTATAGAAATCTCAATCCATTTAAGATTTGGGATATGAAGGGGTTGAAGGAGACCTTGTGATGTACCAAATATAAATATTTAGAGCATAAACCATATATATTACTTAGATGCATCACAGAAAAAAAAAAAAAAATAGACAATATGAGAAAAATATGATACCTTTATTGATATGGAAGCAATGTTCACTTGCCTCTTTGAGGGGGAAACGTCCAATAAATTAGATCTTATATTACAAATGATTTCCAAGACACCTTTTATAATGCTTCTATATCTTTATATAGTACTTTCTACCCCCCTAAGAACATTCTAGAGAAGGAACTTTCTAGTAGGCAAAACCTTCTAGTAAGCCTTCTTACAATAATTGTGTTCACACTACTACATGGGCCTTATTTACTAATCATTTCCTCCATACATAGAAATACATAGTAGTATATCTACTTAGAAGGTTAGGACCCTAAACAACTATTGATTAAGGTTGGTTGTCATTGATGTCAACCCTTGAAGAAATCCCCACAGCACGAAGGTTGGGTAATGGACCCACGATTGTTTGATGTAAAGATGATTCGTTATTGTCTTGTCATGGTTGATAATAATAAGAAATGGATGAACTCCAAAGTGGTTCCCTTATGGTGAAATCCCTCACGTGAAGACGTTATGATGATTGAGTTATCCTAGAAGTATGGTTAGAAAACCCATGCTTATTTGTGGAATAATGAGATGAACTCTAGTGAATTTTTCAATGAAAATATCCTAGATGGATATTTCTTGTCATTTCATTTCCGGTGGCATGTGGAACGTCACATAACTCCTCACGGTTAGAGAGTTATGGCCATGAGAAGTTGGAGAACCTAGGTTTGGGTAATGGACCCAAGTTTGTTTGATGGATAATGGTATGAGTGTTGATATATTTTCAGGTAATACTATTCTATATGGATAGTACACGTCATTCCATTTCTGGTGGTATGTGGAACGTCACATAAATCCTCACGGTTTGAGAGTTACGACCTTACGAAGTTGGAGGACCCTCATATGTCATCTAGAAGCCCCAAAAGGTCAAAGTAGTCAAAATGGTTTAACAGATTTTAAAAGGTAAATAATAAAGTGACGTGATGAGTGTACTATAATTCAAAGTGAATACAAAATAAATTAATTCAATAATAAATTTAATGGATAAATTAGAAGTGGGTTAACCCTAAAATAAGGAAAGTGGGCAAAGTGACCTAGAAGATGTTTTTAAGGAAGCTACTTGGAGAGTATAAATAAGAGGCAAGGCTCTCTCATTTAAGACACACTTGAGAATATTGAATACCTATAGGTGTATGAGATAACCAAAGGATATATAGGCCAAATTTCTGAGGAAAGTGAAGAAAAGAAGGCCGGAATTCAAGGACGGATAAATTCTTTTGATGATACTTTCTAAGGTATGTTATTTTCAGGTCATCTCACCATTTTTGCAATAACTTTTTTTCTAGAATGATTCAGACCGTGAAATTTCTATGCCATTGAGGAAACATATCCAATTATCTGTGGTAACAAATTCAGTTTGTGGGTCTTTGTATTTCTGGAGTTACATTCCGTGGAAAATAGGGTTTGTGGCTAGTCCTGAAACTAGTCAAAAACAGGTGTTTCGGGTAAAAACGTCATAAGTTCTTCATAATAGATCCAAATTAAGTAAGACCAAATGTGTTGGTTATATTATAGTATTTAGTATTTTTTTAAACATTTTAATATCAATTCAAAAAATATTTCATGTTGGGCACGCTCTACAAGGTCACTCTCTAGAATAATCCAGAATTCAGCAAGGTGTGCCATTTTTTCCATAACTCATTTTTTGAGAGGTTCCAAGTAGTGAAACCTAGAGGAATTGCATAAAACAAACTGAAGAACATTGTGTATTAGTTTCAGATCATAATTCATTACAGGTACAAAGTTATAATTATTTCAAGTTAGGGTTGTTGACTAATCCAAAACTAGTCTTGTGAGACTAAAGAAACGTTTAATGAAAATGCTAGTCTCTTGTTGTTAAAGTTAAGGAAGGTTTGCAGGTATGTGATCATATACACAATTTCTAATACATATTTACAAATCATATTTGGATGATGAAATTTATGAGGGATTTTGGTTGAGGTACAAGTTGGGTACATGCTTGCGACAAGTAGTTGATGAGTTGGCACATACATGAGGTGTATAGTTGATGATGTTGGTACATATTGATGAGTCATAGTTGATGAGTACTTGACACATGATTGGTACATACTTGGTACATGATTGGTTTCACTTTTTTATGGTACATGTTGATTACAGATTGTTTGGTACATGTTGGTGCATGGTTGATGCACTTGTTTATGATGCAGGTTGAGGTGAAGGTTGTTGAACATGATAAGTCAACTGAGAGTGGAGGGGGTGAATCAATTGTATAAAATTTCTTTCATTTTATAAGAAGATTAATTATTAATCAATAAATCATGCCTTTAACATTTAACTTGCAGTAATACATTTAACCAATAAATATACAATCACATAAACGAAACAATGACACAATGATTTTTCATGAGGAAACCCAAAAGGGAAAAAACCTCTTCTTCTTATGAATGAAAGGCAAGCTCCAACTCCTCTTTACATTCTTATTTTATCTGAGCTACAACCCAGATGAGGCTGCTACCTCTGTTTCTTCAACACCTACTGAATGGAAGCTACAACTCCCAGATGTACAAGCACCAACTTGTATAGGAGACTTTTACAGTCTCCCCTTGCTCCTCCCTACCACCCTGAAATCCTTCTCTCTCACTAAGAACCTGCAAACCAACTCTTTATCTTCTCTGGCAAAGGATTCAACATTCAAGTCCTCTCTATTTAAATAATCATATCAAAATCCATTCTTCTCCCCTTGATCTCCGTTATTTCTTCATCATTTCTTCTCACTGTCCCTGTATGATTTTATTTCAGCTTTATCTTCATTTACAGAAATGAATTTTACCTTAGAGCTATGGCTGTACAATTAATTCCATATGCACCAACCTTCATCTCACCGAATTTTCCTTATTTCTCCCCTGTACATTCAGAGTGTATACTCGAACCCTCAGGCTTCGAAGATTTAGTTATAATAACTGAATAACTACATTATAGTGATTATTATTGGTCAAGGCCTCAAGAAGAATAGTAGCCACATGATCAATTTAAATATTTAACCAGCACCATTCGATGATCATACATTTGTTTTGTCTCAGTATAGAATAACCCTCGAGCGCTTTGGCAAGACACTTGTGCTTAAACCATATGCACATTGGCTATGACCACAGGCTTAACTAAAATGCGTTTCACATTTCGACATTTCGACATTCCTGTGGTGAAGTGTTTCGAAACTCCATCTCCAGGTATTCAAAACCTACACCAAAAGTTGTTTTTCGCATTTCGACATTTTGGCACTTCGACATTCCTGTGGTAAAGTGTTTCCACACTTCCAACTCCCGATATCCAGAACCTACACAAAAAGGTGTTTTTCGCATTTCAGCATTTCGACACTTCGACATTCCTGTGGTGAAGTGTTTCGACACTTCCAACTCCCGGTATCCGAAACTCTGAAATGGAGTCAGATCAACGGTTTGGTATTTCGTCATTTTGTATTTCGACGTTTCAGCATTTTGGCATTTCTGTGTTTCTGTGATGAAGTGCTTCGACACTTCCAACTCCCAGTATCCGGAACTCCGAAATGGAGTTATTTCTCGGTCTGCGAAAACCTTTGTTGATGTGCCTGTTTCGAGATTTTGGCATTTCACATTTCACGGATTTAGGACTCTTGTGATGAAGAGTCTCGACTCTTGACTCCTCCAACTCCCAGTATCAAAAACTTTGAAACTTCGTTTACACTTCTGATCTAAACTCTCGGTATTTTGGATTTTCTCTGATCCAGTCCTGATCTCATCAGGACTTCACGTTTCACGATTTCGCGTATCACGATGTCGAAGGTATCTCAACTTGCAACCTTCGAATTCCTGAATTTCGAACTGATCTCATCAGGACTTCGTGTTTCACAATTTTGCATATCACGATGTCGAAGGTCTCTCAACTTGCAACCTCCGAATTCCCAAATTCTGAACTAATCTCATTGGGACTTCGCGTTTCGTGATTTTCATATCACGATGTCGAAGGTCTCTCAACTTGCAACCTCCAAATTCCCGAATTCCAAAGGAACTCTTCAGCGAACCAAGTCTCTCAACTTGCAACCTCCAAATTCCCGAATTCCGAAGGAACTCTTTAGCGAACCACCGTGTATTTTCAAGTTTGACATTAATGACAAAACATGTGCAACAAAACTGACCAACAAACTCCCCCTTTGGCATTGATGGAAAACTTTAAATCTCTTCTCCCCCTTTTTACATCTATGGCAAAGGAATCAACCATACTCCCCCTAAGCAAATAAAAACCACTTGCAAAGATGTATCAATTCAGTAGCAACTCCCCCTATCAATAATAGTCAATAAACCTGTGCAGTCTGATTTTATAATGAAGCTCGTGCAATATTTGAGAATGAAATAAAATTACAGAGGGTTGTTGGAAGATTGGTTGTTGTCATTGATGTCAACCCTAGTCATGGGTTTTGGAAAGAGTACGGACTGTAGTATCCATTGGAAAGAGTACGGATTGTAGTTTCTTTTGTGTGAGTTTCAAAATCAAATGTTAAATATTGAGCGCGGGGCATGCTGTACAAGTTGGGTCTTCTGAACAGACCAGAATTGAATAAAGTTTTATTATCTCTCATATATTCTTGGGTGGAAGGAAGGGGCAAGGATAGAGAGTTCAAATCTCTCTTGATATTGGAGGATTGTATCTTCCTCTTGGATGTTTATCCCTCCCTTTACATTTGGAAGATGTAGCTACCTTTGGAAGTCATTACTTCCCTTGAACAAAAACTATTGATTATTTCTCATATATATTGTGCATGGTGTATTGTGGTGTATTGGTGTAAATCTTATACTATTGTCCATTGCTCATTGGATATAATTGAATGGTTTAAGTATAAGTTGGAAAAGGTTTTTAAATTGTACTTGATACTGATTCACCCCCCTCTCAGTATCAACAATTGGTATCAGAGTCGGTTGCCTTCAGAACAGTTTAACCACTGGAA
>ML799917.1:179607-195368 GCA_009831015.1 Picea engelmannii | reverse complement strand
GGAACGGAACGGGAAATTGATCCCGTAGTCAAGTAGTAAGATAGAGCCAAACTAGCAAATTGGTACTACTTATACTGCTTGGTATATAATATAAAACCTACCCACTGTCATTGTCATTGAATTCAAGAACACATTCAGCCATTCTAGCATTCCTCTATAGTTCGTTTAAGTATGTTTGACCATATCCTCTTCTAGTTCTAAACTGGCCATCCTGGCTGACTATTGAAACATTTCATGCAATTTGATATGCTTATGTGTATATATTTATATAGACAGATACACACGTGTATGTATGAGTAGTAGTACATGTGTGTGTCCATAAATATGCATGCATGAAAGGATCTATATATGCATGTATAAAACAATGATCATCATCATAAAACATGACATATTATGAAAATCCATAAGCATTGAGAATTTAAATCTTAGATATTGACAAACACCAAATACATTACCTGGGAAAATCTTTTGAAGATAAAAAAGGACAGAAATTCCATCTTCGTTTTCCTTCCGTAATTCAGACATGCTGTACATTACAGTCTCACTGTAGTACGGAGTAAAGACACTACATTGCAAAGAAAATGTCATATTATTCCAGAGACTATAAAGTATATATTGTGCATGTACTAACATCCAGAAAATAAGTACAGTTCTATGAACTTACCTAAAAGGCATCATCTCTCGCACAGGCTTTGCTGGTGCCATTTTCATGAACAATGAGTTTGTAAAAAATTCTAGTCGACGTCTTGCCTCTAGGTTTTTTGGAATATTGACAGCATAGTCCTTGATAGTAAGGAGCAAGTGCAACCTCTTGATCTGTTCCTTCTGCATTTAGAACTCAAAAGGGGAAATCAAATGAATTATTTTGAAGTTGAGGTGCACAACATGCAATCTATCACATCAACCAATAAAAAATGAAAAAGCCTGAGAGCATCCATTGATGAGATTTCTCTTCCACTGTCAACTTGGGAATAGAAGCTGTTCTAGAAAATACATATCAGGGACTTCTAAGGAACCCAGCAAGTTCAAATGGAAAATCATCAAAACCAACAACCATGCGACAAGCTAAAACTATTTACAATGACTAGTATTGCTGTGTTTTCTACAATCGAATTTTCTCCATCTCTATAAAAATGCCCTTTTCAGAATACAGTTATCAAATAACAAACAATTACCACAGGAAAGAAAAGAAAACAGCAATGCTTTGCTTGTGATATTTCCTTTTAGAAGTAGAAACTGTTTGCACATCCAAAAAGACTAAATGAAAGAAAAAAGAAAAAAAAAAACTATTTACACAAGCTACAGATGTCTTACAAATAATGGTTATCATATCCCTTACTGATTAAGATCAATGTTGGTAGAAATTATACAAAACACAAACGATATAGTGGCTAGCCACAAGGAGTTTATGTGCTTCAGAGAAACTGAACAGTAGCCTACTTCCCACACCCATTGTGTCAAACTCAAAACTGCTCTCATTCTTTCATTCAAGGTCACCAGAACTATAAACAAACTGGCAAACCAGAAAACACGTACAATTTCAGGATCTTTAGGCCATTCCATCTGTGAGAAGAGGCGTCCTTCAATCCTTGCTTTTATGAGAATGCCCCAAGTGTCATAATTCTCTCTACAGATTCAACAGACAAAACCAATGATCAATGATGTGGAAAATACAGCAAGAAGTATGTTGACATCACAGGATTTCAAAAATCCAGTTAACAAAGAATAAAGATGAGCGAATGTTCAAAAACTCGGCTTGGTGAATGACTTGGGGAGGCCGGAGTGTAAGAGTTCAACTCAGATACAGCAAAAGCTCAGAAAATAGAATAAATTTAAAATGAGTTTGTTTTTGCTTTAACATATATACTTGTGTTGGCACAAGTTGTGGTTGGACCAGTGAATCAAACTCACCAAGCCACAAAAAACATGAGAGTAACTTGAGGGTCATAGTTTGACCTACGCGTACTCACAAGTTTAACTTGCTACCACTGAGTTTGACTCACCTGTAGCAAGTCAAACCTCATCCCATAACAAACAGCTCGGTTTTCGCAGCAAGCTGAGTTTGACTAATGAGTTACAGTCAAACTCAGTGATTTTTTCAACTGCAAGGACAGCATTCAAAGACAAATCATAAAGACCCAGCAATACCTTAGATTCGATGACAAGATGTCATGAGTGACTACATCATAAAGATCTTGCATAGCTTTCATAGCCCCCTTTGCTAGATCAGGTGTCTCTTCATGTACCTGCTCAAAGAAAACATTGTAACTATTATGCATTCACAAAGGCAAAAATTCAAACAGAAATTGAGATCGTCGCAGTCTAAACATCCTACAAAATTGACCTTTACCGGCATTTTAAAATAACAAGAAGAGAAACCAGTATTGTTTGTTTAAAATCCAGCAAGAATCATTTTGGATGGATGGCATTGCAGATAGCAATAGTTAACATTGCAAAACCAAGTTGTGGTAGGGGTATTCAAGGGTGCTGAATCTATTTCTGCATTAAAAACAACAATTTCAGCAATCCAAAATTGCAATTTCGGCAAAGATTTAATGGCCAGATTCCATTGATGACAAACTGAAAAAGGTCAAAATTGTAGAACATTTAGCTTCTTCATTGATATTTGTTTCTTTCATGGATACTGTGATTACTGTAGCTTTGGCCCTCTCTTCCAATAAAAGTATGAAAGAGCTCTTGAAAATAAACCATATGCTTTAATGGGAAAATTTGTTTACGATAAGTTTATGCCTATACTAATACTACCGAAAAGCAATTTTCATCATTACCAGCATTTAGAAGTAGTGAATTTTGAATTCCATAGAAAGTAACAATGATTTGAAGAACTCTTGCAAAACCACTTTTTCATACTAATGGTTATGAAATATGTTCGACTTCTAAGTTTTGGGTGAATATGTGGATTTACTGTAATTCACCAAACAGTCAAGGCGCTGGGAGCTTCTCCAATCAGCAGAAGGATTGGCATGGCTTTGGAGGTGCATGTACCATGATATGTTTTCAATTTATATGCTGATTCGGAAGCACCTATTCTTCAAACTTTTCTTTGGTAGTTTTACACACAGTGTTTTAGCATTCTGTGGTGAAATTGGCCAACAGGTAAGATCAATAAAATTTGTTAGTAATTGCTGTGGCATGTAGCAGCAGATGTAATGCAAACTGAAACTGGAAGCCATTGGTAGGAAGACATAAAGTCTCTATCATACAAAGAGACTGACCAAACAAGTAATGCTATTCAAATGAATGTAAATGAGATTAAATGCTTCGGCATCAAACACATATGCTTCTTTGGCTGCAGAATGACCACCACAATGGGTCTGAAAATGTCTAAGACTCTAATCATAGTGAGAGAATTTTATATAAGAAGTTTACTAGAATTAAATGCAAGTTCTCAATTTGAACAAAATAAAAAAGATTGTTGGAAACGAGTAAAAAATGCCATATCTGTGTATTGTGAAATATGGACATACAAATGTACAGCACAGGGAAGATTATTCTTTGCACTACCCAACCTGATATGAAAAACTAAATTAGCAAAACTTCAAAAGAAGTCACAGATAAAAGGTATCAAATTTCAATAATCCAAACTTACCAGAAGACCTGTCAGTGCTGTCATTCTTGATAGCAGAAGAGGCAGCTTATTTATTTGGAAATTGACAAGAACAGAATTATCTAGTAGACTCTCATTTACATCCCGAAACAATCTTTCAACCCTGTAATCAAGTTAAATGAAAAGATTTACGTCTTCCATTTAGGATAAACCAAACTAAGTGCACTGCCAAAATAAGGGTGTTGTTGACCTCTTATACAATACTGCATTATCCTATAGATGTGTACAAAGAGATTTGCCATCACTGTCCATAAAAGAACAAAGCCTAAATTTGTCTAGCCTTATAAATTTATAATGCTCATCATTTGATCATACCATAGCCTGCCTTCATTATCTAGCAATGATTTTAGTATTTTCTCCACATTGTAGTAGCATTCGACAACAGCATAGCACATATACTCATCTCTCAAAATTCTGTCCCACAATTCCATTTGTGTTCCTCTGCAAGCCACAGCCAAATCTATGGCCAGAAAAATCTGTCATGGTAATCGTATAAAATTAGCAACTAACTTGATTTCAGATAATAATTAGTGATCCATAAACAATGTTCAGATAATAATTAGTGATCCATAAACAATGTACTCTTGTTCATGAATTCTATCATGAAAAAAATGTTTCAGAAAACAACCAAAAGAAGATTCCTTTCAAGCCTTACATTCAATAATAGCTATAAATATGACCTTGAAAAGCAATGTATAGATCGACAAATATACCTTACTGGATAGAAGAAATAGTGGCCATTGTACTGAATTTAAGTTCCCAGTATTACTCGGGATGAGAAGCAATTCCATTTCCCTGAACCAATGACATTAGATGTAAGAAATTATGTGTACTTGCAAATGGAAGCCGTCTCTCGATATTAAGCAGGTGTGTCAAATTTTTTAATGCTCAGATTAAAAGATTACCGATTAGTGATGTAATCTTCTTCACGGAGACTTTTAATAATTTCATTCCAGAAAGGTGAGAACTTTGCAGCATAGATTTTGTTTGTCTCTGTAGATACCTGGAGCAAATATCAATTACCATGGAGCAACTTGCATTGTTATTGTATGACAACATTGCCATAAAAATTCCATTTAGATCACAACAGAGCTTTATGATTTAAAATAATACAAACAAAACACATATGCCTGAACAGCATTAAAAGTGTAAATTGGAAAAATGATCGTATTTAGATGACCAAAGCGATCATAAGTATCTTTCCAAGAAACACAGCCCAAAATGGGTTATATATATTTGTACATTTGTCTACAAGCAATAAACCCTACAAAAATCTTGGAGATGTACATAATGGCTTCCTCTGGTTACTTGAGTAGCCCCAGAAGATATTCAAGTTATATGGTGGATATACAAATCATGGCACAACAGTAAACCCATAATTCCAGAAGGACATTATATTATATTCTTAGCCATTACACTATATCCAAGACATTATAGTACATCAACCTTCTTACCGTAAGAACGTGATTTTTTGCAAGTATTATGCATTATTTCTTTTCCTTTTTATTTTAAGGCATCTTATATTTACAGAAAAATATTTACAAACAGCAAACCAAAAAGTGGAAGTGTATATACAATGGACTTTATATCCTCTTCCAAAGTGCTACTGGTGCTGAAATACAATCTGAATTAGGCTACAGAGTCTAAAACTTGAGCATCTTTGATCAACAAAGCTCCTTTAGCCAATAACTCGTGTCGTACCTCATCACATTGTTACCACCCAAATTGTACTTAAACCGAAGGCCACCCGCACCATGCTTGTATGTTGAGCCGATAATATCCAATGCTGAAAAAAAACCTGACAAGAGGCAAAGCCCTCTAGACATCTCACCACCCGCTTGGCAACAAGAATACTGCCCTGGGTGGCAACATCAATTAAGCCAAGCACTCCCTCATGCTTGAGCATAATACACATTTCCCATGGAACGAAAGGAAGGCCCCTCACTCCACCATACTTCGACCACAAGTAAGACCTCAAAATCTGCTCAAGCCACTGAAACTAGGCTCTACGAGGGAAACAGCAGGAAACATAAATCCTTGTCCCCACGGATATTCCTGCATCGATCCATTCGCTAGGGGTGTCCTTTGGCTCCTTATCTGTGTGTGTTGAAAACTAATGCATTTGGTTACTTTTTAGAGGCTGCACGTATTGAGGGGTAGATTCGAGGCATCATGCTCCCAGATGGTTCAAATATTGTTAATAACCATTTTGCAGATGACTCTCTCCCCGACCCTACTGACTGTCATCATGCGCCTATATGAGTCGGTTCTTGGTCATCTCCACACAATTCACGAGATATCATATATCATCAGGAGTATCATTGGGGTTAAACATGGTTGTCCCATGTCCCCCACATTGTCTGGGATTTATATTGATGAGTTAGAGGCCTTTCTTCACGAGCATATCCAAGACAGAGACGAGTGCCTCCTCCACCAGGTTTTGATATCCATCTTGCTTTTCACTAATGATGTGGTCCTCCTAGCCTCATCTCCAGAGGGATTACAGAGACAGTTGGATACCTTAGCTTTATTCTATAACCTTCAACAATTGACGGTCAATTTGGATAAAACCTAGGTTATGATCTTCAACGGGTCGAAGAAGTCCATAGACCTTCATTTTTCTTCAGAGGGAAGGAGATTGAGATCACCAGCACATACACATACTTGGGAGCACAATTCTCTAGACCCCGCTTAAATTTGCGACCGACCCTCTATCCCCAAATCACCAAGGGCTACAGATCTTCAGCCCTTCTCGAGAGACAGTGTTTTCGTCACCACTTTCGAGACATCTCATCCAAGATGTCCCTCATGAACTCCCTTATCCAACCCACGGTTATCTATGGCTCAAAGATTTGGGGGCCTTCGTTACTGGAGTCTGATTGGGCCTCAGTTGAGAGCGTCCAGACCCTTCTCCTCCGATGCATCATTAGATGCAAGCAAACAATTCCTAAGCACATCATCCTAGCAGAGTTTGAGGCTCGCCCCTTGCGACTTGAGACAGTGTTCAAACCGATCTCTCTTATGCATCGTATCCAGTGCTTAGCAGACTCAGCAAAGGGGCGACACCGGTACCCATACTTCACCTACTGCTCTTCCAATACCATTTCCCTCTCTAGCTCATCGGGTCAGGCTCGATGTTGGTTCACAAGGGCTTTAGATCTTTTAGAATCTGTGGGCATTCAGATAGATCTCCTCCCTCTGTTTAGATATTCCCGGACGCACCTGGCCATCTCCTACCGACGAGACAGGTGTTAAACAAGATCATTAGGGATGACATTTAAAGGCAGTTTATCCAGGTCACTTGTGTTAACCCTCCTGGTGGGTTATGCCCAAAGATGACCTTTTATGCTAGGCACTTCTTGGAGTTTAGGGACGAGATCATCGTTCGACCACATTATACACTATGCCATTGGGCGCACACTCTCTGGATTCCGCTAGGCCAATTCAGAGTGGGCTACCATAGACTTCGGGTTGAGACAAACCACCAGATCGATCAACCAGATAGGATCTGTCAACTATGCCAGCTATAGGAGGTCAAGTCTAAGGAGCACATCATCTTCCGCTGCCCCATCCTACTATGAGATCAGGGGGTGGTTTCATTGCTTATTCAGGGGGGCTCAGACCCTCACTTGCTTCTCCGGCTATCCTGATCCAACGATGCTTAGCTTTATACATACAGGAGGCCCTCAGTTTTGAGCCAATAGTCTTCATCCTCCTACGAGACCAGACCCTATTCAGCAAATCACCTCCTTCATAGTGCTACCTTCTGGTAGGGGCACTAAGAGATAAACTCACACCAGTACAGCTCCGGACTCCATATCAGTGAGGACCCATGAGACCTTCCTCCGTCCCACGAGATTTCAGCAACATGATCAAACCAAATGCCTTCCTAGGAGACGAATGAGATCCCTAAGGCCTCATCAGGGTACTACCTCTTCCAATCAGTAGCGCAGTGGACGATTTAGGCATCCCACCAGTTCCTCCTCTAGACATCCTACTATACTCAATTTTATTCACTCAGCCTCGGATGGTAGGAGAGATGGGTCAATTCCATCATTGACCTATTTCATCACCTCTAGATCCTCTAGTTCTTGGATCTTCTCCTACAGTACATCTCCTCGTTTGAGCAGGTCTCTGGGCTTGAGGTCAAGGGTTCTTTATGTCTCAGCATAGATCTCACTCTATATTGCTTTACCTTATTTCATCTTATTTTCATTTTACTTTCTGCATCTTGCCTTTATAGGACACCTTTCAATACTGCTGCTTTGTAATGACATCATTGTACTCAGCAGTCCCTTTGACCTACTTTTGTGGTCATTAGTCGGACATTAATAAAATTATTTTATCTTATCTCTCCTCTATATGAGTTTTGAGTAGGGTTTGGTTGATGGGGCCCTCACATGTTTGGATACATTCTACTTTCCTTCAAGTGATGTGGTCAATGACCACAACACAAATTTTTGGTTGGTTGGCATGATTCACTCGTAGATTGGATTCCTGTAACTTGGACATATATCCAGCCCAGGGTCATTGTGAGGTATTTGGGTATGCCTTTTGGGGTTGAACAGTGACCTTCAGAGGCTGCAAAGAAAACTATTATATGATATACTTACAATATATAAAGTTAAAAGTTTATAAGGTGGCCCTTTAAATTAAAAGTACCAACTCAAATTAAAAAAGTAAGGGTACCATTTAAAATTATAAAGGTTGTCATCATTCAATAAGCAAAGTTCTTATATCAGCCTTGGAGTACTTTCTACCTCATTTCTCACATAAAGAAATTATTATCTCATTTTGAAATAGGCTAGAGTTAGTAAAAAACTGTGGGCAATAATATTACTAATTTACTACTATCGTGAGGGTGATGCATAGGATTCATATTGCACAATGAATTTTATAATCGTGGACAAAAATTCATCAAAACATGGTCCACTGAAGTTGAACATAAAGAGAGACAGAATTAGCTATTTTCAAAAAAATTCTCAACAAAAACTAAAAATTGAAAATCTTGAACATGACAAGGAAAATCTAAAATTTAAAATACATAATTTAAACCATTGAATTGAAAACAAGTCCACGAAAAGGAAAAATCAAAAACATGATTACATTACAGTGAAAAAAAAAACAATCTTTGAAATGAAGAAATCTATTGGGTTCAGTGAAGAAAAGAAAAGGAGTTTTTTGTTTAAAAAAACAAAAGCAAACGTTTCTTACAGAAGTCAAATAGTTAAAACAGAAGGAAATATCAATTTCAAAATTCATTAATAAAAAAACATCAACTGACTCAATTGAATTAAAAAGCAATTTGTTGACAAAACAATGTCCACTAACTCAATTGAATTAAAAAGAAATCTATCACTATGGACAAAATCTAATCAACTAATAAATCAACTAAAGTATATGATGAAGATATCAATACATAGTTTATTGTCATCCAACCACGGAATCCATTACTCAAGTCCATCAACATCCACATTACTATGATGAAAGATCATACTATGTTTATGTTCCAAAGAATCAAAATTCTAAGATGACTTATTTCCAAAGACATACTTGGAGTCCTCAAAAGTCTCCTTTGAGAATCTTATTAATAGATATTTCCAATAAAACTCAATTTAGGATGGATTAATGCTTCTGCAATGCATAAATATTATATGTAGCCTCAACGATGTTTTCATGTTGTTTCCTGTTGTGCTTCGAGGACAGAGCCTTCTTAGATGGGAGGGTATGCAATATACTTAATTACTATTGTTTATATTTCATAATGATTATATAAGGTAGTATCCTTTAAAATAGTCATGTCTCTTATGTACTATATATATGACGGTCTTCTCGACTGCATATCACCATATATAGTATCCTTTACAATTATTATATATTTAATTTTTTCTTTTGGACTTAAATGCCCTTGTGCCTCTGCCCATGACTGCCTGTTAGCACTATTTTCTGCACACTAAAACAGATCTGAAGCAGCTAGAAATTTGCAAGGAAAACAATGTTAACTGTAGGAAATCTGCCACTAAAATGTCAATGACGAAGTCCTCTCCATTCGGGTTGGTGCATGCCAACCTCAAGGGGGTGTCCTTGGATTTCCTTCTTGTTGTCCGCTACCTGTAAATCTGCAAAATAAAACGATATAACAGCAGCAAGTAAAGAGAATTGTGGCTGTGTTTAGACAGCCAAAGTGTCAAAAATATGGTTTTTAGAATATTTTGGTGGAATCCCTGCAATCGTTAGCTCAAAATCAAAAATGAAAATACATAGAAAGTAATATCAAACAGTAGGCAATACCCAATTGATATGCAAATAACTTCTGAAAACATAAACAGATCACAATCAAAAACACCATCAAACCAAGAAGGCTCGGTACAAGCACATCAAGATTTTGTTTGTGCAAATGCCAAGACGCTGATTGCGCCAAGGAAACAGGTAAAAAAATGGTGTCGTGATGATCCCTGCATAGGAGAACAGAAGCTAAGACCGAAGAAAGAAGAGAGAAATCTGAAGTAGAATGTTGTCGATGAAGAAGATCCAACCCTTTGACAATGGAGAGTAGCTGCATATATAGCCCAAGAGGTAGGACGAGGACGCCTTGGGTTAGGTGAGAGAAAAAAGGTAGGCTCCCCATGAAGGTGGTGCACCCCCCTTGATTGATGAGAGAGTGGAGTGAAAGGGGGAGTGATTTGAGGGAGAGAGGGAGTTACATGAGCGAAAGGGGGAATTAGGTGGGTGAGAGAGGGAGTTAGGGAGAGAAAGAAGGTGGGCACCTTGGGTTAGGTGAGATAAAAAAAGGTAGGTTCCACATGAAGGTGGTGCGCCCCCCTTGAATGAGGAGAGAGTGGAGTGAAAGGGGGAGTGATTTGAGGGAGAGAGGGAGTTACATGAGAAAAAGGGGGAATTAGGTGAGTGAGAGAGGGAGTTAGGCAGAGAAAAAAGGTACGCGCCCCAGTTAGGTGAGGAAAAAAGGAAGGCACCCCCCATGACTCATCCATCCACCTCTTGGGCCCCATCCTGTGCCATTCTAGTGCCCAACTCATCCATGTGCCCCACATCCTGTCACATGTCACTCCTAGAGACTGCCACATGTCATCCTACATGGAAACCACTCCTAAAAATAGCCCTACTAAAAATAGACATGCCCAAAAATAGCAATCTCCCTAAAAAATAGGAAAGACCACAAATATGTCCAGGACCACCAAGAGACCATTGCCAATAATAGTATGTCTAAAAATAGATACTACCAAAAATATATTATTGTCACATGTCAATGAAAATATACTCATCGGATTTTATTTTCAACGAGGAATCTGAATATGTGATCAGAATCATCATCTAAGGCTTGGAAATCCACCTACTAAAAATAGTAATTGCTCACATGTCCGGAAAAGGCTCATTGGAATCATTAGTTCGCAAGGACTTTGAATATGTGATCAATACTACCATGCGAACCACCAATCTTCGCCTCCTAAAAAGTAGGGCATGTTGCCACCTATTCCGCACCTTGAGTCACGTGGAAGAAATCTTCAATCCAGTGGGTGCGGCCTTAGGGGCGAGTCTCGAGTTAGGTTGTTTTCACCTGATACTCGACTCCTCCGTATAGGCTAACTCCTAGCGAAGCAAAGGGGTGTAGTCCCTAAAAAATTATCTAAGGTTGATTACACTAAGTTAAAGAAATTCTAGGAGTTAAATGAAATAAAAGCAAATACACTATTCTAGCAGCATATATAGACACATCCAAAGAATACTTATGCGAAGGATATTAAGCAAATAAAGTACTTTGTTGAGTTTTGGGTACCTTGGAATGTGGTCCCCTTGTGGTTTTGGGTCTCTAACCACATGAGGGAAATACATTGGGACTATGTACCTTGTACTTTATGTCTAATTCCACTTTCACTTCACTTAAGTCAAAAAGTTGGAATTTTGTCACTTAAGGCAAAAGTGACATTTTATTCACTAAGTGGGTGAATGAAGGGACATAAAGTGAACTTAGGAAACTTAACCCATAGTGGGTTTCTAAGTGAGATTCTTTTGGCATGATCTCACCCATTGATTAGATGCTGCTTGAAGTGATCTAGGCCATCCATCTTTAGGTTTCCTTATGGATGGTTCAAGAGGGGTGCATAGGGCCAAGAGAGGCTCATTCACTCATTTGTTCACTTGGAGAGTTTGAGAGAGAGCATTGAGGTGAGGATGGAGGCTATGGATGAGGGATGCTTGGGCACCTACTTTCATGGAGGGCTCATGGAGGCGTGTACTCTCATTTATTTGTGGTGATGGATTTTGCTTTGAGGAGGGCGCATGCTTAGCAGGCACTAGCTATACTTGGACAATTGCAGATCTGACAGATTCAATGTGGAGGTAGCACACAACAGCTTCTTTGTGTGCAAGGGCGTCTTCATCGGTCCGAGGAGGATCAAGGGTGCTTCAGTTCATTGAGATTGGCAACAAAGGAAGAGGACGCACTTTGCTTGGGCGCATTTGTTCTTGGAACCATTAGCAAGGCTTGAGAGAAGCTTGCTACTTGTACAGGTTCCATTGTATTCGCTTACTTGTTGTATCTCATGCTTTAGACATCACTTATATACACTTTCATTCTAAACTGGTTTTCCCCGGGAGGGTTTTATCCAGGGCCATGTTGACCAAAAATACATGTGTTAATTTTTCATGTATGCTTAGTGTTTAGATCAGTTGTAGGAGCTTGTAAAGATCTTAGAGCAGTGCTATATGTTTGAGGTTTGCATGTACTAACACTTGGTTACTAAAACTACTTGCAAGGGCACCTTAAAAGAGCATATAACCATCAGTTGAGGGCAGTTTTCTTGGCAGAAGTAAACAGACATGTTTGTTGTCCTAAAACGCAGCAAAGGACAGATTTGCATAACCGAACCTAGAGCCCAACAAGAGGTCATAAGACAGGCTTGTTGGGAAGCCCTCGTAGTTCCTCAAAAATCTACATGGTATCAGAGCCTAGTTGGCTAAGTTTTGTTGATTTGTGAGCATACAGTGGGTAGTTTTGTGGGACTATTTTGGACAGTTTTGGACAGCCTCTTTTCACACCTGTGTTTACAAGAGTGAGGTTGTACTCTTTTGCAGTGTTTAGCATCAGTTTGAGTTTCAGACGACAGCCATGTTAGTGTCTCAGATGAGAAAAGAGGATAGGCTAGCCGGAGCTAGCAACTGGTCCCCTTGGAAGACCAGGATTGTATTCATCTTGGAGGATCTTGAACTATGGGATATAGTTCAAGCTCTAATGGTTCTTCCTCCCATCACTGCTCTCTTGCTCGTAGCAGAGTTCAGGAAGAGGAACACCAAGGCTAAGAGGACTATCTGTGATGCGATGAGAGACCATGTCATACCCCATTTGACTGGGAAGGACTTTGCCTTTGAGATGCGGGCCTCATTGTGCAAGCTCTACCAGAGTCCCAATCAGAACCGGAAGATGGTTCTGTAGAAGAAGCTCAAGAGCATT
Source organism: Picea engelmannii (assembly GCA_009831015.1). Lineage (NCBI taxonomy): Eukaryota > Viridiplantae > Streptophyta > Pinopsida > Pinales > Pinaceae > Picea > Picea engelmannii. The sequence continues at coordinate 182,271 of ML799917.1, read as the reverse complement.
CAAATGTTCAATTCAGAGTCGGTGACATCATACCTTGGGAGATTTACATAGACTCGAGATGAGTTGGCAACAGTTGGGGAGATTGTGGATGCAAACTTTTTGGTGATGACAGCCTTAAACGACTTCTCCAAACCTTGGGGTTCATTTGTGGGAGGCATTGTGGCCAGGGACGTCATGCCCAGTTGAGAGAGACTCTGGGACGACCTCGTACAGGAGGAGCTAAGATGCAGCTCTGGATCTTCGGGACAACAGCGTATATCAAAGGGTGATGGGGATCTTGCTCTTTGGACAAAGGGAAAGAAGAAGGTCGACAAGGGTGCTAGACAGGGTCCCAAGGGAGGGGCCAAGCCACGACATAGTGGTAGTGGAAAAGAGAGAGACATGGGCACAATGAGATGTTTTGCTTGTGGAGAGATGGAGCACTATGCTGGACAATGTCCCAAGAAGAAGAAGAAGCAGCAAAATGGTATTGCAGCAACAGCAGAGGAGGAGAAGGAGTTCAATGCTCAGTTTGAGAGGGAGTGTACTTTTATAGGTTCTTGTTTGTCAGTTGAGACACCATCCAGCAGTTGGTGTGTGGACAGAGTTAAGAGTGTTGTATCTCATGGGACGCGGACTCAGTTTTCGAGGACACCATATTCAGGGGTGACTGGTCCACACGGGACAGCATCAGTTTCAAATTTGTTGAGTAGAAAGACAATTGGTGCAGGGGCTTCAGAGCATCAGAGATTGATGAGAGTGAGCAGGGAGCCAGAGAGGTTCGACTCTCACTTGGCTATGGAGATGAGCAGATCAGGTTCGGATTCCACTTCAGGTGGAAGTCACTTGGTGAGAGACCAAGGTGAGGATCTTGGTGAGATGCCAAGATCCATATACTCTTGGTGAGATGCTAAGAGATGAGACTCTTAGTGAGATGCCAAGACATGTGACTCTTGGTGAGATTCCAAGAGAAGTGACCTTTGGTGAGATGGCAAGAGGTAGAGATTCTTGGTGAGATGCCAAGAGGTAGAGATCCTTGGTGAGATGCCAAGGTAGGGATCTTTGGTGAGATGCCAAGATCAAGATCTTTGGTCGAGCAGATCAGAGTCAGAGGCCAATTTTGATGATCAGGGTACAGCCATACTCACCGAGTATTTACCAGTAGGAAACAGAGTCCACTACAGGGACGAGATTGGAGGGGTGAGTGATACTTTCTTCGGTAAGAGGGAGTGTTGAATTTTGGATACCTTGGAAAGTGGTCCCCTTGTGGTATTGGGTCTCTAACCACAAGAGGGAAATACATTGGGACTACGTACCTCGTACTTTATGTCTAATTCCACTTTCACTTCACTTAAGCCAAAAAGTGGGTGAATGGACATAAAGTGAACTTAGAAAACTTAACCCAAAGTGGGTTTCCAAGTGAGATTCTTTTGGGATGATCTCACCCATTGATTAGATGTTGCTTGGAGTGATCTAGGCCATCCGTCTTTAGGTTTCCTTATGGATGATTCAAGAGGGACGCATAGGGCCAAGAGAGGCTCATTCACTCATTTGTTCACTTGGAGAGTTTGAGAGAGAGCATTGAGATGAGGATGGAGACTATGGATGAGGGAAGCTTGGACGCCTACTTTCATGGAGGGCTCATGGAGGTTTGTACGCTCATTTATTTGTGGTGACGGATTTTGCTTTGAGGAGGGCGCACTCTAGGAGGAGGGTGCATCAATGTTGCACGAAGCGGGAGCGCGGGAAGCGTCATTTTACAAAAATCCTCGAAAGTGAAGCGTCCCGGAAGCGTCTGTTATATATATATATATATATATATATATATATATTCAACAAAACATGCAGAAAGACAAATTAGTTGCAGAATGTATGAAAACATGCATATTTGTACATTGTAACATTAAAATGACATCCATAGTAGTAAGTAGTAGTACATCAATGATTAATCATTCGAGCATCAACCATCTAGAATCTAGCAATTACAAACCAACAAACAAATTTTTAAGCCATATAATAGAAAGTAGACCATTAAGTTATGGAATGAAATCAATCATCTAGCAACTGTCAACAATAACATGAGTCATGACCAAATAGTTATGATTACAAAATAAGCCATCTGCACTAAATTATGAAGATTGAAAGGTCCAAATTTCAAAACAATAAAGTTTAAACCATGCTAGACTCTAGAGTCTAGTTGCTAAATGCTATGAATCTATCATTTATAGACTGACATGTAAAGTAATGAAAAAGGAGAAACATCAAACAATTATCCTTCCACCAACACGATTGTCGCATGTGCCTCCACGTGGTGGTAGTGGAGGAGCCTGAGAAGGACAAAACTGTGCATAATGTATAGATGAAGATGAATCCCCTGCTGCTGGAGTCCTGAACAGGGGGACCAAGGATTAGGTAGTAGTTGGGGGTGGCATCTCAACATGATCATCATCATCAAAAAAAGCATTCTCCAATTGCTCTAAAATCATTACCCCATCCTCCAAGTTATCCTCCTCTCGATGGTTGTCCCAACGCTTCAAGTTTTTATCCTCCTTTGCCTCCTCACAGTAATGGGACAACAATCGCAAGTTGTAATGAACATAAACCAAGCTCTCTACCCAACCTGCATTCAACCTGTTTCTTTTGACGTTGTGGATGAAACTGTAGGTGCTCCAACACCTCTCTGCA
>ML799917.1:166441-178284 GCA_009831015.1 Picea engelmannii | reverse complement strand
AAACCGTGCCACTTTTGCATCCACCTCATCCCTACCTCCAATATCAAAGAAATCTCCTATTGTTCTTCTAGATGTAGAGGTTGTAGAACCACGAGGAGATGGAGATGTGCCACCAAATCTAGATGAGACATCATCAGATTGAATCTTTTGTTTTTTACCATGCTTTCTGTGTGCAGCTTCCTCTAGCTTTATGTATATTTCTCTCTGTTCTTTGGATATGTTAGGGCAAACAGTAATCCCAAGGTATCCCTTATTGTCATCACTCTCCATTATACCACAAAGATGCCTCCTAACATGGGTATATGAACCGGTATAAGGTTTTCCTTGATGACAATCACAAGGACATAAAAATTTAATGGTTCCACCACCTCTCCCCGCCTCAAGTTTTGTCACAAATTTCCACAAGGGTATCAATGAAGCTTTCCCGCCTTCATTGTCTTCTTCATTGCTCTCTTCATCCTCTTCAAACCCTCCTTCATTTTCAAACCCTCCCTCATCTTCATTCTCTTCTTCCCTTTGATGCCTAGTCCACGACAAGACCATGAGAACCAAAAATGGAATGATAAACCAAAAGAAAATCATTTTCCTCAAGCTTTAGATGAACAACATGCAATAAAATGAGGGAGAAGAAGGAATGGGAAAGAGTAAGAGAGGAGGAAAAAACCATAAACAAATTTAACCCAAGGAAATGAGAGAGTTGGGGCTTGGGCTTTACCTCTTTAGCTCTTGAATCTTGCAAGTTGAAACTTGAGATAGATGGTTGTCTTTGTTCTCTCCTCCAAGCTCCTCTTTGTTCTCTCCTTCAAACTCCTCTTTGTTATCTCCTCCAAGCTCCTCTTTGTTCTCTCCTTCAAGCTCCTCTTTGCTCTCTCCTCCAAGCTCAAGCAAACACAAATAGAAACAATGAGGAAATGAGAGGGGGAAAATATCTTTTATTCCCTCCTCACTTTCCCTCAACCCCTCCCTAACCACACCCCACACTCTAACCCAACTCAAAAAAATTTAAAAAAATGACTAATTTTTTTCTTTTTCATGGAAGCACGCGAGCCCTACGTGAAGCATTCGGGGAGCATTGGTGAAGTGTTGAGGAAGCGACCACCGGAGCGAGCTTTCAAAATCCAGAAGCTCGCTCCGGGGTGCAACGATTCCATGCTGCAAGGAGCGCGGTTTTGCACCCCGGAGCGAGCTTTCGAAATCCAGAAGCACGCTTCCAGATTTCAGAATCTCGCTCCGGTGGTCGCTTCCTTAACAAATCCGCTTTGAGTGGGGTTCCAAGGGTGGAGGGGGGGGCGCTTCCTACAACCCTGGGGCGCATGCTTAGCAGGCAATAGCTATACTTGGACGATTGCAGATCTGACAGATCCAGTGAGAAGGTAGCACACAACAACTTGTTTGTGTGCAAGGGCTTCTTCATCGATCGGAGGAGGATCAAGGGTGCTTCAATTCAGTGAGATTGGCAACAAAGGAAGAGGGTGCACTTTGCTTGGGCGCATTTCTTCTTGGAACTATTAGCAAGGCTTGAGAGGAGCTTGCTACTTGTACAGGTTCCATTGTATTTTCTTACTTGTTGTATCTCATGCTTTAGACATCACTTATATACACTTTCATTCTAAACTGGTTTTCCCCGAGGGGGGTTTATCCAGGGTCATGTTGACCAAAAATACTTGTGTTCATTTTTCATGTACGCTTAGTGTTTAGATCAGTTGTAGGAGCTTGTAAAGATCCTAGAGGAGTGCTATATGTTTTGAGGTTTGCATCTACTAACACTTGGTTACTAAAACTACTTGCAAGGGCACCTTAAAAGAGCATATAACCATCAGTTGAGGGCAGTTTTCTTGGCAGAAGTAAACAGACCTTTTTGCTATCCTAAAACGCAGCAAAGGATAGATTTGCATAACCGAACCTAGAGCCCAACAAGAGGTCATAAGACAGGCCTGTTGGGCAGCCCTTATAGTTCCTCAAAAATCTACATACTTCAAAGCAAATGATGATAACCAAATGAAATACTTGAAAAACGGAACTGATAATAAGCAAATGAAAATATTGTATACCAGTGCCAAAGTAAAGTGTGTATTGCTGCAATGAAAGTGTTGTGAAATGCTCTTGGTAAGTTTTATTAGTTAAGGATTTCACTTGGATTTAAGTTAATTGAGTGAGGTGGATCAATAGTGTAAATCCACTCACGATTGCACGAGATTGTAAGCGTGAAAATGAAAGATCTAATCTATCGTGTGTTTCCTTTAAACTATTATCCCTCAAATGGGTACAAACGAAACTGCAAGGACTTCCAACAAAGGAGAGAACAAATCTCAAAGTATCCCCCTGAACTCACAAGCAACTTGCTGGTATGGATCTCGTAATGAGCAATAATGGCAAAAGGTTTTCCCTAATTAGTCTACTCCGCACAAATCAAGTCCTTTTCTAAATCATGCCAAGATCAAGCAAATGCTTGTGAGGTAGAGAGCATAATAGGGGCTTGATAGGGAAGGTTTGTTACTTTGAAAAGTTGAAATAACTTGAAAATGAACTTGAAAAATGAAAAAAAAAAAAAAAAAAACTAAGCTAACTAATCTAAAGCAGAAAGTTAATGTTTTGTTGTGTGTCTTGGTTCGTTTTAGGTTGATTTTGTCTTTTATTAGTTAGCAAAATTGGACACATGCAAAATGAAATGCAAAATTGAGACAATCCCCCCAAGGGTAGAGGGGTTGGGAGGACTAGTGGGTTATCCCATTGTTGCCTTCAAGTTACAATCTTTAGAAGAAAAGGTTTGCTGGTCCTTCTATAATTGAAGGATCCAGCAAACTTACAAGTTAGAAGAAAAAGTGAAAAGAAGGAAGATTGAGTGCTTTTGGGGGTCCCAAATGCTTCGGATCCACAAAATTTGGGCAGCACTTCCTCCTATCTGTTCGCCAAACCTGAAAAAACAGCAAGCTATTTGATGGAAAGATGCCCAAAAATGATTTGGGACAGCCGGCAAAAAGTGTTAGACTTAAGCCAAAAATTACCAAGTGAATGTTAGATCAAAGTTAGCAAAAAATGACCAAGAAAGCAAGCAAAAAGCCAACTTTCTTAGTGGCTTTTGTTTGCTGTTTGGAACAGCAAACAAATAAGCACCAAGATTTCCAAATATGAGATTGAAAGCTTTTAAAATTTATCTAACTTTCAGCTCTTAAGATTTAGCCATGAAACTATTGCTAAAAGATGACCTGTTTTATGCTAGATCTACTTGGAATGATAAAACTTTAAATGCAAAGTATGTATCTATGCATGCATGCAAAAGTAAGATCTACTTGAAAATTATAATTAAAATTAAGATCTACTTGCATGCATGAGAAAGTAACCAAGAAAACTTTTAAATTTTTGAAAGAGAGAGAGAGAAGCTTGAAGTTTGGAATCCTTGGGCTATATGAAGTCTCCCAGTGAAGTGTTGAGGGACTACGTTCTCAAGAAACTTGGAATTCGTGAAAGGTTGTGCTAGGCTAGTCCAACCACCTCTCCAAGCATGAGGACCAGTAAAACTTAGAAAACTTGCAAGAGACTTATTAAATATGTGGTGTCACGTACAAGAGAGGCTTTAGATAGCATGATAATTAACCGAAATACACATGCAAATCTTATGCCGCTAATGTAATCGATTAATAAGATCTAAGAAGCAAACTAGCTTAGTAGATCCTATCCTATCCTACTAGGTGATAACACCCCTTCAAAAGCAAAAAAACAAATTAAATGCAAGCAACTAAGGTAAAGTTACCTCATATATTTAGCACAAGACATCAAACATCCACACAAATGATGCAAGACACCTTCTTGACCTCCAAAGCTTTTCTTTATTCCAATAAAAGTATCACAATGATAGTACAATACCAAGCTCGGCACTCTCATTAACCAATGAAGAGGGGGGTGCCATGCTTTTATGCAAAAGAGGGAGCAATTCCCAAAGCTAGAGGGCGAGTTATCTCAAGGTAGGTGCGCCATCACTCAAGCCAAATGATAGAGAAGGTGACACAACTCAAGCTCAAGAGTGAGGGAGGGTGCCACCTCTCAAGAGAAGGTGTGAATCTCTCCTTGGGATTGACGCCCTCAAGGAGAGGGTGCCACCTCTCATGAGGAGGTGGGCACCACTCCTTTGGATTGGCACCACTCTCTCTTTAACTGACCATAAGTCTCTCCTAACTACTCACTAACTCAATCACAACTCAGTCCTAAGTTGCCACTTAACTCCCCCTAACTCATCTTTAAGTGTCACTAACCACCAGTGAGGTGAAGTGAACTACAATGAGGTGGAGTGAGGGAAGACAAGCTAGAAACATGTTTCCTTAAAAATAGGGAGCTGATTTATTCACCTTTTTCAGGAAATAATTGATTTTTGTGAGTAAAAATCAATAATTTTACTTGAAAAAGGGTAAACTAGGGTAAAGGGGTATTCTGGGTTATAAAACGATACTCCCCAAGGTTTATAACACCTCCTAGTACCACTTTTGTAATATTTACATCAATTTACAAGGTAAAATCCTGTTTCACTGGAATTTGACATTTAATTAAAACAATTAAAAAATCCTAGAGGGACCTAATGCATGTCCATAAGACTTTAGACTAATGATTAGCATGGTAATATACATTTGACACTAGACTCAGACAGAACACACCAAGGCCTAACCATTAGGACATACTCTAGCTTTGGAGGAAGTGGGTGAAAAAACTAGAAAATTATAAATCGTTGAAAAGCGAGGTATAATTAACCAAGTGAAAAAAAAAACACTCTAGAGTTATGCACTAATGACAAAGTCTTGGAGAGCTGGGTCTTTTACATAAAGGAGACCTCATGCTAGCTCATTTTATTACAATTCCCCCAAGGGGGTATGGAATGTGCATAAAGAAGAAGAAGAAGAAGAAATGAAGGAGCAACTATGCCCTACAGGACTTTTGGACTCTGTATTTTGAACAAGTGCCTTGTTCAACCTTGTGGATCATCCATAAGTCCTTCCTAGTGCAACTAGGGAGGCAACGGGGCATATGCCAAAAATAGACACCTCTCTCTATCCATGAAGACATGTGTAGGATTTTGTCTCTAGTAAAGGAAAACCACTTAACCAATCTATGTACCTAACCCCACCGGAAACCAACCTTGGCCTGACCACGTGCTATCTCTGAAAGGAACATCTAAATGCCAATAAGTGAAAAACACTAGCCCCCTAACCCTTAGGATTTCCAAGTGAGAAAATCCAAGGGATAACACTGCTTATGGCACACCATGAGCTAAGTCACAGAGTTCACCGAATTCGAACCTTGAGATTCGAAATTCGACAAACCTCAAAAAAAAAATTGGAATTCATTCATTTTCATCGAACCTCAAATCGAATTGAAAGGCGAATTTTAATTGAAATTTTTACAGGTTCGCATGTTTAGGGTTTTCTTGTTTAGCGGTTTAACAATTAGAAAAAATAACGAGCACCCTCCGTCGCACGCTATCTCATTCTATCGCACCACTAATTCTCATTCCACCAGACACAATCTCATTCTGTCGCGCCGCACCACACATTGTCGCGTTCATTCTACTGCGTGCTGCCAAGATACTTGCAAACCTCTCCAGCTCAGACCCTGCTCAATCGTACTGTGTAGATTGTAAATTCATCGTTTTGTTGCCTGCAAACTTCTTCTCAAGTGAAAACCATGACAAATACAAGAGTTGGGAGTCAGGACTGGTAAATATTCATCTCTCCATAGTGCGCACATGTGACTATATTAATGTATTTGTATTTGATGTTTAACTTTAAAAAATTTAAAAAATTTGATAAACTCTCTATCTCAATCGATTTTGCAATATCTCTTTAAAAATGTAATGATTATTTATTGACAATTCCTTTTCAACATTGTTTTTTTAAAACATGTATTAATTTTATTTTAATTTGTTCATCTTATTTTCAATTTTTTAAAACATGTATTAAACTTATTTTAATTTTAAATTATTTAATATTTTTTAAATTTATGACTTTTTTTACTCAACATAAAATTTATAACAATTAAATATTTTCATTACTTTTTCATTTCTATTTATATATATTTATTCAATTAAAATTATTCGTTATTTTTTAATTCATTCACTAGTTTTTATTTCTATTTAATATATTTATTCATTACTTTCTAATTTTAATTTATTTTATAGTTTTAATTTAATTATTTAATATTATTTTTTAAAATACAATATATATATATATACCGAACCTCATCCAAACCTTATTGGAAAATTCAAATTCGAATTGAACCTAATCGTTGTCGAACCCGAACTGTGTGACATAGACCATGAGTACCGTAAGGTACATTACATAGATTTAAAAAATAGACTACCAGAAAAAACAATAGGTAAAAAAGGGCAAATATGCATTACATTGAGCATTATAAGAAGGTTAGATCAATAATAGCGTCAAACAATGTTACCAACATCGCAATAATATCGCCGACATCACGATATTATCGTCGTTTTGAGGGTCAGCGATATTATCGCCCAAAAATATCACGATATTTTCCTCTGACGATAATATCGCGATATTTTCGAAAATAGCGCAATAATATCGCGAGTCGATTGAAAATGTCGCAGGGCCATGGAAAGTGATGAATTAAAAGTTGATTTTTGGGTTTTAAAGTGTCATTTTGCAAACAAAGTTTGGGGTTTGGAGAGCAAAGGAGCAAGAGGCAAGCAAGAGCTGAAAACTTAGTTTTTTTTGTCATTTTGCATACAGAAGAGGTTAGTAATCTATTAAGTAAAAGTGACATTCTCCTTTATCTTTCATTTTCATCCTTTTACTTAAATTTTTAACATTACCATTAATTGTTTCAGGATGTTTGAGAGTGGTTCCAACATCAATGGACTTTATATGGAGAAAGTAGAATTTTAGGTCCCATTCAAAATTCAGCAGACTTAATGGTTTTCAAGATTTCAAGATTGGCAGTATTGCAACATTTCCACTAGATTCTATCGTGTATGAGGGTATGAAACTAGCATTTAGACAAGAGCACCAAGCCCTCTATGTACCTCGATGTTGGTGGCATTGATTGTTGAACTCTTCTATCATGACCCTAGTAAAAATGTACCCATAACTCAAGTAAAATCACTTAAAAGGTGACATTGATGATGAGGATCCTAATATAAGCGATGATTTTGATATGTAGTTATTTGTTGTAGCATGATTTTTTTTTGGACTCTAGAGGTCATTTACAACCTCTTTGTTGATGTATTTTGGTTTAGAGATGGATTGCACTCGGTGCTATTTTGGTTATATGCACCCTTACTTGCTATTTACATGAGAAACTTTGCATATTTGTGTATAATGGTTTGGATTCATACGGATGTGCATAAATATATCTTCACGGACTCCGACAAAACGAGTTGTACTTGGCAGTAGCACCAGTAGATGACACCAGAGTCTAGCTCCTGCTTCTTCTACAGGACATCAAAGTCCAATGCTAGCCCCAGGGCCTTGTTCCTCTAAACGAAAATCCATTTCTAGAGCCACCACCTTTTCTCATAAAAGGGGCAGAGGGAATCATTATTTTATTTATCTGATTTCATTGTAGATGACTCATGATGATGAGATACAATTATTATATTTTTGATGATATTTTGAGGCTTCAGAGTCAGGACATGATTCAATGTTGATCTGTGATGTTTTCGAGTTTACTAGACATCTTATACATCTTATATATCAGTTCTCTTTTCATATTTATGTGGAAAGCATTTATTTGATTGGTTGTTGATGCTTTGGATATTTAAAATTTTGAAAAAAATGAATATTTTCGTATTTTCTTCATTCTTACGACATTTTCCGATATTTTCCCCGATGTTGCCAAAAAATTTCATTTTTGGACCCTCGGCGATATTTTGCCGATGCCAATGTTTGGAACACAGGCATCAAATGATATGGATATAAATACAATTCTACTTTCTGGGGTCACATACAAAGAAAGAAAGGAACACAGCTTGGAAATTACTTTTCATTCTTGTTTGAAAATTCAATTGTAGTGTATAGTACTTCACCTGAGCATTATGAGCATCGCTATGAAGCCTGCAATAAGAAAAATCTTGATTAGTAGTATAGGAAAAAAAAACTTAAAACTGCTCAATTTCAGTTGTTCTTACATATCATGCATGAAACCTCAATTACAGAACTTATATCAGAAAGAGCTTCAAGCTTTCAAGAAGAATATTAAAAAAGAATTCTTAAAAAGCATACATGTTCAACATTGGTGGCTGAAGGCTTTTCACAAATGCTTCGGGGAAACTCTCAAAGCGCTTATGGACCATCTCAATAGATCGTATCTGTAAATTATAGAAAGCATTATAAAACTCTCTCAGACAATTTTCATGTAAACATGTAAGATGACTTAATACGAGAAGGAAAGAAAGAAAAGATAGAAATTTTATTATGTCCACAAATACTACAGACTTTAATTATGGATAAAAACCACAGAGGAGTATCCACATACAATGTGGATGGACTAACAATTAAAGACTACAGAACAAATTCTATTAATAGTGAATTAACTGCAATATGAGGGGAGCCAAATTGTTGTTCCAACTAAAGCACTTTGGCACATATTCACAATTTGAAGGATACTTAGAAAAGACTGTATGCACCTCTCCGAGTCGATCTCGTGCTCCAATGAGTCCTCCAACAATAGCAGATAAAAGAGTATAAAAAATTTGAAGATCCAACGCATATATCTATAGAATCACACAAGACAGCAATTGCCCTAACCATTAATAAAGCTTCCCACAATGGTACAGGAAGGGATGTACTAAGAAATGTCCAAACATAAATTTACATAAGCAAATGAGATGCAGCAGTTGTCGTAAGGGCATAAGCTGATGTTTAATTATTAAGACTAAATTTGTTCCAAAAACTGCCAGCTAACTGCACCGCCATGAATCATGCCTCCAATGACCTTTTAGACAATAAAGAATTGTCAATAGATTATTATACTTACAGCAAGAACAGGGGCCCAAAGAGTAGCAATTGTCAAGACATTGTGATTGTCTGCAAAATGATGACATAAATTCAACATATTAATAGGATGTCCGTACTACGTAGTATTCCACAAATACATCAAGTTATTCATCAGCACAATCATAAACAAAAATGTAGATGCATTAGTATTTAGTAATACATGAAAAGAACTACTGAATTCTCCATATTTATTGGGCAGTTCATCAGACAATCTTTTTTTTGTTTTTGAAAAATATATCTTATATTTACAATGAGCATCATAACCGCTTACGTAATGCAACTAGAACAGAAATAAAATCAGAACAAACCAGGGGATCTAAGGAATCAGCAGCCTTGATCAACAGTGCACCCTTAGCTAGAAGTTGATTGCGTTCTTCATCATGCCACATAGTACAAAATGCAGACAATGAGCTAACCTCATGCTCAAAAACAGATTTACACCTGATTTTCCACAGAATGAATAAGGCTGAAATCCTCAAGTAGTGCCGAACCCCTGTCAAGGCAGAATGAATCAGGGATTGACAATCACCAGACAAAGCAGCCCTCCAAAACACCCTACCCTGAAACAGGACTAAGTACTGATCCTGCAAATACCTCCAGCATCTCTGAGCAAACTGACAATCCTAGAAGATGTGCTTTGCTGTCTCTGAGCGGCTACAAACAAGGCACAGTCCATCCAAAAGCCCACTCTTGGCCAAAAGAGCATTGGATGAATTCCCTTGACACAACACTAGCCAAGCAAACACCCTTAGCTTATAAAAAAGCCGAATGGACCACACTCTATGAAATCGACCAACCATCTGTCCTCCGGGTCAGAAGACACCTATCTCGCATTAAGGATTAGGGATAGCGAATGTCAATGATGCAATATCGAATATAGTTGCCAAGAATCATATTGAAATAGAGGGTGACCAAAACTCCATCCCCAATCCCTCTAGAAAGACCCAGGTATCCCAATAGTGATTTTGAAAGTATTTGCATCCAACATGAGTCCTCTCGGTGCCATAATCGCTAGACAATCAAAGAGAACTCCACCAACATGTGGAGTTGTCATCACTCAATGCCGAAACAAAACTTGCCATGGAGAGGAGCCCCTTAAACACCACAACACCCACTTGGTCATAAGAATACTGCCCTGGGTAGCCACATCAATCATACCAAGCCCCCCCTCATCCTTGGGCATCGTACACATGTCCCACAGCACCAAAGAAACGCCCCTCTCACCACCATACTTAGCCCACAAATAAGACTAAAGAATTTGCTCAAGCCATTGAAACTGCACCCGACGAAGGAACCAACAAGAAACTCAATAGACATGTGAGGCTTGTAGGATGCATCGAACAACTGCGAGCTTCTCGGCAAATGAGAGATCCTTATGATGCCAAACATGGGGTTTGTTCTGATTTTTTCTGAAGCACTATAAACATCACTCCCACATACATATTGGCGATAACCCCAATCCAAAGGGGATACCCAAATATCTAACATTCACTCATGGCCAAATGTATGTCCAAGCTGAAGGGATCCAATCTGGCGGTTAATCCATCCAAGCCAACCAAAATTTTGTCTTGTTGTCACTGACAACAGCACCAAAAGCATAGCAAAAACTGTCCAAGCAAGCATGAGCCCCATCAATTCATCCCCACTTAACACTCACCAAAAGGAGAGAGACATTGGCTAGAGATACCATTGGGGGTCGAAGGTTGATCACTCTACTTAGTGTTGCTTATAAATTATGGCCAAGGCATTGACCCTAAGGATATGATCAATTGCACGGTTGGTAGTTCGACAAGAGCAGACATGTTTGTTCAAAGGAGATTTATTCTTGACACTGATTTCAGCATGAGAGGCTTTGGAGTGGGCTTAGAACAATGGCCAACATTTTTTTCCTGAAGATTTTGACAAACTATATGATCAAGTTGATTGGCCTTTCATAGATGTTGACCTGCTTGGGTTTTGGACAAACAGCGTGGCTATGGTGAAGACTCTCTTCACTAATACATCAGCCTTTGTGTCTGTTAATAATGCCTTGTTTCATTGGTTTATTCATCAAGGGTGACCTCTAGCACCTTATTTGTATGTCTTACCCTAAGTCACATGGTTCGGGTTCGAGTTCAGGTTCGACAACGATTAGGTTCGATTCGGGTTCGAATTTTCCAATAAGGTTTGAATGAGGTTCGGCTTTAGGCTCGGCTATATATATTGAATCCTAATGAAACCTCGTCCCAAACCTCAATAAAATTCTCCTTCAAATTCGTCCTAAGGTTCGAATTCGAGCACGCATCCGAGTTCGTTCATGTTGGGCATTAGGTTCGGTGAACCTTGAGGTTCGCCAAAGCTCGAACCTCAAGCTTTAGGTTCGCCAAAGTTCGAACCTCAAGCTTTAGGTTCAACGAACCCTGTGACTTAGGTCTTACCAGTTGATGATCTGGGTTATTTGTGGGAGCATGTAGTTCATTAAACAATCTTACAAAGAATTTTTGCATGGCTGACTTGAGATGATAACAGAAATTCCATCCATCCATAGCTTACTTCATTAAAGCACACCATTTAACCCTCCACCACCAATATAAAGTGATTCGAAGAAACTTACTAGATTTAGGAAAAATAACAAGTGACAAAGGAACAAGTTAAGACACTTCTTATTAGAAGTAGGAGATAAAGTATGTCAGAGATACACACAAATACTCAAACAAATAATGCAAAGCAAAATAAGATAAGACAATTTTATTAATGTCCAAGAAATGACCACAAAAGTGGGTCAATGGAACTAAACGAGTACCATCATTGTAATAGCAGAACATTGGATTTTATCTACCAACCACCATCAACATCCATATT
>ML799917.1:103725-116635 GCA_009831015.1 Picea engelmannii | reverse complement strand
GAAGAATAAGACTAAAACAGATCTTGACAGCTGCATAAACTCCCAAAACAAGGGCATAGATCCTCAAATAGAATGAATCTGAATTTGATTTGCTACGTTCTTCAAGCACTTTCCTGCAATTTATATTTATATATCAAACTATCAAACAAGCTTGTGATTCCAAAGGAAATTTGTCATTGAGGTATCCAAATCAAAGACTTTTCATCATTATTTTATTATGGATAAGCAATAAACCAGAACCATTGCACAGATGAGATGTTCAAAATATAATTAACGAATAAATACTCACACATAAAGATAGGTAACAAATCCAGAAGTACTTCCAAACAAAAGAAAATGCAGGAATATCCTTGCAATTGCTAAACCACGAGCCGTTGCAAAAGCTCCATACATCATCAGAATATCAAGTACACCTATATCAATAGCAATTCATTTATTATTCACCACCTTTATTTAATAGACTCCAGATATCAATTTCCATGGACTTCAATATAAAATTCAGTAAATATTCTAAGAAAGGATATCTTGTTACACTCACTTTCTATGAATTTCATGATAAAATATGTAGGGCCCACACTAAGAACTTCCCTAATCGTGCCCATGTTAATCTTACCATCATGGAAAGCTATGATGGTTAAACCCTGAAAGTCATAGCAAACACCATCATAATAAGTCCACTATAGAGAAAACAAATACTCGATTCCCAACAATTAAACAACGAACTTATTTCAAAAAAAAAATCGAATCCCAAACCTGGAACATCATAACCAAGAAAATCCATAGGCGGTGAAAGCTATGATAGAGGTGAAAAAATGTTCTATGCTCAACAAAGCAGCTTTTCCCAGTTCGTGGATGTAGAGAACATATGGCCTATGCATAAATTCACATAAAAGAACATTAGCATGTCTCATCAATAGAGACCATGATATCAAGAGAAAATAACTGATATGTTCAGCTTAGACAAAGGAGTTTAAAAAAATATTTTTTGCTTTATTGACAAAGAAAGTATTTTTACATGAAGCAAAGTTTCTCTTATCTAAAGATGATGATTGCAGACTAGTATAAGTACATAGCTGTTTATACAAACCAATGTTATCAGAACCCGACCAGTCATTGAACCAATCAACCCCAAAAATGTGAACCAGACCGGAACCGTAAAAAAACAGGACCAAAAAACCAGTCGACCAAAAAATACATAAAATATTCAAATTTTGAAAAAATAACATACATATTCATGTGCATCCATATGAATCCAAACCATTATACATAAATATGCAAAGTTTCTCATGTATATAGCAGGTAAGGGTGCATATAACCAAAATAGCACTGATTGCAATCCATCTATGAACCTAAATACATCAACAAAGAGGCTCTAAATGGCGTCTAGAGTCCAAAAAAAATCATGCTACAACAAATAACTACACATCATCAAAATCATTGCATGTATTGGGATGTTCATCATCAGTATCACCCTCTACGCATTAAAATAAGAGAGAAAAAGATTAACATGCCTAATCAATGATTTTGCTCGAGTGAAGGATACATTTTCACTAGGGTCATGACAACAGAGTTCAGCAATCAATGCCACCAACATCAAGGTACATAGAGGGCTTGGTGCTCTTTATATAATGCCAGTCCATGCCCTCATACATGATAGAATCCAATGGAAACGTTGCAATCCTACCAATCCTGGAATGCTGAAAACTGTTGAGTCTGCCCAATTTTGAATGGGATCTAAAATTCTACTTTCTCCATATGAAGTCCAATGAGGTTGGAACCACTCTCAAACATCCTGAAACAATTAATGGTAATGTTAAAAATTTAAGTAAAAGTTGACATTCTCTTTTATCTTTCCTTCAAGAATTTAATATTACCATTAATTACAAGGGTTAGGTTTTGTGCTTCACTTTAAAAAAAAAATTAAATATCTTTAGTAGGGCCCTAGGGTTAGATATTTTGCTTGCCCTTTACTTAATTTATTTAGTTTTGTTTTAAATTGATATTCGGTGGTCCCTTGTTGTGTCATATAAAACCGGCCGGTTTGGCCGGTTTTGTGCTTCACTTAATTTTTTTTTTTTAAATAGTTTTAGTAGGGCCCTAGGGTTAGATATTTTGCCTGCCCTTAATTTATTAGGTTTTGTTTTAAATTGATATTCGGTGGTCCCTAGCTGTGTCATATGAAACCGGCCGGTTTGGTACAGAACTAGCCTTAACCGGTCTCAAACAGCTGACCAAACTAGTACGTCGTCGAAATCGATCGGATTGGCCGGTTCCGGTCGGGTTCTGATAACATTGATACAAACATGCCTCAGTTCATAAGTGCCAAGTAGATTGAAGTTTAAACAAATTTCACCAAAATTAACAAAAGCATCCAAGTGGTTTGATTCTACTCACTGTGGTACAGTTTATTAAGAGCATCCAATCAGCTGCAAAAAATTCAAAGCACAGCTTCAAAAATTCTGACGTTAAAATGCACCCTATTCTTGCATCCTAGAGTCAGCATCAATGTCCTCAAGCTAACAATTGATGAGACAGTTATTTGGTGAACTTCTTGACTATTTCATGCCTGCAGTAAGCTCATGTAGAATGCTTAGTACCAAGATTTAAGCACTGATGGTTTTTTATAATGGTTCTGCTCGAGTGGGGATATCTCATTCAGGTCCTCCTTAACCTTATCAAGGATGCCTGAATTTATTGTAAATACTCTTCTGTGGGCACACCCTACAAATGTTTTACCTCACTCGCTTATCCACATCTAATCCTTGGAAGGACTTGCCTTGTCTCATAACAAGTCTCAATTATCTCCTTCCATTCCAATGATCTTCTTGAGATATAACAACTTTATAGCCCATGTTTTTGTTAGCTTTTGGGGTTACTACGAAAGTGTTTACACCATGCTTGAGGGTGCTTCAATGTGATATGGGGCACATGGTATGTTGACTACCTTTGGTTGTACTGTGATGGGCATACACATTCGAGATAGTTTACTCATGGATTGCTATACCTTGACTTGATGCTTATGCAGTGCACTTCCTTGGGAGGTTCGAGACCTATGTGGCTCGGTGACAATGTTCATCAAGCACAAACATGGAAGGCTTGGTTGCTTGCTTGGTACGACAGCCCATTTGGAGGAGGAGCATTGGGCATCTTGGAGGAGGTTATTGAACCCTAGATGGCATGGGGACACTTGGTTGCTTGTATGGTGGCTTGTACTTGACTTGAGGATGCTTGGGTTGAGGAGTGATCACGTAGGTGGGTGGACCCAGAGGTACACATTTCTTAGGAGGTTAGAGTCCTTTAGAGGAGCATTCGACCCTTCTCGTAGAGCGCTCAACCTTAGACCCTTGCTTGGTTGACATGCATGCCTTGGAGCTTGACATGTGTCACTTAGAGTTGGAGCACTTCACATGTGGACCCATCAAGTGATTAGTTAGGTCGCTTGCTTATGGACCTTGTCCACTTTATGATCATTCCCCTCCCTCACCTTTCATATAAATAAAAGGGAGGAGAAAGTATTTTCATTATCTCAAGTGAGAGCTAGAACGACTTGGTCTCTTTTTCATTGTACTCTTCTTCATTGTATTTTCTCTCTTTTGTCTTGAGCGCTAGGGTTCTTGAGGACATTCAAGAAATGACTAGGGTTAGGGTTTCGCCCTAAGAAGACAAGGGAAGCTAGGGTTTGAGAGAAACATTAGAGGAGCAAAGAGAGCACTTGATATTGTATCTTCTAAGAGAAGAAAACGAGGGTTTTGTGGCATTTGGAAACCCTATTACTAGTTGGAGTGCTTGATATGGAGAAGATAGAGGAAGACTATCTTGTACATTTGTGGGATGCAAGTGTAGGTACCTATGAGTACTTGCCGGTGTGTATGCTACCCTGTTGTAGATCTTTGGTGGAGTAATCAGCTTTAGTTGGGAGTGATTCCTAGATAGGGTTCGAGAGCTAGACTTGTACCATCTTGTATTGAGTTATTGGTATATACTTGTAACTCATCTTATCTATATATATGAAGTGTTCCAGCTATCCAAACTTTGTGTGCTTGCAATTTGATTTTCAGCTAATATTCTCATGATGTATGACTCGTGAGTAGTTTCTAGTGCTGGTCATCCATGCTGATTTGACATAGCATTGAGCAGATTTTGTTAACTAATTTAACAAACATATAGAAGCTAAAAGGGCAGATTTACCACTGTTACAAGTTATTTTCAGATCTGTTATATGCCGTAGAAGTATGCCCTAAGGGATTAAACTTTGTTGCATTGAAGTCCACTTGTTCGGTATTTATTTTCTTGAGCTGCCTTGTGAATTGGGTTGAAGAGAAGTGAAGTATTTGCTGCCATAAATTAATATTTCAGATTCAGCCCTAAGGCTGAAAACTCATAGGAAATAGATCCAAGAAACCTCAAGTTTGAGGTGAAATTTCTGAAAGTCAAATTTACAAAATTTAAACCTGGTATCGAAGCTGATTTGATTGAGATTGCTCTCTTGGTGAAGAGGGAGTTGGATATTTCAATTGTTCCATACCTGGGAGAGGCGCTTCACCTAGAGGCTAGTACAGGGTGTCAAGTGTGAAATCCTAGTGTGCTTGGGAGAAGCGTTGGAACTCTAGAAGGGTTGTTCTACTTTATTCGTTGCTGATTTTCTTTGAGGTGTGCTACAGATTTGCAGGATGACTACTCTCGGTCTAAGAAAGTGTGACAAGCTGGAGAGTGCTTCCAATTTCATAACTTGGAACTGCAGGCTGCAGATTCTTTTGGAGGAGGCTGAGATTTGGGAGCATGTTAAGAAAAAGATAGTTGCACCTACCAATCCGAAATTGTCGGCCTTGCATGTTAAGGAGACCTATGCAAAAAGAACTATTCCTAATTTGGTGAAGGATCACTTGATTCCTCGCATTATAGAGAAGACGATTGGTAAATTGATGTACGAAGCTTTGGTTGGTTTACATCAAAATTATAGTGTCTCTAGACAAATGCTCTTGAGAAACAAACTTTCATCCGTCCACATCAATAACACAAATACAATGATGAGCTACCTGACCAGGGTCATCGAGTTGAGAGATCAGTTCACTGCCGTAGGGACAAAAGTGGAGGATAAGAGTTGGTGTCCATTGCCTTGCTCCATCTTAGAAACCTTTTGTCCATGGTGTTTGTCAACAAGGAAGAAGGAAGTGATCTCCTGGAAGAGTCTAAACGAGGAGGACCACACAATGCCTGTGATCTAAATCCGAGAACCTCCCTCATAAAAATAACTAGATGCCTTTGATCTAGGTACTAAAAGCATGTAGAGAGGGAACCATCCAAATCCTAGTAAATGCAATGGATGCTCCTTCGAATCTCATGGACTTCCCATGAGATGATCCCCCCACTTCGCCTCATGCAGGTGGCAAAGTTGACAAATACTATTCAAACGAAGAAGATGATGATTGATTTTGACATGGTGTCAATGCAAACACACTTTGAAATGGCCAATCGAGGGGTCCTCAAGGCATACATCGAGTGCATGCACATATATGTGGGTCGAATAATAAGGCCACCTCGGAGCTGCATGAAGTGCTCCCAGTAGAAAGGCACCTTGGGTTTAGGCCCTCAAGAGATGAAGCCCATGTGATCTGAATATATTGTCTATAAATGTCCTCTCGAATAATCCTGTTAAGGTCCTGTTCAGATGGCAAGAAGAGGCTTAACTCATCTAGAGAATCTTTGAAAGAGGGAAGGATGTCAATAGAGAAAGACACTTACTTAAGTAACCTAGAGGCCTCCAAAAACCAGCATCAAACCCATCTAGACAACCCTGCAAAGGGAAGGTACTCAGAGCAAAAAGCAAGAGATGGGTACCAAGACCTCCCCAAGGCCGAATCAACAAGAATCTGAACTCTATGAAGGAAAGAGACTAATCTAAAAATGGCCTCCAAGCACAAAGGATGTACCCCAAACTTCACCTAGATGATGGGCTAAGGGATCATCTACTTGTAGCGAATGGTGCATTGTAGCATGAGGGACTGCAATCTCTCAATCTGAGCCCAGACAAATCTCTCAATCTGAGCCCAGACAACCCGAAGCAAGTTGGGTCCTAGACCTCTAAGCCATAGAGGATTGTGGATCTAATAACCATGATCTAAATATAGTCTATAAATTTCCTCTCGAATAATCTTCTTGAGGTCTTGTCGAGACAGTAAGAAGAGGCTTGACGCATCTAGAGAATATATGAAAGGGGGAAGGATGTCAGCAGAGATGGCCACTTACTATAGTAACCTAGAGGCCTCCAAAAACCAGCATCAAACCCATCTAGACAAACCCCGCAAAGGGAAGGTACTCAAAGTAAAAAACAAGAGATGGGTACCAGACCTCCCCGAGGACAAATTAGCAAGAATCTAAACTCTATGAAGGAAAGAGACTAATCTAAAAATGGCCTCCAAGCACAAAAGGATGTGCCCCAAACTTCACCTCGATGGTGGGCTACAGGATCATCTACTTGTAGCGAATGGTGCATTGTAGCATGAGGAACTGCAATCTCTCAATATGGAAACCTAATTAGTTTCCCAAAATAAGAAGTTTCTAAAATAGAAACGTTCCTAAAATAGCAAATGCAAAAATCAAAGAATACCCCTTTGGAAAACCACCAAATGGGTAGTCAAAATTGCAATCAGCTGCTAAAAATAGTAAATTTCTAGATAATAAAAGCTTTCCCAAAATAACAATCTCAAAACCGTAAAGTACCCATTTGAAGCAATCATCATCTTGTGCATGCTCCAAGTGTTGGATGTAACGTGCATGCATGGGAACTATGATAAAAATAGAACTGAAATCTGAACTGAAGCACTGAATAAGGTGTCCCCAAATGTCACTGATAATCTATGGAAATAAAACTCAGCTCGATCTCAAACATGGAACCAAAAGATGTACTCATGAATGTGCTAAAGCTTTAATACTGAATATGCCTAAGGCAAATTCAAGGTTAACAAGGCTAATAAATCTTCCCTCGTAACATCAAAGGTAGCTGCTATAGATAAGAGAGGAATTAAAAAGATATGATTTTAGAGTTCTTATTGGTGGGATACATGTCACTCAATGAAGGGAACCGAATGCAAGCATAAGAAATTCATAAGTAAATTAGGTCAAAAAAATCAGAAGGCAGAGAGAACTGGAGAGAGTACAAAGAAAATACACAACCATGTGGATATGAACTAAGAATCCAAGTGTGGATGCTTGACAGACTTGCAACTCTTGTTCAAGGAACATTAGCAGAATAGAAGTAATGCTATGCCATGGCAGAGAAATGAAATGAGCTAAAATATTTACTAATCCTACTAATAACCACTGTCGATTAATGGGACTGTAGAAGTAGCACATAGATAATAAAGATAATGGAGTGCTACGAGCAACTCCATTATAAAATAAGGGAAAAAGAAAAAATAATGCTACATGCACAGTGGTGGAAGGGATGGACATCTAGAGGGAAAAATTTAAGAACAAATGGAAGAACGTGAAACAATAGATAAGTTCCTCAAAAAAACCTGAAATTATTAGAAGTGAAGACCTTGACTTTAAAGGATAGGATCCAAATTCCTGAAGTCGTAGTGAAAGAGCTCAAAGGAAGTGTGTTGAAAAACAAGTACATGGAACTCGAATTCTGTATCTAGCTGAAGTAAAAGAATCGGAAAAAATAATCAGCTAAAAACCATGCAGAATACTAACAAAGAACATAAAACCTATACCCAGAATTACTTTTACTAGAGGGACACGACCTTCTCAGATTTTTGATATCATTCTCCCGACCACTTCAAGTTGAGGAGTTGATTCCATCCATTCTTGCCAACATTTAGGGAACACCGCCCTCTATTTCCACTTAAAAGGCAACCCTACCCCAGTAACAAGTTCATTGTCTCCAGCACCATTCTTATTGAGCAATATAACTCATGACACTCAAGCAAGCACTAAATTGTCATGATAGATTATAGTAAAAAATTAATTATATTTTATCTGTACAGTAATTAATAAGTAACATGATAATGTTCATTAATGTCTACTTCTCTGTAAACTATGGAATTGGGATAATGAAATCAGAATATTTGCATAAGCACTCTGGAGTCTGAATGTCATAGCTATAACAAGAGTACCCTACGCTGCGATAAGCTCTATTTGGAACTAGTCATGTTATCATTGTGCAGAGTATCTGGTGCCTATTCTGCAAATTGTCATAGTCTATGTATCTCGCCCTAATTATTTTATATAATGGCATTGATGCACCTGTCATGTAAAGCATTAAATGGTCACTGTGATAGGCACTAATTGCACCCCAAGCATACATAGCTAATCTTAACATTATTCTAGATCGAGATGGGAACTAAGCTTGAAACTCAGCTGCAAGAAATCATAAAGGAAACACCATGAAGTTATTACTCAACAGTACTAGCTGAAACAATCAGAGATGACAATTTAAGCATTTACAGCTAGATCCTTCCCCTCCCCTCTAGAGGTTTCCCTGATACATGTTGGATCTATATCTTTCTGGGATACATCTTATAGATGCTTCAGGTATCTGCATCTGGAAAGAATATAGCATGGATCTATACAAGATCCATGCAGTATCTATTCCAGATACAGCTTGAATGGATTTCGATGTCATATCCTCGCCCCACCGCGCCCATCCAAAAATTAAAAAAAGAACATCAAATAAATAAAGATTCATGGTATTTTCAACTACTAGACAACTAAAATATGTCATTAAATTCTATTTGTGTTGTATAGCCACCCATAAACTAGAGCTCACTTTATGAGATCATTTTTATTATGTATTTGCATATAAATTAATCGCCTCATGTTTGAAGAAATCTATCAAATTACTTTTCGGTTCTTGTTGCCCAGAGGCATTTGATGTAATAGAAAGATTCTAGTCAAGATCCATATCAACTTGAACATTTTTTGTCAATCATCTACAGCCTTACAGATAATAAATTCAAAACCACATTAAACTGCATAAAATCCCATGCATAACAATCTGTTTTTGTAGGTTATATACAAGTATTTTGATAACTCTGCTTCTCCATTAGTATCATACTTGAACAATATATATATATATATATATATATGTGTGTGTGTGTGTGTGTGTGTGTGTGTGTGTGTGTCTGTATTTAATATTTATATTTGTAGTGTCCTGCCATATCATATCCAAAAAATTCTGAAAAGAACCGACATCCGTGCCCACTGTTGTTTTGGTACCCAAATCATTATCTGTATCCTAGAAGCTTATCCAAAAAGACATATATCAGTTTTACATATATTTTTAATTTTATACATTACAAGCATTTAATCTATCGCTAATGTGTTTAAGAACTTGGAAGCATTGACGCATATCTTTGTAGTGTCATGCCAGCAGCCGTATCATATCCAAAAAATTCTAAAAACTGACATCCGTACGCATCCCTGTATCGGTACCCAAATCAAGATCCATATCATAGAAACTTATCCAAAATGACTTATGTCAGATTGAGATGCATATATTTTATACATTGCAAGCATTTAATATATTGTAGATGTGTTTAAAAACTTAGAACCATAGTACAGTTCCATAAAATTTTAGCACAATGCTAGGTATCATCTCTCAGAAATAAGGTAACAACAAACAAATGCTTGTTAAAACTCAAAATTCAAAGGAATATATTCCAGAATCAATCAAAACCTTAGCTTTTTTGTTTGGTTCAGAGAAGAATTTTGTATTCCTGTTCCAAGGCCAGCCAATTTCAAAGCAATTTGGTGACCTGCAAAGATTTCCAAATATCACCAAACAACTAACAAAATAGAGCACCAAATATAGTAAGAGTTTTCATAATATGCAATCCGCAAGTAAGATAGTAGATCACCAAAAGAAAAAGATATTTACCAAAAGTATTCATTGAAATCATCATAGTTTCGCCATGCTGAATGTGATGCCTTCCCATTATCATTATTTCCAGCCTCCTGCATATAAGAAAAAATAAATAGATTTCAACTGCAAAATATGTATTCATTTGCAATGATCTATTCTTACTTTACAGTAATGATAGATTAATGTCTAACACCAGTAAGGAAATTTGTACCAAGAATTTTAGTACCAAGAAAAAACCCATTGTAAATAGGATCATTTTGGTCAGCCCAAAGGTTCATTAAATAACGACAGCATTGGCCACAATTACATCAACAGCCCGAGGGCTAAGCATCATTGACACGCAGGCCTGAGCAATATCAGTGGCTAGGCCACACTTGGCCATCCACGCAGGGGGAAAGCAAGCTCAGTAGGATTTGAACTTGGGTCATCCTCACAATAACCGCTCCAAGTTGCCACTAGAGCACAGCCCAATGGATTAAGGAATTTTGGTACCAAATAAGAGCAGTGAGTGGAGAGGCACCATGGAAAGTTCGTTAGACACTGAATGGAGACAGCCACTCATAGAGCAGGTATCAGAGGAGCTTTACAGATTTGTCATATGATTGGAGAAGCGAATTCCTTTAATTTTTTTTCCTAGGCAATTCTTGCAAGGATTTAGCATACTTGGCAGATCATCTCCAAGGAATTGTATTGGGACTTTGGCAGTCAAAGGAAAGGCTGGGACATAGCTGCAATATATATATGGCCTTTCCCCTCACCTCAAGGACAGCCATGATAACTTCCCATTTGAGTCACAAGTTCAAATCCAGAGGGGGGTAGGGTATGTATACCTCCATAGACTTTACCAGTCAAATCGTTGGGTGGTGGAGGTCCCTTGTCCCACAAACAAGGGGATCTCATACACCAATTTGGTGTTTGGCTTGGCCGTGACCTTAAAAATAGATTATTAGTATTAGTATTAGTATTATTAAGAAAAGATTCTCTAGAAGATGATTCCAAACATGGGGCAATTTGTGGGACAGAGAGGTCCTCATGATTGGACTAGAGAACTGCAAAACGCTTCCAATGCCTTGCCACTACAAACAAACCTACCTGCTTGGAGATTTGTAAAGTTATCCCAAACTAATCTTTTTAAACTGCAGCTGCAATTGCCAGAGGATATTTGGAAGGACTAGAGTTATTATATGTTATCCACCAGTTTGCACAAGCTGGATTTCCTGATGAGCCGCCAAAGATTGAGCAGTCAGTGCTCATATGATAGAGTTCAAAGTTCAGCCGATCTTTCAAAAGACCACCTTTTTCCGCATTTCCACCATTGTAATAAATGACCTGAGTATGAAATATTGTAAAAGGCTATTGGTCACCTAAGACCTATGTACGAGCATGTACTCTAGAGTGTTTTTTTTCACTTGTTAATTATTTTTTGCCTGCCTTTGTGGGCGATTAATAATTTCTAAGTTTTTTCACTCAAGAGACTGACTCCAAAGCTGGAGTATGTGCTGGTGGTTAGGCCTTTGCATGGTATAACCAATACCTAGCGTCTGAATGTATATGAGTTCATACTAGGTCATCTTAATTGAGTCATATGGAAATTGCGGCTAGGTTTGATAGGTTTTTTTTAATGTTTTAGTGAAAAAGTAAAATTCCCACAAAAATGGAAATTTTTAATTGTAAAGCAATAATTTGTAAAAATATGGCATCAAACATCATCGATGCCATATTTATGGTTGTTTTCCAGTCCAGAGTATCATGTAAACCCCTATTTCCCTTCTTTCGAGACAAAAAAAGTGATTGTTTTCACTAAAGAATGAAATTTACTCGAAAAATACGAAAAAGGGGTAATTTAATTAAATCCCTATTTTTTAGGGAAATTGGGGAACATGTCAGAAACATGTTTTTCTTGTGTCCCCAGTTGACTGAAGACCAAAGAGAGTTTAGCAGAGATGGAGGCGACTTCACTTGAGTAGAAAGGCGTGGAGGAGATCCCAAGATAGGGACTCGACCCCACTTGATGAGATGGCGCATTCTAAAGGGATGGTGCACATCCCAAAGCCCCTACTCGCCCTTACACTCCCCCTTCCACTCCACTCGCCACTCGTCCTCACTTCACTCACCCTTCACTCTACTCCACTACCCTTCCACCTCACTTCACTCCACACACCTCCACTCAACCTCATGCATCTCCTCTTAGACTTGTGCATCCATTCATTGGAGTTGTCACCTCTCTTGCTATATAACCAAGGTCGACCCCTCCCATTTGTTAGTTGGAGTTTGTTGGGAAGACGTATACACATTGTATCATTTTGCTATTTGAATAAGGAATAAAGAATTTGGAGTTCTACACGGTGTTTTGTGCAAATGTGTGGAGGATCTTCTCCTTTGGTGATGTGTTGAGTATGGTAAATTTATCTTTCTTGCAATTATCATTTGTTGATTAATAAGATATTAGTAAACTTGCTTGTATTACTAAATCTTGTTATAACACATTGCAATCTATGATCTCATGCTATTATCGGTTTAATCTCATGTTTTCAAGATTTTATGTGTAGGGTATTTAACAGTTTCTTTGCAAGATTGTCTTAAGTTTGCAGGATCTCTAGTTTGGAGGAGTGGAAGGTTCTAGCTTGAGCTTCCAACACCTTCAAATTCATCCAACCAGAAGGATTCCCCTCTTCAATACATAAAAGGGACTCCATTGCCCAAGTTCTTTGCTTCAAGTTGTTTCTTCCCCTCTCTCACTCAAATTTCTATCAAAAAAAAATTGGTTTCTTTGGTTTTTTGTTGCATGCAAGAACTTAGTTGATCATAGAAAAGATAGATCTGCTCTAATTCGTTTGCATGCATCTCTAAAGGTTAGATCTAAAGTTTGTTAAAGAATTACATCTTTTTTTTAGATCTCGTCTAAGTTTGTCTTAAATTAGCCTTTGATTTCTTAGTATTTTTGGAGGCTAGTAATAGGCAAATCTTTACATGTTTTCAAAGTTATAAATTTGCAAATATAAAGTTGCTTTGTTTGTTGATTTTTATCAGCCTAAAAGACCC
>ML799917.1:64576-79983 GCA_009831015.1 Picea engelmannii | reverse complement strand
ATCTTGAACTATGGGATATAGTTCAAGCTCCCGTGGTGATTCCTCCTACACCTACTCCATCTCCCTTGTTGGATGCAGATTTCAGGAAGAAGAACACCAAGGCAAAGAGGACTATTTGCGATGTGATGAGAGACCACGTCATACCCCATTTGACTAGGAAGGACTATGCCTTTGAGATGTGGGCCTCATTATGCAAGTTGTACCAGAGTTCCAATCAAAACCGAAAGATGGGTCTGCAGGAGAAGCTCAAGAGCATTCAAATGCTCAATTCTGAGTCGGTGACATCATAGCTTGGGATATTTACACATATTCAAGATGAGTTAGCAACAGTCGAAGAGATTGTGGATCCAGACTTTTTGGTGAGGACAGACTTAAACAGCTTTTCCAAACCTTGGGGTTCGTTTGTGTGAAGCATTGTGGCCAGGGAGGTCATGCCCAGTTGGGAGAGACTTTGGGACAACTTCTTACAGGAGGAGTTGAGATGCAGCTCTGGATCTTCAGGACAGCGACGTATTTCAGAGGGTGATGAGGATCTTGCTCTTTGAACAAAGGGCAAGAAGAAGACCGGCAAGGGTGCTAGACAAGGTCCCAAGGGAGGGGCCAAGCCACAACAGAGTAGCAGTGGGAAAGAGAGAGACATGAGCACAGTGAGATGCTTTGCTTGTGGAGAGATGGGGCACTATGTTGAATAGTGTCCCAAGAAGAAGAAGAAGAAGCAGGATGGTACTGCAGCGACAGCAGAAGAGGAGTTCACTGCTCAATTTGAGAGGGAGTGTGCTTTTGTTAGTTGTCGTTTGTCAGTCAATACACCATCCAGCGATTAGTGCGCAGACAGAGTTGAGAAGGTCCCACAGATTGAGTGTTGTATCTCGTAGGACATAGACTCAGTTTTCGAGGACACCATATTCAGGGGTGACTAGTCCACCCGGGACAACTTCAGTTTCAGAGTTGTCGAGCAAACAGATAGTTGGTGCAGAGGCTTCAGAGCATTAGAAATTGATAATTGTGAGTAGGGCACCAGAGAGGCTTGAGCCTCACTTGGCTATGGAGACGAGCATATCAGCTTCAGGTTCCACTTTACGTAGAAGTCACTTGGTGAGAGACCAAGTTGAGGATCTTGGTGAGATGCCAAGATCCAGATACTCTTGGTGAGATGCCAAGAAAGAGACTCTTGGTGAGATTCCAAGAGATGTGACTCTTGGTATGATGCCAAGAGTAGAGACCTTTGGTGAGATGTCAGGAGGTAGAAATCCTTGGTGAGATGCCAAGGTTGAGATCTTTGGTGTGATGCCAAGATCTAGGTGATCTTAGATAGATGGAGATGCACTTCCATCTAGAGATCAGGCAAGTTGAGTAGATTTGTGTCAGAGACCACTTGTGATAATCAAGGTACAACCATACTCACCAAGTATTTGCCTGCAGGCAACCATGTCCACTGCAGGGATGAGATTGGAGAGGTGAATGGCACTTTCCTCGGTAAGAGGGAGTGTTGAGATTTGGGTACCTTGGAAAGTGGTCCCCTTGTGTTTGTGAGTCTCTAAACACAAAGGGGGAGACCATTACCCTTATTACTTTACTTTATGTTTTGATTTCACGTTGACTTAGGAGATTTAAGTCAAAAGTGAAATATGTCATTTAAAGCATAAGTGACATTTAATTCACTTTGTGGGTGAATTAAAGGACATGGTGCAAACTAAGAAAACTTGGGAAAGTGGGTTTTCTAAGTGAGATTTTTGGATTAAATCTCACCCATTGATTAGACATGGCTAGATTGGATCTAGGTCATTGATCTTTTAGGGTTTGGCCAAAGAGAGGCTAAAGGAGGGAAAAGGGTAAGGAGAGGCTCATTCTTCACTTGAGAGAGTTGAGAGGAGAGGAGAAGAAAAACCACTTGGGCACATTTCTTGAGGAGAGGAGGGTGCATGAGGTCAAGGGTTTGAGGAGAAGTCATTGCTTGGGTGCTAGCTTGCATGGAGGGTCATTCATGGAGGCCTGCGCACTAGCTTGAAGCTAGATGCATTCTAGAGAAGCGGGGCGCACATGCTAGTGGAGGGGCGCATCTAGTGAGAGAGGGCACATCTAGCTTGGGAGAGGTCCCTAACTTGTGGAGGAGACTCATTCACTTGGAGAGGGCACACTCTAATGTATGGAGGGCGCAAGGATGAGTGAGGGCGCACACACTTGTGGAGTTTTTGCTAGAGGAGGGGCGCACTAGAGTATACTGCACACTAAGCTAAGGAAGGATGCACTCTTGTGTGAAGGGTACAAGACCAATGGCTAAGGCAAAGGGAAAGGGAAAGGTTCAAGCAAAGGCAAGCGCAAGGAAAGAGGGCTAAAGGCTTAGCATGTGAAGAAGGGCACACCAAGGCAAAGGGTGCCTTTGTTCAAAGGGCTAGCAGGCACATCTACAAGGGACTCCAAAGCATCCAAGAGTGGTTGCTATTGTACCAGGTTCACTTGTATATGTTTTCCTTGATGTAAATTTTGCTTTGAGATCTTCTACATACATCTATCTCCAAACTGGTTTTCCCCGAGGAGGTTTTATCTAGGGTCATGTTGACCAAAAATACTTGTGTTCATTTTTCATGTATGCTTAGTGTTTAGATCAGTTGTAGGAGCTTGTAAAGATCCTAGAGGAGTGCTATATGTTTTGAGGTTTGCATGTACTAACATTGGGTTACTAAAACTACTTGCAAGGGCACCTTAAAAGAGCATATAACCATCAGTTGAGGGCAGTTTTCTTGGCAGAAGTAAACAAACCTGTTTGTTGTCCTAAAACGCAGCAAAGGGTAGATTTGGTCGATGAAACTTAGAGCCCAACAAGAGGTCAAAGATAGACTTGTTGGGCAACCCTCATAGTTCCTCAAAAATCTACAAATTGGTGAGACAACAAACTTCCTCCCTCCTAACAACATACCTCTAGGAGATCTTAGAGTCAAACTCACTCCATAAAGAATACTACCCACCAATTCCAATCAAATAACCTAACTTCTATCAAGGGGTTCTTTCCCCTAACCTCTGATGTTAGGAGAGACAAATAATTTGACTTCAAAGCTACTCCCAAGGTTGTACATCCAAGCCCCCTCAACCCCAGGTACTCTCCATATGATGTCATTGTCCTTTGCATCAATTTTTTCAMAATGATAGATGAAGACAAGGATTCYTCTTCTCCCTTTTCCAACTCTACTTTTCCTCTTCTACTCTCCCTAGATCATGCTATTCTATCTTTTAATGTCATATTGTATCTCTTTTTTTTTGTTAACATTTTAGCTTCTAGAAGTGTTCTAGACACTCCCATGGTCATGCTGACTTGGTCATTTGTGGACATTAATAAAATTGTTTTATCTTATCTACACTCTCTACACCAACTCATCTTGAACCTTCAATACCCGGCTACAACATACCAACCAAGAATATCCCTTAAGGGTTTCCACCATTGGAACAAGATACAAACCCTTTCCTAGCTAAATCTTGTATGATACAAAAACAAAGAAGGGATAAAGTGATATTTGATGTTCTATTTAAATCCATCATCTACCATCCCCATCAATCCTAACTTCAACTAAGTAATCATTCCTCAACATATTAATATATAAAAAGATCAATAAATAACAATTAGACACGCCACAATCATATATGGGCCACAATCATTTTAAAGCTTGGAAATGATACCAATTACAATACTCATTGCATGATATATCATCAAGTGTCTTTTGGAACAAGGGTCACTTAATAGCAGATTGGGATAGCTGAGGGGAGTCACATATTTGAAATAGCAGTAGTCTAAACGTTCTACCTTTTGGATGTTTTTCGGTAACTTTTTCCGTTTGATTTTGCCCGAAATCCGGTGATGAATGGTTGGATCTACATATTTGAGTGGCTAAGTTTGTATAATCCGAGTGCCCCAAGGGTTTTTCAGCACGCTAAATCCATTTATGCATTCAAAAATGCAATTTAAACAACAGAAAATAACAATTTTGTCCAAATTTACATCGTCGGATTCCAGCCAAAAAACCTAAAAGGTAGAACGTTTAGCCAACGCCTTTGAAATATGCTTATTGTCATGCTCAAGAGGGGAACTATCGCCTTTGAAATATGCTTATTGTCATGCTCAAGCAAGGAACTATCGCCTCATAGCAATAGGAATTGTGGGTTTAATTGACAAAGAGATCCCCAATCCATTAATAGAACTGTGGACTAGATGAGAGAAGAATTCACTCTTCATCATACACTCTTTGTGATAAGTATGGTTGGCAGATGGAAGGATTCAACCAAAAATCGCAGTCTAATTATCTTACAAGAAATCAACCAAAGATCACAGTCTAAGATCGCATGAATCCAAGAATGTACTTGATGAAGCATTGATCTGAAAATAAAACAAAGAGCTATTTTCCTCTCCAAACACTTTCTCTGGGGTGAATTCCTGGCTGTGGTTTGCATCTCAATCTTAAATAATGCTCTGGCTAGTGTTGAATTTAATGCAATTGCAAAAGCCATTCTCCCTGAAGGATGGCTTAAGACCCTAGTTGTGGACTAGGGCCCCCAGTACACTCTTGGGGTTCTTGGTCTGGGACCAAGCAGTAAAGACACTTGAGAGGGCCCCCAGTAGATGACTGGGGTTCTTGGTCTGGGATCAAGCAGTTTAAGTCTCTAGATATGTCTAGGGCCCCTGGATATGTTCTAGGGCACCCATGTCTAAGGCATGGGTTGATCCTTGGTCTTGTACCTTGGTGGATAAAACCCCAAATACGTTCTGGGGCAACCTGGTCCTTGATCATGTAGTTGTTGGTGTGTGATCCTCTTCCTCTCTTCTAGGATGGTCCACAAGACCTAGAAGAGATTTTGAAGGCGAACATGACCACATGAGGGATGTATCCCATATGCAGTGATGATAAAGTTGATTGGTCACCTTGAGAAGTATATGGACATGTGTTGCCACTAAGTAAACCTCTCATAAAACCCCCACCCTTGGTTTTTGGGCTTGAGTTTGTTTGGGGGTTTGTATTTTTGTTTTAGGGGTTAATATAAAAAATATTTAATTAATGTTAATTATAACATATTTAATTAATATTTATATTAATTAAATATGTTATTTTAATTATATTTTTTTTATTACCCTAACCCTAGCCTAAAAGTATAAATAAGGACCCTCCCCCTTCACTACATCTACACTCACTCATTCCTTTCTCTTCAAAGAAGTGGCGGATTGCTCTATGATTACTGCGCCCTCCTTATGACAGTAGTGCGGCCTCCTTGTGACCACTGACAGTAGCTCGGCCTCCCTTGTGACAAAACAGTTCAGCCTCTCCTTTGTTTAGCTGCCAGGTCCCTCCTATGACATTTCTGCTGCTGTGTGGGTGTTGAGGGTGAATAAATCTCTGCTGGAAGTGCTCTTGCTGCCGCCCTCCTTGACTGCTGCAAACCAGCCCTCTCCTATAGCCAGCGGAACCCTCCTTGAAGTTTGCTGTCCCCTAGATCTGGGATTTTTGAAGGCCGCGGCACCCTAGCAAGGTGGCTGGACCTTCATTACAGGCCACCGTCCCTCCTACTGGCAGATTATTACATGTGTGAGGGTTTGTTGCTGTGTGGGGTTTTGGGTGTGCTCTGATACCATGTTAGAAATAGTAAAAAAATTTAAAAAGAAAGCTTCTTCTGTTTTCTTTACTATTTCTAACAGCTAGATGCAATCTAGTAGACTTTTTGACCTTGATATTGAAAATGATAAGTAGAGCACCTAGCAATCTAGAAGAGACACCGCTGTGATCTGTTTTCTTTTTCTTCTTTTCTGCCAAATGTAGCTTACATGTTTGAAATTTAAAACATACAAGGTGCATTGTGGGCCTAATCAATTATGTTCTTTGTGGGTTCTTGGTTTGGTCTTGACTCTTGACACGAATGCGGAATTGTTTTTTCTGGAAGTCCTGCAATATTCTACCACCCAGGACCCAACTAGCCCAGGCCACTCACCTGAGGACATTACTGGGCAAACTCTTGGTGTTGACATCTCTAAATGCAGGTGCAGATGATGAGAGTTATCGCAGGTGCAGAACATGACAGTGATTAGCTCCCCCTTTATTTTGCGTGGACAATTATCGGCTTTCCTTTACCTATGCTTTATTTTACTGTTACTTACTTTATTTGGATTTAGAATCAACTTCTCTTTGCCGGGAGATGTGTTACTCGGTCCCTTTGCAGCTGGTACTGCATATTATACTATAGAGCTCATATTATACTATAGAGCTCCATGATCCATTTTGGCCATGTAAACATCCACAAAATTTCAATTTCAATTTCCATTTCCATTTGTAAAACATAAAATAAACATAAAACTACTTACAGATGCGAGCCACATTGGGATCCTCGTCTTGAATCTCATCCGCAGCATGAAGAATGCCATCGATATTAGTGGTTCTCCCAAGAGACGATGGAACGCTGGCAATGAGCCCCGCAGTGGGTGCTCTGCCACCCGGTCGGACCCCGCTCCGGAGCTGCTCGCGCTGCAACGTTGCTCGAACCAGGCGCTCCCAGTTCTTCTCAACCCTCGCCATGGCTGCAAACACCGGGACCGGAAGCTCCGGAACCGGAATTCAGCCTCACAGAATCACGCCGGGAAAGGAACAGAGCAGCTTAACATAGAATCCAATGCCCACGATGGAATCCGATGAAGGGTTTGCAGGTTTCCCCCAATATTATCAGAACTGTCGATGCAGAAAACGAGCAGCAAAATCTGGGTTAGAAAAACAAAGTCCTGGTCAAGTTTATTAATTAAAGGTCTTAAAGCATTAAAGATCAGTTCGGTTTCAGATAAAGAAAGAAACCATGGAGGAGAGCGTCTTATAGAAAAGCGGGCAACAGGGATAAATAAGGCCTGAAAAAACATGAAAACAATAATCAAATAAGGCCTGAAAAAACAGGAAAACAATAATCAAATAAGGCCTGAAAATGGCACTTACAGAGTATACGCGGGACCGACGCATCAATGATGAAAAAACTACGAAATTACAGTAAAATTTAGCTGCTGGCGGAATGTTTCACGGGGGTAGGAGCTGCAAGTAAGTAACCTCCACATTAAGCCGTGCACGCGAAGCATTTGACCGGTTGGAATGCGATTTGCGCAGAAAACACGCTGATTTGAGGGTCTTTAAACATTTTTTATTTGGTTTTGATGCTGTGGTTGGGTCTGTCTACCACATGGACTGCGTCGGATTTGTGTGGAGCTCTCGTCATTAGTGTGAGTTTTGGCGCTGAAATAGTCGGATATGTGTGGAATTTGTCATTAAAGTGGGTCTTGGCGCTATAATAGTGACGGCATATTCGGGAATCTTTGGGTTATTGAGCGAGTTATCCACGTTGTTAGTTTTTTTGCCCGGTAAGTAGGAGGGTTTTGGGAATGGGACTCTACACCTTTATAAAAATGGGTATGTGAAATGGTTTCGCTAGTTTTTGGGCTTCTATTAGGTTATGAGTGTAAGACAAAGGTGGGTTGAGTAAATGATAAATGTTTAGTGGTAGGGAGGTTTTTTTCCTCAAGCTCCTCATAGCGAGTTTACAATTTTATTATTTTCGAGTAGGTTGTAAAGGATTAGTCTTAACCCCCAAGATCCCCAATGGCATAGTGGATAGCTCATCGTCTATGTAAAAAAAATTGTAAATTGTTATGGGCTTATATTTTGTTAGTTGTGTTTTTTTGTTGTTACCCCTAACCCTAGATGAGTTTTTAACAAGGTACACACGTTATTAAACTTTTATTTGTGTTGGGGATGGGACTCAACACTCTTATAAAAATTGCAAATGGCTATGAGTTTGTCATTGTTGACCAATAAGTGAAATGTGCACACCAACAGAGACACTCTTGCAAAGATTATGGAGCACAGTGCCAACCTTATTAGGCTAACATTTTAGTCGAGACATTGCTTCCCTAAGCTCAAGTTAGACTTCTTAGTCGTGATCATGTAAGGCCTTTCAAGGTTCTTCAAGGGGTTGGTCTTTAGTGGAAAACCAACCCCATGAGGCCAATATAGGATCAATTATTCAAAAGGGTTGATTAGCCATGGCCAACCTTGTGCAAGAGGTAATATTGTATTAAAATATTTATATTTGATAGAATAATGGTCAATTGGCTATTGGGATTATATGCTTGCTTACTCTATCTTCCTTTCCCTCCTTTAAGTCCCTATGTGGGAATACTAATGGTGGGATATGCCTATGTGTTGCATCTTATAATTGGTTCTATGACTACAAAATGACCTCTCCTCCTATCCCACGTTAGTTGTGAGGCTTTGGCCATAGCAACATAAAGGCCCCAATATGCCATGATCCTTATCCCAACATGGGCATCCATAGAGGTAGTGGCCCTTCCACTAACATAATGGTTGATTGGCCATTGAGGCCCCAATATGCCATGATCCTTATCCCAACAAGGGCATCCATAGAAGTAGTGGTCGTTCCACTGACATAATGGTCGATTGGCTACAAGGTTAATATGAGTACCTACTCAACCTTCTTCTCCCTCCTTTATGAGTCTTGTGCACATGAGTGTGCATGATAATAATATGTGCATGAATGAGAATAATGCGAGGCATCTTGGAAGGGCTTCTACAACTATAAATATCCCCTCCTCCCATCCCACATTGGTTGTTGTTAGAATATGATGGATCTGTTCGTTTAACCATATACAATATCACTATTGTCACCCATCCATAGGCCGAAGCCACCCCCGAGCACCTTAACCTTGACAGAGAATCATTTTGGAAGCAAACCCTAAGCTAGATAACGCACCTTTCTCTCCAAGGATAGCGCACCAAACAAGAGCTAATCAGAGAGTCCAAACCATAACTAAGAGATAGTCCAAGACAAAACCGAAATCTGCTAGCTGCATCAGCGGCAACGACAGCTCTCCTCCAGACTTGCGCACAAACTGGCCAACTGCAGTGCGCACAAGTGTTGCTTTTGCAGTTCTGAGAATGCCTGCCAGAATGAAGACTGGCCTCCTGTATTTATACTAAATCTAGCAAATTGTCTGGGTTGACTTCTCGTTCTGGGTGCCTATTTACTTAGTATATAATATTTCCTTTAGCCAACTTCTTCTCTTGGAGGCTAATAACCTAATACAAGTTATCCTTTTGAGTCGACTTGTCTTCTAGGGTTATTAGCCAACTAATTAGGGCTTCTTCTTGCTTCCTGGAATATTCTATTCTCGTCAGGTTTACACGTGGAGGTAAATACCTCTCGCAGCTACCATAATATCAACACTCCCTCCTAGCTAGGGAGGTATTGAAGGTAATGGTCTTGAGCACAAACATACCATTCACCTGGTAGCATCAACATAGTCGTATAAACTATCTCATGACTAGATCATGAGCACCATCATCACTATCAGTGTCATCAACTGCATCGTCTCTCGAAACCATACTCCATCTAAGTAATCAGACATGATGTTGGATAAGTCACTCACTCCATAGAGTGACATAAGAGCCATTCTTCTAATCTAGACATATGTCTTGGAAGAATAAATGTCCTGGACCATTTTTCGTCTGGGGAATCTCTGTCCATTGATCATCCATCTAGTTGATTCAACATATTCCAACACTATTGATAGTCTTCAAGGCAATCAGAACAATGTCATTCAATAGAACACGTCTGTGTCTATCCATAGTAGTACACAACTACTATCCAATGGTACACTACCACACCAAGTAGCACACAGATACTTGATCAGTGACATATAGTCACAATCAGTGGAACACATCCACCACAGTAGTATACATCTATTGTCTGGAGACATACAGTCCCCATAACAATCATATCATCTGATATCAACCTCAGAAGGTAAAACATCAATGATGAGCTATTTGGACTATTCTTCTCAAGCAAGGAAGAATAATTGTCCCAATTTCTAAGCCTGGACCATTCCCTATTCGGGCCATTCCTCTGTCACTAAACAAAGTGCAACCTAGAGAGAATGAATCTGCCCTAGGGAATGCCTGTCCCTGATTGTTGAACTTGGACCATTCACCTATCTAGGCCATTCTTTCGGCACTAAACAAAGTGCAACCTTGAGAGAATGAATCTGCCCTAGGGAATGACTGTCTGGACCATTTCCTAAGGAAATGACTGTCCTACACCAACCTCCAAAATGGACCATTCTTCGAAACTGTTCACAACTGTGAGCTTCGAAAGAACGATTGTCTGACGAGGCGGACTAGTCTTCTTGACCACTAATAAAGGTGATCGCCAAGAAGAGACATTGTCCTACACCATTCCCCATGTTAACCACAATGGGAAATCGTTGTCTATGGTACATCAACAATCCATCAAACCATTGTCATTACGAAAATGACCGTTCGATCTAGACCATTTTTTGAACTGGAAAATGCATGTCCGTCAGAAATCTCAAAACCACTTTCCGAATTGGAAAGGAACTGCTCATCCTGGACCATTTTTCGAACTGAAAAATGATTGTCCATAAGTCAATAACACATTAGTGCTCCCTCCCAACCTGGGAGTCATCTCTTCCTCTTTCAATAAGGAAGTCGTCTCCACAAGCTCCAGCTTGAGTACGCAAACTCTTTCATCTTGGACAGAGGCTTTACCAAAATGTCTACTTATCTTCTCATCTGTGGAGATATATATATATTGGAGAACCACTTCTCTTTTTTGGACTTCATCACGGAGAATGTAATGCTTGATCTCAATGTACTTCGATCTTTCTGGAACACTGGTTTTCTCTTAAGGCTTCATATAACTTTGATCATTACAGTGTATCATAGTTGAATTCAGCTATTTTGTTTTTTGCTAGCTCATAGCATCGTGGCAAGGCTCAAACTGGAACATATCCATGTGGCACTTCTTCTGTCATCATGAGATCTTTGTCATGGATTAGCAATCCATCATTCTGGAGTTCTCAATAATCATTCTAATATAATATAGAAAGTTTTCACCACGCTTATGCTGTGCATTGGAGGTTGTCTACCAAGTTGTCTTCTTTCATCTGCATACGAGGGTCTCTTTCTGGTATACCTCAAATCCTTGAGGTTGCGCTCTTTGTTCAATTATTCTGGAGAATAGTCTTTACATTCATCTGATGTACACTCCAACCCATGGATATGGCTCATGTAGAGGTATGTCTAGTTTACTTGGAACAAACAATCATCATAGTCTTCTCCCTCCATCTGGGAGAACCTCTAGTTCTGGATCTCGCAATGCTTTCTTTCATAAGTCTTCCATACATTGTTCTTCATCACAACTTTCAATTCCTCTGCTTGATTGCTTTTAGTGAGTTCATATCAGGCTGGTAGTCTTGTGATTCTCGATGCACTGACTAGTTGTTTTGTCTTTTCTTTCTCTCTTGGAATCTTCATGTTCTTCCTCATGTTTCTCTTTAGCTCTTGAGTTCATGGAGCTTTCTATGCTATGAAGATTCCAACTTCTTTCTTTCATCATAAGATCATGAATGTGGATGGACAACCAGGGATTACTTTAAGGATTCTTTTCGAAGAAGACTTCTTCTGAAGTCACATTGAACACGTGTTGCTTTTCATGGTTGCTACCGTGGATAAATACTTCAACATCTTCAATTGATCATATAATTTAGGATTAGATCACTCCTAATCATTGCTTCATGCATGTTCTTCTTTTGATAATATAATCGACTCCTTCCATCTAGGAGAGTCCACGCTTTCATCTGCATCCTTATTTCCTTCTGCAAAGTGTCACAAATTTCCTCTTGATTGTTGACAACTTTTTGTCTTTACTTCTTCTAGGTTTCTTCAAGATTGATTCTGATAATAACTTCCACATGAATTGTTACCAGGGGTTGTTGATGTACTTCATCCTTTCATGTGTATTGTCTGACTTTTAGCAATACTTATCGTGTTGTTATTCCATAGGTATAGTTTATCTTTGAACATATTATCTTCTAAGAAATAGATATGCAAGATATGTACAGAAAACATGGTATGTATAAGAACTATGAAGAGTGTTGTTTACCTTGTCTTAGAAGAAGAAGTTTGTTTCATCCTGCTTAATCTTCTTTGAAGGTTCCTTTTCTTCGGCAAATGATGCTTCGTGTGTCTCCTTCCTTTTCTTCAACTCGGGACAATGATTCTTGTAGTGACCATACTTTCGACAGTTGAAGCATTGTATTTTTGACATATCTTTCTCTTGATTTGGCTTCTTCATTGAACCAAACTCCTTTTTGTTCCTAAAATTCTTGAATCTTGTTGTGAAGGCTTGATCATCGTATTTCTTTTGAGGTTTCTCTTTTGCACCAATCCTTGATTCTTCTTGTGCACAGCAAGTCCAAAGTTCTTCGAATGTAGGATACTCCTTCCTTGTGTTCATACTTGCGGCAAATGCATCCCATGTCTTGGGAAGACCGTTGAGTACTATATGTATCGGTTCCTTCTCTAAGATGATCTCTTCAATAGCTTGTAGTTGATCTCTTAACTGAGAGATTCTCACAAAGTATGATGTTATGTTGTCATCGTCATTCATCTTCATGTCACGAAGCTCATTCTTAAGACTCATTACTTGTCCAATGTTTCTGACTGAAAAGAGGTTTGTTAGGGCATCATGCATCTTCTTAGATGAGTTAAGATGGGAGATGTAGGGTATCAAGTGATGTAGGGGAGATGATACTCAAGGGTATGAGTATCATAGTCCACTATGATACTCATGGCATTGATGTCACTGTCTTTGAACTTCTCCATAACTGCAACGTTCTGTGGTTCCTTCTCTTTTCCTTCTTCAAACTCTGGTTCCACGATCTTTCCTTTCACGATATCCAACACTTTATTCTTGGCAAGGATGAGCTCAATCCTTGTCTTCCACGCTCTGAATTTAGAAGCCCCATCTAACTTGTTTTCTGACTTCATAGAGTAAGTAATGGTTTCCTTGACTAGGTCAACCCTAGATTTGACCAAAAATTCAAACTTGACGTTTTTGCTTGCTAAGAGTACCAGGAGATGCTCCAGGCTAGGGCACACTAGTCTATCCATAAATTAGGTCAATCCCTTCACTTAAGGTGCCTCAACGAGAGGGTTAGGGTTTCTGCAACTCCACCTGCTAGTAACCCTAGCGGTAGTGCTTTGGTAACTGGTCCTGCTAGAAACCCTAGCGACAGTTCTTCAACGAGCTCAATATCCTTATGGCTATGCTCCCTTCTAGTGGTTAGACTAAATGAAGGAGGTGTGGGCCCATAACCTGTTAAAATATGATGGATGTGTTCATTTAACCATAGACAACATCACTATTGTCACCCAACCATAGGCCGAAGCCACCCCCGAGCACCTCAACCTTGACAGAGAATCATTCTAGAAGCAAACCCTGGGCTAGATAGTCAAACAAGATAACTCACCTTTCCCTCCAAGGATAGCGCACCAAACAAGAGCTAATCAGAGAGTCCAAACCATAACCAAGAGATAGTCCAAGCCAAAACCAAAATCTGCTAGCTGCAGCAGCTGCAACAACAACTCTCCTCCAGACTTGCGCACAAACTAGCCAACTGCAGTGCGCACAAGTGTTGCTTCTGCAGTTTTGAGAATGCCTACCAGAATGAAGATTGACCTGCTGTATTTATACTAAATCTGGCAAACTGCTTGGGCTGACTTGTCATTCTGGGTGCCTATTTACTTAGTATATAATATTTCCTTTAGTCGACTTCTTCTCTTGAAGGCTAATAACCTAATACAAGTTATCCTCTTAAGCCGACTTGTCTTCTAGGGTTATTAACCAACTAATCAGGGTTTCTTGTTGCTTCCTGGAATATTCTATTCTCGTCAGGTTTATACGTGGAGGTAAATACCTCCCGCAACTACCATAATATCAACAGTTGTGAGGCTTGGTTCATAACAACATGAAAGCTCCAATATGCCATGATCCCTATGTTTGGCATGGGCCCCTCCTACTAATGTAACAACTAATTAGTCATGTGTTGATATGCTTGTTTTCTCAATATTCCCCTCCATCCTTTGTGTGCTCTATGTGTGTGTGTGTGTGTGTGTGTGTGTGTGAATAGTAACAATCTATGCTTGTGTGAGTAATAATAGTTAGATAACACCTATGTATGACATTTTGCAATTGCTTCTACAATTATAAAATATCCTCTCCTCTTATTTCACACTGGTCATGTGCCTTGGTTTGTTGTGGCATAAAGGTTGTAATGTTCCCAAGTTGTTCATTGCTTGGAGACTTAAGTTTTTTACAGAGTTTTTTTGCTCGTGGTTTGTTTGTTTTGCAGGTCTACCTTCAAGATTTGCGCTTGAAGGGTTGTATGAGTTTTATAGTGTGCAAATGATAAAAGTATGACAATAATCCCATCCAATAGCTAGATACAAGAGATATAACACAATGGATGAGCAACAACTCCATATCTGACCTTTATTTAGATAATAAGAATATCCTAATATAATAGATCTACATATCTGGATAGATACAAGTAGAATAGCCAAGCTGGAATGAATGTTGCTCCAATAAGCTCAAATACTGGAGAGAATAGCCTCCAAAGGCATCACAAACAAATGAGGAAAGGGACAAGATCGATTTCTTTCCCTTCTATAGCTGGATCTCCTCTCCCTGATTGAGTTGCGCACTATTCTATTGGTTGTAGCTCACCAATATTTTGGCCCTCCTCTTCTATACCTCCAAACCACTCCAAAACTCCTAGGATCGTAGATCTAGGGAAGATAAACCCCTTGGCCGAGTCTTTTGTTGATTGGAGGTGTTTTGGTACCTCAAATGAGTGGATCTAACTTCTGCAGTGCACCCTCCTTCTCTCAAACTCGTGCCAAGCTCCCAACAAATGATATGCCAAAGAAACCTCCTTCAAGATGGGCTAGGAAAGGTGCCCTAGGCCCAACAACCAAATCCCAATAGGTTTTACCCTCCAAATCTTCTTCCTCTCTTCAAATCAAATAGATCTTCTTCAACTAGTGCACCCATCTACTGGAAAACCCTCGTTGGTGCGCATTACTCTTCCCATGCCCTGTAGAATCAACCTGTGACTGAGTAGAATGGTGAGGGAGGGATCTTCCACCTCTGTGACCAAGCTTGGACCATAAAAGGTGGAATATTTCACCACCGAGCTGATCTCTAGGGTTTGTTCTCCCAAAACCCTCAAAACATCCTTAGCTCAAGAGCTCAAGATGCAAAGTGAAAATGACAAGAATGAGGAGTGAGGTTCCCTCCTTTTTCCTTTATACTCCTAGTCTAATTATAACTTTAGTTAATTGACCACCTTCTAAGGTTATCTCCTTACTTTTCTTCATGTGGCCTTTTCCCACTTAATTCACCTTTTTCTCAAAGTCACTTTTAAATTATAACATTATGCTTAAGTGACACTTTGGAGCCTCTTAGTCCCCATTTTTCATGAGACTATAGTCTAGTGGGGACATCTAGACAATAAGTCT
>ML799917.1:30474-62551 GCA_009831015.1 Picea engelmannii | reverse complement strand
AAAAAAAAAAAAAAAAAAAACATGATTTCAAATATAAGTTCACGGTATTCCCAAGAGTATCAAGGTTGTGTAAATCTTAAGTTGTGACGAATATTCCATAAAAATTGAGTTGCATAATCATGGATTTTTCGAAAATGTTAAGAAAGCCTATTATATGTTCATGGAAAGGTTTTACTTTTAGGCAAAAAAACATATGTATATAAAGAATTATTATGATAAATTGGTCCACAAACTTTTTATTTTTAATGAAAATATGAAAAAAAAATAGCCTAAATTTCTTTAAAACTTTTAAAATTTAGCCAAATTGGTGAAATTTCGCTTAAAAAAACACATTGGTAGCAATCCTCTTGCTAACACAATGGTTTATTGGTTGTAACCTTGGTATGCTTGTTTATTGAGCGTCTCTCCTTCATTTATATGCTACGTGTGCATGCTTGTGAATAATAACATTCATATACACATATATGTGGCGTCTTGGAATTGCTTCAATGGATATAAAATAGAATATCCTCCTATCCACTATTGGTTAGGAGGTTTGCTCCACCACAACATAAAGGCCAATATACCATGATCTCCATTAGAGACATCCACTAGTATGTCATACTAGAAGGCCTCCGACTATGCCGAATACAGATTCAAAATCTACAATCTACGAATCGGGAATAAGGTAATTTGTGTACGTCTTTCCGGGTTTTAACACTAACTATTCATATGTCGAGGGAATTTGTGTACCTCTCCCCAGCCAAATGGAACTTTCGAGCGACCATCTTCTCTGGAATCATGCCAACAAGAATTTCGATATGAATGCCAACTTTCTAAACAAAACTTTGTTCTATGTACTTTTTTAGGCCACAATGATCACTCCATCAAGACCTAGTACGTCATACTAGATTTGAAGATTTTTAATTCACTGACCAACTCAACATTAATACATTAATGTAATCACTGCTTTCGTTTAAGATAATAACTATGATAATGGATTTACCTCAATATCTTTTACCTTTAATTTAGTGTTAATGCTTCTTATTTCTTTTTCAACAGAGTGCAAACCTTTTTTTTAAGAAGGCTAATAGTTTTAGGATTTTGACCTTTTCCAATTTGCCATTAATAGAATTTGGCCCTAAAATCTTTCCTAAAATTGTAATTTTAGATTGTTGAAATGGTTGCTTTTAATACAAAAATAGATTCCACACCCCTCAAATACTTTTACTATAACCTAATTTTAATTTTACAATATTGATGATGATGATGATGATTAACGTCCACTAAGACCTAATTGGTCTATTGGACCTTAAGAGGGTAAGTGATTACTTGTGATTCTTTAGAATTTTGTTTCTGTGCTCGAAAAGCATTAAGAGAAACTTTCCAAGATCACCATACTTTTGTTGAGTTAAGAGGTTAGGAAGGTTGGTAGTGTAATCAATATTTTGAAAATGAGATCTAATATGGGTATAGGTTGGACAATCTAAGAGAAAGTGCTCTTCATCTTCAACCTTCTTAGTGTCACAAAGGTGACACACTCTTTCATCCCATGACATTTTAGGAATTGACCAACACCCAGTTTCACTATGGAGGTCGTGAGAATTTGTTCTTATCTTAGCAATGCTTATTTTTTTCTTTACACTTGGCAAAACAAATAGATAATTTTGATCTTCTAGATTAGGGTTGAATACATCTTTATAATACCTTAATTTTATTTTTTCCTCTAACTCTTTATCACACCACATTTTTTCCTTAAATTTTGATTTGACGTTTTTTTTTAATAATATCTTTATTTTGCAAAATGATTTCTTAACATTGATATTTACTATTCCATCAATTCAAAATAATTCTTACCATATTTTAAGATAAAAATATTAATTTATTTTCTCATTATTTTAAATAATAATAAAATCACTTAAAACATTTAAACTACAACTTTATTTAAAAAATATCACAATCCCTCTTACAAATTACAATAATCTCTCACAAATAACTACTTCATACGCAAATTATTAAAAACTACAACTTT
This sequence comes from Picea engelmannii, assembly GCA_009831015.1. Taxonomy (NCBI): domain Eukaryota; kingdom Viridiplantae; phylum Streptophyta; class Pinopsida; order Pinales; family Pinaceae; genus Picea; species Picea engelmannii. Next base: position 60,540 of record ML799917.1, on the reverse strand, counting down.
ATTTAAAAAATATCACAATCCCTCTTACAAATTACAATAATCTCTCACAAATATCTACTTCATACGCAAATTATTAAAAACTTGACTTGTGTATAAAAATCCCTTCTCCAAATTCATTGGAAAACTTGGCAACGTTCCTTTCCGTTTTCCTTTCTCTGACTTTAACAATACTCTCTTTAATAATCCTTTACTTTCTCGCCTTTCTTATTATTATTAGTACAATAATAATAATATTCCCTTTGATATATCTTTAATAAAGCTCCCATTATTCATTCACTTTCTTATATATTCGAATTAACATTTTTCGAGTGATTCGCGGTCACGGTTTCCAAACACAATGGTGCGAGTTCCCTTTAATTAAAAAATTCTTTGTCTCGCAACATAATTTTCCTGGTTTGTGATATTGAAGACTCTCATAAATTTTGTGGAATATTGAAGTGATGGGTTCTTACTTAGAATTGTGGAATATTGAAGTGATGGGTTCTTACTTACAATTGTGGAATATTGAAGTGATGGGTTCTTACTTACAATTGTATTATGTAAGTGTAAAGTTCGATATTTCAAATAATTTTTTTTTAGCTATCTAATTTTTGTTATTATAAATTGACATGTTTAACAATTTAATTTTCGGATCAGATTACTAACTAGTAGAGTTATCACATGTTTGATAATAATAAGGATTTTCAATTTTGATTGTAAATGTAAAGATTCATTATCGAGAAAAACTTAAGGTCGGATAATTGTGAATTTAATGGTTAACCTCGTGATTTTTTCGACATTGTGGTAATTGTTAATGTAATGGTTAACCTCGTGATTTTTTCGACATTGTGGTAATTGTGAATGTAATGGTTAACTTCGTGATTTTTTCGACATTGCGGTTAGGTTTAAACCTCAACATTAAAGCTCACGATACCTATGTTATACCTTGTTAACACGAAAATATATAGTTATGTTTTTTTGTCTTTCTACATCTGATAGATCGTAGTGCAATGGAAGTGTATTTAATGAAACTAAGCTATTGATCTTAAAATTTTATTGTTTTAACAAAAAAACTTGGCTATAGAGTAGTAGAAAGAAAATTTTGACACCATAAAAATGAACATTGGGTGTATATAAATAGATGTTGGGGTCATACATTTTAGGGCAATAGATGACTTATCAATACTACAATATAAATGTGCATCATGACATTCACTATTAGTACACATTGAATGTTTATAATAATACAATATTTGTGGTAGTATACCTTAGGGATATTACAAGCTCAATGTGTGGTAGCATAAAGACTCAAATATGCCATGGTCCTTATGTTAATGACATCATTTCACAGAGATAGTAGTCCCCATACTAATATAATGGTTAATTGGTTGTAAGGTTGATATGATTACTTGCTTAACCTTACCCTCCCTACTTTGTATGTCTTGTGTATGTGTGTAAATAATAATAATGAGATATGCCTAAGGGTGGTATCCTATTTCGTTGTAAGGTTTGGTATGCCACAACATAAAGGTCCCATTATGTTATGTTTTTTATTCTAACAAAGGTGTCCAAAAAGTTAGTTGACCTCCTTTTAACATAATGGTTAATAGAGTTTGACATTGATATGCTTTCATTTCTTGAACTTCCCCTTTCTTCTTTGTATGGCATGTGTGTAAGTGGATAATAACAATGAAATTTGTGTAACATCTTAGAATTATTTTTTCATGTATAGAATACCATCTCCTTTTCTATTAAATTGTAAATTAATCTCCTTCTCAATTAAATTGTAATTTAATAATAAAAATAATGATATTTTTTCGTGATTGAAAATAATTACATATCAAAATTAAATTTCTTATTTAAAAAAACATTTTTTGATTGTTTAATGTATTATTTTAATATTTTAATAAAACACTTCAGTAAAATTTATATCTTACAGTGAACACTTTCTCTTATAACCTAAGAGACTTTTGATAAAAAAATATCCTTACAATGGACACCCTTCCTTATAACTATATAGATGTCTTTGCATGATTCTAAGGATTGCATGGCAACACAGTCCCTGCCGAGTTAATCAACATAGATACATTTAATCAACATAGATACATTTAACTGCAGATTTAATAAGGATGGAGAACATCAAAAAAGCTTCTTTGAGATTAATTCTTTTTTTATATGACAAAAACTTGAGATTGAGATTAAAAATTATTATGGTATGTATGGTCTTTAATACCATCCCTCTACTTTGTCTACAAAAAAATTGAAGCTTAATACCCACTACTCTAGACATAAGATAGAGAAACGTGAGCAAGGATGTAACCAGGATATAACCCGCCCCAAGGCTGAAGAGATAATACACATATTGGGAGATAGTGAACTATGCGGCACGATTGTATGGAAGGTTTCGAGGGTTGAAATTAAAATAGCTGACACCGAAATCAACATTCCCCGTACCAATGTAGTAAAGGGAATCACTAATAATTTTGGAAGCCTCCTGCTCTCCTACAATACCTCGTAACCGTGACTGGTATTGTCTGAGATAACTTATTTGTTGATCAAAACTTACTACATTCTGCAAAACATGAAATACTTTTGTAAAATAATACTACATTCAGTAGACAAAACCAAGAAATTTCAGCGCCCATAATCACCTAATCTGGTCATAGCTGATACTTACTCCACTCTCTGAAGTGGCGTTATTTATTTGATACCCAAACCCGAAGCTGTAGCTCATAAAGCATAAAGATGATAAAGAAAAACATTATTCAATCCTGCGAATGCATATATAGATATATAACTGGGGTTTTTAGAAGTACCCAGGAAATATGAAGTGAGCTTTCCATTGGAGAAGCATCCAGTGGGTACGCCACCAGGAAAATCTCTACCATAAGGCAGAAAGTTGCACTTAGCTGGTGTGTTGATGCGATTGTTGTTGACAACGTCGAGGGTGGAGTCTCCTAACACTAGTAATGCAGTAAAATGTGGGGTGCCTTGACCTTGAACCACCTTTGAACATATTGTTAAGCAAAAACTCACCACAAAGAAAGTAGTCGCGACGAAATCAAACTTCCGCGAGGCCGCCATTGATAGTTAATTTTGTTGCTCAGATATTGATGTTTGTCTGCCTGTTTAAAAGAACCGTCGGTATGGAAGCAACTCAACGGTTTGGTGAATTATTAAAGCTACCATCAGTTCAATAAATGTCGTCATTAAAAAGCAAAGAAACCTCGCCCGAAAGCGAATTCTTATAGAGAATCAATTCTTGATTGTCCTTTGGGTTTCTTTATTCTCATTGGCATATCAACAAAACAATTAAACAACTTCATTGGCATATCAACAAAACAATTTAAAACAATTAAACAACTTCAACCAAGACAAAGTGATTGGAAATCTTGCAATTTTCTTAATGTGATTGAAAAATATCTCAACAATTTTTTATATTTAATTAATTTTAATCAACTTTACTTTTACTTGGGGCCACTTTGTTAGCAGAGCTGGCTTTCTACATGTATCACTCATGAAGCACAAGGTAAATTTGTATTTAAGGTGCTTTTCATCTATCGCATAAACAAACTATCCCCATATTTTCAAGCTCTATATTTCATGGCACTTGGAGGGCAGATTACAGGATTTAGTTGTTCTCTTATAAATACTTATCCATTTCAGAATCAGTAGCCAATTACCCACAACCATTTCAGATTCAGTAGCCAATTAATCACAAGAGAATGGACTGATGTTATTTCACAAGCATACAACAAAAGGATCTTCATGTTTATTAAGCATGATAATTTTCAGGCCAGTCCATGAGATATGCAAGCCTGATTTTGCAATGCCTTTGTTTTAAACAACAGTCTCGTCCAGCATAGTGTATTGCTTCATCACAGATTGGTAGACAACAAGGATCTCGTTAGATTTAAAGCCAAAAGGTCTTGTCCACCTCTCATTAGAGCGAATGCCATTGTTGTGGGTGAGGTAAACAGGGTCGACGTTTGTGTAAGCATGGGTTTTGCAACCAGTAGGGCTGCTTAGTGCCTCTGCCACGCAACTATCTTGAGCATGGTCACCATTCACACGAATCCTGAAAATTCCATTGTCATCTGTCTTTTCCTCTCTATAAAAGATTCGACTATCAGCCTCATCCATGCATCTAACAGCCACCCGTGCACCTCCAGAGGCCATATCTTAAGATTTACTTATTACATTGAAATGGAAGAACAACAAGGTGGGTTTTATCAGGGGATTGGTTTAGGTTTTTCCTGTAGGTATTTTCATTGAAGCAACATGAGCTAGTAAAACAAAGGCTTGTGATTGGAGAGGGATTCCTAATGAGGCTTACTTATTACCAACAATTTGCATACATGATGCAAAACAGAGAGCATAAAGAAACAGATTGATTTAAACTATTGACTATGATAGAAGGAAATCCCCAAGAAACAAAGCTTGAACGGATGATGGTAACTTGTATTCAATGGCAATGACAGATTAATAGATGGTCTTAACTTCGGAAAAATGCAGGGCATATAAGAACTCATGTGAGATCTGAATCACAAATTAAATGGTAAGATGAGATTTAGATACTTGAAGACACAATAGAATTTAAGTGGGCCTAATGGTTAAGAACATATATTTTCGATTAGGAAGTCATAGGTTCAAATCCAGAGGGGTAGAGTATCTACACCTCCCTAGACTTTAACAATCGAATCTCTGAATATTTATGAGAATAAAATGAAGAGTATCTCCTGTAATTTTAGAAGATTAAAATTTCTACTCTATACCAGAGTGATAAAAGTTGATCACTGCACAATGCAACTGGATGATGAGTTAAGGTAAGATTTTGTCTTCTTCAACAAAATTCTTACGAATATGTTCGAGTTCTACAAGATTAACCAATGAAGAATCAAATAAAAGTTTCACCACCTCCTTGATCTTGCATGGATAGGTCAGATTAGAAAATCTAAAAAGCTTTGTTGGGTAATATCTAAGATCCAGGTCTTGTTAGTAAAAGAAGAACTTCTACAACACAACAAAGATCTCCTTAAATCCAAGTGGAATTTCTGCAATAACCTAATCTTAATCAGTGCAAACTACACATCAAAGTTCTACAAATCTACCAAGACCTTCTACAGATCAAATAGCGAGGATGGGTAAACGTGAAATTCAACAAGATCCCAAGATCCCAAACACTGGAATGGAATTTTAAAGATGATTGGAGGCCAACAATATTATCTTCTTTTTCCTTGGAAGTTTCAAGAAACCAACCCTCAAGAGGCTGCACTTCTTTCTTCCATTTAAAAGAAAAACCACAGAGATTGAATCTGATACACAGCCAATAGCAAAAGAGTTTTAAGAATGGAGATGCAAGAACAATGGGAAATATTCTAGTCTAGAGTAATTTGTGGACAAAGAAAGGAAGAAAGAAAAGAAAACCACCTCCATCAAGGATGATAAAAATCCCAGTTGACCAAGATCTAAAGATTCTTCATACTGAAAGTGAAGAATAACAACAATTCCATGGATTAGAGAATTTTGAATTCTTACATGTTTTTCCATGGATTAGAAAATTTTGAATTCTTACATGTTTTACTATCAAATAAGCAATGCAACATGATAGAAGAATAAAAACCAGATACAAATCTTTAAATGTTTAATAATTAATGTAACAGGAGAGAAGAATAAAAACCAGATACAAATCTTTAAATGTTTTATAGATTTGGAGTTAAAGGACACACAATATATATTACATTTTATATAAAAATATCATCCACGGGATTTGATATGAGTCTCTACAAAGAACCGAAAACTTTCACCAATTCAACAAAACCACGTTGACAAGAAAACCATTTATTACTCAGCGAACATTCCAGAAAAATATTTTGAACCCCACAAAATCAACACAACAAAACTGACACTTTGCAGCCAAAATTGATGCAAGCAATGAGCAATGCAGTGAACCAAATATACAAGATTCACTAGAAACTTGAAGAGTAGATGAAACCGGATTTGAGGAAGAGAAAAGAGAGAAAATACAGACCAGGAATATAATGGGAAGCTTCTGTGATGAACCCACACTGGCATGTATCACAGTAGACCTTGCCTGAAACAAAGAAGTCATTTTTTGGGTTAAGGCCGAGAGGCTAGAAATGGAAGATGGGATTGATGCGTCGATATTTTTCCAGCTTAAAACAATAAAGGTCTAGAGAGAAGAGAGCTTACCGATGGATTCAGATATAGTTCCACTCATGTATTCACTGTTGTTGCCTTGGTCCGCGTTGAGAATGAGATTTACTACTCGGCTACTGTGATTGTCGCATAACACACCGCTCCATCGGCAACAATCGTCTCCAGTCCACAATTCAAGAACTCCATTGGGATCATCCAAGATGCCTGCTTTGAAAATCTAATGATGCAGCTTGGTCTTCTTCTGCACATTCTGCGTTTTTCCCTAGGCATGATGAGTTTAATGATAGCATAGACAGTGGTAGTAATCTTGGCATTACTCGTCTGTGTTTCTCCATTGTATCGAGCAGGATATTGCAGAGAGTAAAGCGATGTAGGACCAGGGTAGTTGTGGACGTCTTATCATCAGTTGACGCAATTTATTTCGCCTTCAAGTTGCAATTGTCTCAGTTGACATTGTAACGCGAGTTTAATAGCCCACTGCTCGATGGTACTTCAGAGTTAGAGCCATCAAACGATAAATATTTAAGAACATTCAAGTCGACGTCAATGTCAAAACAGGTGAGTTCTCAAATTGCAATTGAATGTTAGGAGACCAAAGGAGTGCAGTGTGTTGTTAAATTGGCAAATTCATTAATTGTTTAATCAATTTTATATATTGAATGACGTGAAGCCTACAATAACACATGAAAGATATCAGGCAATTAAATTTTAGAAAAATGTATTTTTCTATTATTAAAATAAATACATATATTGATTTCATATGTTACACATTGGATATAGCACACAAATTTAAAGTCAGCAATAAACTAATACAGAGTCAAAGGGCAACTCATTGCTATAGTCCCAAGCCTTTGGCAGGGACTAATAAGGAATTCTAGTAAGGAGTTTCCTTTTGATTCTAATGGATGAAGCTTATGAATAGTATCTTATGATGGACACTCTCACGTGCAACTAGAGACTTCTCTTGCATAGATAGAGTGAAGTCATGATAAGAGCTAACTTATTTTATTTGTGTATGATATAAAGTGGTTTAACAATTAAGTATTTTTTTAAGGTGAATGTAAGGGATGGATTTTATATTTGTTTTATTTAGGCATGATGTAAGGGTGTTTAATAAGCAAGGAGTTTGATCAATGAGTTGAATGGATCAATTTTATGGACAGTGGTATAATAAAAGGGCCTTAAGTTGAGGGTGAGAGTTTGCATATATATATATATATATATATATATATCTTCACTTTTAATCATATTTTGTTTTATAGGGGTTAGAGTGTGAATGCATACTTTTTTTTAATTGAAATGGGTAGAGATTGTATTAAAAGAAAGTTGCGACTGCATCAAATGAATTAAAGGATTCCCAAAAGTGTGAATAGTCCACCTACAAACTTGGTCATTCTTACAACTTTTTCCACATAATTGAAAAGCATACAACTATAAGTTCTATTAATTAGGCCTAACAAAAATTATATTTTGCAAAACATAAAAAAACTAAGCTTTTAGTGGAAAACATGCCCACTATGGGCCTCTGGCTTGACATATACATTAGATTCGAGAATTGCATTTTCAAATTCCATTTCCCCCAGATATTGTTGAACTATTTCATCCTCTTAGATAGCTGTCGTGATAGAGTTAATAGAGACTTTTGGGAGGGAAGCCAAAGGGTGGGAGCTCCTTGCAAGACCCAAAATCAATCAGTCTTGCATGTTCTGATATGTAGTGAGATTATCTATGTGATTTCACCATATGGCCACCCTTCCAATTCTACATTCAAGACCAATTGAGCTTCAAGTTGTGAAGACATTATGTTATTAACATGGGAGATTGCTACATACAAATGCTCGAGTTGGCATGCAATCCTTCACTGGGATTGATGGAGATTGGTAATTTCACAAGGAGCACAGTTGATCTGAAATGGATCATTATATAATTTGTCGTCTATCTTGGTACTTTTTGGGTGGAAAATTGGAGGAATTGCCTTGTGGGGCCTATTTTGGTGGTGGGTCCCAGTTTGGAGATTTGAGGTCTAGAACCTTCCAAAGCTAGCTCGAGGAATCAAATGGCACTTTTTGGGGTCAAAACAATGAAAGCATAGCTTTAGCCATTTGGACCACAATCCCAAAGGCAACTCCATAGTGAGTTCCCCTTTCTTTGTACTTACATTTCATAACTGAAGAAAATAGAGCAGAGTATAGGCCTCACCTTCTAGTTGGGTTTTCTCCCATATAGGGTTTCCTAGGTCATATCTTGTGTTCATTTGCTTGTGCTTTCATTTCAAATTTCAGTTATTCCATAAATTTGAACAATAAGCTAGTGATAATGAATCTGAGATCTAAGGAAATAAATTGCATCATAAAAGATATCATAATACTGCAAGATCTATTGTGACAAATTGTTCCATAGGAATATCCATGACACTTTACAGATCATATTGGTATCATAATAGTTTTCTTTGGGGTTTTTGTGGGAAGTTGCAACTTCTAGGAATTGGATTAAGAAGGAAGTCAAGAAACCCTAACCATGATAGATGGGTCCAGTCACGACAACCCTCAGGATGCAGTAGAAGAGAGATTTGCAAAACTGGGAGAACATGTCATTGATATCTCTCGCAACATGGCTCTCCTCATGGTGGCTCTAGTGAACAAGTTCAGACTATTCATGGAGGTTGGTGGCTCTATCTTGGAATTTGGATTTGATGAGAAATATAGAGATAGTGAAGACCCATAAAAGGATTCGAAGAAAGAGCCTAAGAAAGAACAACCAAGTTCTAGTGCCATCACTCCTTCACAACCTCTGTTTAAAATGGAAGCGAAAGTGGAGATCAAGCCTTGTCAAGGTTAGATTGATGTTGTTAAGTTAAATCATTGATTGCAACAATTAGATGTGTGTTTCATTATCCATAATATAGACAAAAAAAATCATTTACTCGACTAAAACTAGAGGGGCATGCACTAACTTGGTGGGAAAGCCACACATAAATACTTAGGTTGGAGGTGATCCACTAATAACTAAGTGGAAGGTGTTTAAAACCCTCTTCAAATCCCAATTCTACCCTATCGAGTATGTATAGAACCAGTGGACCTGTTGGCACCACTCTAGGTAGAGGCAAGGGTAGAGTGTACAAGAGTACATCACTGAGTTCAAGAAAATGGTGATTATGTTGGATATCTCTCCCAATAACCCAAACATACTCCTCAAGTATATGGGGGATCTAGATAGCCATCTATGGAAATAAGTGATGCTCTTCAAACCTAGGACTGTTGATGAGGCTTGTGCACATGCATAATACCTAGATAACATAGGTCATACGAAAGGACAACCGAGTGGTTCTAAATAGAAAGACCACCAAGATGCTTTCAATGAGGGGACAAAGAAGTGGAAAGGAAGTGATAAGAAAATGATAGCCATTACACATGAGTGCAAGGATCCAAACAACTAATGCAACCATTGCAATATCAATGGTCACACTAAAGATAAGTGTTGGAAGAGACATCCAAAGTTGAATCCTAAAAACCATAAGAAGGATGGCAAGAAGAAGAACATGGCAGACTTGTGTTACCTCCTAGGTTCTCACTTGGTGCAAAAGTCCCTAAGCACAAGTTGTGAGGCCCTGAGGGAAACTTAGACAATCTACCCATTATCACCTCACTAGCGTTGCCTTTCTATCTTTAGACTATATAAACTTTAGCCTTGGGGGGAATCCTTATGGTTAACCAAGCTCAAGATGTTGTAGACAAAGTAGGAGCAAAGGAGCTTAGAAAATAGAAATAAACTTGGAAATTTTTTATATTTTTGGGGTGGAGGTTGAAAGGGAATACCAATGCCTTATTTTGTTTGGGCTATGGGGTCAAGCATGTAACTTTAGAGGGAAATTATATGAAATATCTAGGAGCCATTTGGGTCGTAAAAACATGGTCCAAAATAGTCCTAAATTTGGTGAGCAATTATTGCAAATTTGAGGATGGAAAGGGTCTTCCTATGAGAATCACTTCCAAAATGATTCAAGGGTGGGTTTGCCTAAAAGATCCAAACTATGCATTCACTCTCAAGATGTATAGGGTGAGTTTTTCTCTCTAGAACAAAGGAACAAAGAATCTAGGAGATACTTAACCTCTTCCAACATAGCAAGGCTGCACTTCTATGGCCCTTGAGTCAACTTTGACATTCAATGTAATATCTCCAATTTTAATCCACGCAATTGTAATGTAATTTTTTAAATATCAATTAGGTTGGTGAGTCGATATGGTTGAACAAAATAGCCCGTATGAATTGATATGGCCAAGGGTCAAGCTATGTAAAACATGCATTAAAATAATTAATAATGATAAATCATTGGCTATGGTACGACCGAGAGGATAACAACCGGGGGATATGATTCCACAAGAGAGGGGGCTAATGTGGGGTCCAAGGGGTCATCCTTTTATATTAATCCGATCCATTCATATTAATGTTTATCCACCTTTAAAATATAAAAGATTTATTCAAGTGACGTAAGAGTGGTACGTGGGAAAGATCAACTCGCCAATTTATGACAACATGTGTTGAGTACAACTACGTTTTGGGAAAAGTGAGAGTCAAACTTGCTTGAGAAGAAAAGGAAATTCGAGTTCATTCTTAGGACAATTTTTTATGCTGGTTTTGGAGAGCAAGAGGAGGGTTGAGTGTTGGAAAAGGAGCACCAACCATGTTATGCTTAAGGACAATCATTTTTGGCATGAGTTTTATGTTGAAAATGAGGTTGTAGGCCTATAATGAAGGTTGTATGTTTGTATAAGTGACATTTCCTATCGAGGAAATGGCTCAAGAGCCTTGAGAGGGATGTTGTGAGCACTATTGGAGCAACTGAGAGTTCTTGGAGTCCCAACTATGAGTTTCCTAGCCAACTGAGTGCACTAGAGCCTTGGAGCCCTTGATGGAAGTGGGAAGGTCCGGGAAACTATGTGGCAAAGAAAGGGGATCCCATTCCTTGGTTTGTGTAGGTTGAGGGGAAGATATTACCTAGTGGATTTGAAATGTTGTTGGAGTAAAACTTGGGTTTTGGGTTGCTGATTGTGGGGAGTCGAGATCCAAGAGGGCCACACCTCCTTGAGGACTCATAGCCTCAGCTCGGGGGTGGGCCGTTGTTGAGACAATGGAACAACAATGCCTATGGTTGGAAGGAACGTCCCTTTTACACAACCAGTCGGTTCAACAATTTAAAAGATAAGTTCTATGTTGTGTTTTAAATGTTAATTCCATTGTGTAAAATGTTTAATGAATGTTGTGTGTGTTTGCTTAAACAGTTGCATTCACGTTTTTAGATATGTTGTTAATTGCATGAATTAATTAGCATGTGCCTGATGTTGATTTTATTCTGTAAAGAAATTTTTTTAAATGGGTTTAGCAGGCAGGGTTCTTTACAATTGGTATTATAGTTATAGGTTACAACACTGGGCTTGCAAGGCCTGCTACAACACATATAGAGTTGATGTTGTGTTTTATTTGGGAAAATAAGTTTGGATTGAGCCAAATCCCCAATTTTTGGGTGTATATCAGTTGAAATCGACTTGGGTATGTCGAAAATTTGAGGTCAGTAAATGGGTTTTAGTCCTAGAGGTTGAAAACAATAAATCTGTGGTAGTTGCACAAGTGTTTGGGGGAAAATTTGAAGTTCACCCAACATAGAATGTGGGGTTTAAATCCTCGTTTTTTTTCATTTATGGTATTCAAATTTTGGTGTTTTCCTGCTACAGAGCTCGTTATGGAGAATAAAGGGTTGAATCCGGTCGAAGGCGATGATTTGGGTGTTTTTTGCAATAGTCACGAGCTCAAAAATGCAAAAAATGACTAAGTATGAAGATGTCCCTTAGTCATCGATATAATGTGTATCAATGAAGAATGTACATCTTTCACCAATACATCGACAAGAAAAGTTCTTTTTGGCCGCTGACATAGGAAGCTCTTAGGCGATAAAATGTGTTTTCTTCTCTGAAACATCGGTGAGAAGATGTGGATTCATCGCTAAAACATTGGCAAAAGATAAGTTTTTGGTGTTGAAACATTGATAGAAAATATGTTTTTGGCCCCGATACGTCGGCGAGAAGTAGTGTTATGTCGTCGATACATTGATGAAAATAAGTGATTTTATCGCTGAAAAGTTGTGCTTCACTGACGAAAAAGATGTGTTTTCATCAACGACAAAAAAAATGTTTTATTCACAGATAAGTCAGTGAGAAGATGATTTTTCATCGCCAATGTGTTGGAAAAAATATAAGTTTTCATCGTTGATATGTCAACGAAACATTAAGGTTCCATCGTCGATAAAAGGTGTTTTTCTTCATTGAAGCATTGATGAGGAAAAGACGTTTTGTTGTTGATATGTCAACAAAGAATGTGCTTTCGGCACCGATATGTTGGCGAGTAATAGACATTCTTTCATTGATATGTCGATGAAGAATGTGTTTTTGGCGTTGGTACGTTGACGAGGAAAAAACATTTTGTTTCCAATACACTGGCGAAGAATATGCATTTGGAGTCGATATGACGACAAGAGAATACATCTTGATCATTGATAAAAGGAAAATGAGAAAGAAATTTAAAGGAGAAAAGAGAAGAAGAAGAAAGAAGGAAAAGAAAGAAGAGGAAGAAAGAGAGAAGAGAAAGAAGAGAGAGAAGAAAAGAGGAGGGAAAGGGAAGGAGAAAACTGATAATTTACAACAACAAAAAGTCTGGAGCCTAAAACTTATTTTGGGCATAACAAGAGCAATTTAACTCCGAACAGGATGGAATTTTAGGTGTGTGTCTGAAACGATGAGGGCTACAAGAATGCTAATGAGGGCCACTAGCTAATTATGCCTCCATTTTCCGAAGAACGTGAAACAATGACTTTTGAAGATCTGGGTCGTGCTCAATAACCAAGGCCCAAATAAGAGTGAAAAATTTATAGATAGCTCTAAAAGAAGGAATGAAGATACCCATTTGGGACTCTAGCAAAATTCAAAGGGGTTTGGACTAGAAATGTCGAAACATGGCAAAATCCACTCTTTTTGGGCGCGTTAGGGAGATTTTTGAAAATTTCATAGGAAGAAAAGGGACCACAAATCACTTGTATAGAAAATTTTATTCTACTCATTGATCCATACAACTTTGTAGTCAGGGGATTTTTGTTAGTTTTGCTCCGTTTGGGGGATAGCCATTTTTTTTTCCAAAAAATCCAAGTCTGGAGGAAATGCAAAATCGACAAATTGACAAATCTAGATTGATGCAGAAGTCAGGTGGAGTGTTTATATATCTAAGAGTTGTTGTGTATTCAAGATCATCAATATTATCAGTGCCCGATATAAATGTTTTCCTAGTTCTTGCCATATTTTCTTCTACAAAAGGAAGAAATTAACCCTTGATATTTTTGGTAATGTTATCCCCAACTTCTATGAAAACCAAGGAGATGATATCTCGAGGCCCTCAGGTTGCAGACATGGAGTATCAATAGACAACTTGACCAATAGTGTCCACTTGCACAAACATAGACCCACCTCACCACCACAACTCCAGATTCATCACAATGATATCCACCACATCAACTGGCTTCTAGAAGACATTGGTTCTTGCTCGATGAGGTATAAGCCAGGTATTATGGTGAGTGTCATTTCAATATTTGAGGTATTTGATTTTGTTTCACCTATTACTGCTTTTGATTATGTAATGTTTTCTTAGACATTTTGCTCTTTTTCCTCTCTCACTTTGGTGGTTGACATTGCGCCCTAGTAAGTGGGTCACCCTTAGGGATAGGTTTGCTACTGGGAGGTCCTCTTGACAATTCATCGTGCCTTTCCCAACCATACTTGTCACTTTCCACACATCATCCATTCATCTCCTTACCTTCTGGGATTTTCGGGTGTACTGACCCAAGAAGGGGTTGTCCCTCATTTCATGGGAAGAAGGGGCCTAAGGCTCGGAGGCTTGTAGCTAGAAAAAGATTAAATCCATCATTAACCTTCTAGATGCTCGCCCACAGATCCCGAGGAAAATGAAATTTCTCTCATAAGAAATTGATGGGACCCGCAAAAGAATAACTAATAACAATATGCCAACCAAGGTGGAGCATGTGTGGGCATTGTTTTTATTGCTTAGGTAGAAGACCCACACATGTTTTCAACTTGGGGAAGCATGATGTGACCGGGGTAGAGTCAAGGTGGGAATTTTTTTTCATGCTTAGGTAGAAGCCCCACCTTGGCTTCAACCTGGAAACATCCTAAAAGACTAAAAGGTAATAAATGGGCTTGAAAAAAGGTTGCATTGAAAACGAAGGTGCAACACACCCTCTACAAAGGCAGCCATAAGTGAGACACTACAACCCCTTGTATGTCATGAACCCCGTGCCCAAAAGTTCCCCCCCATCCATGACACCTCATCCACATGAATTAGGAGGAGGTCCCCTCGGGAAACACCCCTAAACTTGAGGATTCGCCCAATAGGTCATTATTTAAACCCTCCCATACCTAAACTTGTCCAATTGCATAGGTCTTTGAGCATTGGTTTATTTTGATGAGGTGGTTTGGATGTACACGCTTAGATGGCTCTTTTATTGATTTGATTTACTCATCATGATGCATTTGACTTGAGATCCTTGGAGGGCGTATCCATTTGTCTTTGCAGGACCAAGTTGGTCGACAGTTTTGGAGGAACAAGCCTAAGTTGTGCTTCCATGGGGCTTGAATCCCACAGGTTGGATACTAGGGCCCACATGTCGGATGATGAGAAACATGCATTTGAAGGCCCAGAAGACATCATGGATGACCTAACCTAGCCCCTACAACCCAAACGATTTGCCTAAGAAGGCCAAAACCTCACCCTTGAAGGCTTGACGTCATAGTAGGGCTAGGGTTTGGTGGTGGTTGAGGACACTTGGCACATTTTGAAGGAAGGAAGCCATGGATCATGGAGAAGAGGCTTGGATCGAATACATGTATCCTTTGGAGGCCTAGCTCACCCATCTCCTACTCCAATGACTTACAAAAGTGCCAAAACGTCACCCTAGAAGGGTGTCATCTTACTTAGGGTTTTACTTAAGTGCAAATTATGAATTAAAAAAGTACTATTTTATGTAAAGGGGTAAGATTAGGGTTGTTGACCCCTTATCTTGTGTTTTACCCTAACTTCGTGGACAAACTATGTTTAGAACATTTTGTATAAATAAAGATCATTTGTATCTCATTTGGAACATAACTCTCCCATTGTGAGAATACTCCTAGCTATAATTTGCGCCCTCTTTGGGCAATCTCTCTCTCTTGTGCTCTTGTTATGGTTTCTTTGTGCTATTGGTGGAAGAAGTAGTGTGCTACCTCTCTTGGAGAAATTTTCTTACATTTGTGGTGGATTAATCTTGGTAAAAGGAGGTTTATCTTGTTGTTGCTTGGACTGGGTAAGGAATCTATCTTATTGTTACTTCATTGCTTGGTTACAGGTGTGATTTGCTAGTTTCTTGGGGAGTATCAGGGCTTACAACTCCACCATATCCACCATTTTTGTCTTGGAATAATTTGTTGCATAAAGTTTTACTAGGAGAAGTAAAAGGGTTTACACCCTCTTAATACTTCCTAGTTAGACTTGCTTGCCTTGGGGAGTAAAAGGGCTTACACTCCCAAGGGGAGAGCATTTCTAGCTCCTTTTTTTTTTATTTTGACTCCATAACCCAATAGCTAAAGGCACTAATCTAATTGCATTGGAGAAATAAAACCTTGCATTGGTTAACGTGGAAACTCAGGAATTTGAGATTGTCTAAATTGGAATCAAGTCTATGCTCTATATGCTTGGTTGAGACACTAGGGCGTCTCATTTTTCTAAGTGCTTTTGCTGTTGTTTTAACATTTAATCAATAGAAACCCTAAAACAAATCTCTTAATAACTCACAAACCAACCGTCAGAAATTGCTAGAAGTTTGCCCCTATAATCTATCAATCTCAGCGCACCTTTTAGGAGGGTTTTTAGCAAGTTTTGGTGGTTGATTTCCTTTCTGTAACAACTTGTGTGCTACAACCATAAAGTTGATAATTATCTCTGTAGTACTTGTTTATGACAACCTTATCTTGTTGCTAAAGTTTCATGCATCAATACTTGAGTTAAACCAGTCATTGCTAGCTTGTCTCTTGCATCCTTAACTAGACTTATAGCAACTTTATTTGCAACTCTTATTATCCTTTGTTGATGATATATATCATTGCTTATTTCTGCAATTAGGGACAACAAGCTTAACTTTCTCGTCCAACACATTATTGGGCTTGTATCTTTGTTTTCTTTGTGTCTCGGGAAGGTACAATCACTTCTTGATAGGTCTTCCATACTGCGGTACATATTCCATCATCTATGAGATTCTTTTCAAGCCCTTTTTACCATCCATCATTGACCTATAAGGGGAAATTTCATCATCTCTTCATCTTCCATCTCATTTCCCCTAGGGTCACCCGAGATTCCCCCCTTGAGGTGATTACTTCATCTCTAAAGTGACGGGAATACCTATCTAAGGTGACAGTGGGTAGGTGTTCTCTTAGTTGTCGCCATAATGTGGTTTGGCTTGGGCTTTGCCCAACCTACAACTTTTGCGATAACATGTACTAGTGAAACAAGTGCAAAAATGGGTGAAATTTTTTATTTCATAAGGTCATAACTTTCAACTCATAAATCAGAATAAGGCATGAGCACAACCATTGGAAAGGTAATACAGAGGAGAACGTGATGGGAGGTTTAGATGCTTCTAGGAAGCAATTGGTGGTGTTATATATCTATAGAAAAAAGGAAAATAAACTCTTTGAACCATGCAATTGCTCAATGTCAAAGTTTTCATACAATGTCAAATTTTAGGAAAACAATTCCAAGTGTTAGTGGTACAAGAAATATGTCAACATCGGGTAAGAAAGAGTGAAAATGCTCATTATAGTGCCTATGTAGAGGTATATAGGCACATATAGAAGTGCAACAACCTGGTAAGGGAAATAGGTTGAGTTTTAAACAACATGACATTGGTCATGAGCAGGGGAGTACGAGAAACGAATGTTGAGTCAAGAGCCTATTGACAGGATGATCAGGTGCATTGGATTTTACATATTCCATACAACATGATTATGATGAGGATTGTTATGGCTCTACAAAATCCTTGGATGTTTCAAGCACTCATTTTCCAGTTGTATATCTGTCTCAAATGTAATAGAATGTCAACACATGGTTATTCAAAAGGACCTAAAATATGCAAGGAACTTAATCCTCAAGAAAATGGTAGTACAAAGTGGGGCATTCATACAAAGGTGTTGGAAGATTTATGAATAAAAAGTATTGATGATGTAGGATGTCTACTCTTGAATATAGACAAGTTACAACACGAGGAAGGGAAATAACTTGATCTTGTAGATGACATGGGTTATAAATTGGGTAGTTCATTTGAGTGCCAAAGAAATTATCACTTGCAGTAAAAATGACATGGAAGCAGGACAAAGCTTGTAGAAGTTGGTTGAAACAATGAAGAGCTTGCAAATGAAAGTGCAGAGCTACAAAGTAGGTAATGAAAAGTGGATAAAGAACTCAAGAAGAGTAGAACAATATTATCATTTAGTTGCTATAAAGTCTGAATGAATTGCAAGGGAATATCAACAAGGATTTCTCACATGAAACATGAATCCAACATCTGAAAAATGTCATTAGTAGGCACAAAAAGGGAAGGTAAGACTCCATAGCCTTAAAGGTAGAGATGCGATGATAGATGCAAAGCTTGCTGCAAAATAAAATAAGGATCTCAGGAGGTGATTTGTGAATCATATGTATGTGCAAGCATAGGAATGTCTGGAAAAGGGTTGCAAGCTATGAATTGGAAACTATCGTTGAAGTATCCAAGGCAAGAAGGAAAGTTGTTTCTGTTATCATAGTGCATAGTGGAAGCAGGGTACATGTACAAATGATTAAAGGACAAGATAATAAAAGTTGTTTTTCACTTAAAATTTCCAATGGAGGAATATATCATTCCATTGAGAGCAATTGGTCCTAAGTGGACAAGTAGGGTTTCACAATGAAGCACTCAAAGAAGTGAAGATTGAGCAAAACTAATGGATAGCTAGAGATTATGGCAAGGACGCCATAATGATAATGGTTAAGGTGATTCAAGGATACTACAATATTGAGGTGATGAAATGATGTAAATCACATCATTCCAATGTGTGTGAAGGTTCCAGCAAGGTAAGGTTAGAGCATGATTGCCTAAGTCGAGGCAGTTGCCAATATGACACATTAGCTAGAATTGTAGAATGGCCAAGTGGGACTTGGCTAGAACAAGTTTGGATCAAGGAGCAGTAGTGCACAAGTGAGAAACAATGACAATGCACATGGTTGTAGGGGTCTAGAAGGATTCAAGGATAACTACATGGAGCACAAGAAGTTGAAACAAATACATGTTGGAGTGTATACTAAAAGAGATACATGATGCATATAGTAAAAATAAAATTCAATAACCTTTCTCAAGAAAGCAACTTCACTCCTTATAAAACCAACTCTTCGAAGGATTAACCAACCAACTAGAAAATGAGAGTAACTCTTGATCGCTCCTTCCTAGGATTTATAGCTTGTCTTCAATATGCCACTATGCTCGAAGGTCTGGTCTTTGACTGACAAATACCAAAGTTGGATGCTTATTCAGATGCTTGTTCCACCCGTATTCTATTATACTTCCATGGAAATGCAATCCCTCCTACTTAACCATCCCTATTCATTTGCTTTGCTAGGAGTAGCACTATAATCATGCTTTTTGAAAAGAAGAAGCAAAACGAGGAGGATGAGGACCATAATAACGCCATCTTTAAGAGGGTAGAGAATATATTTATTTGATGCAGTTCTTACTCTAAAAAATGGGTCATTTCCCACCGATGAGTTATATGTCGTTGTTGTTCTTCTAGGCCTGAGATGCCTTGCTTAGTTAGTACGATGTTGCTAATATCTTTTTCCTTGTACCTTAGGGATTCTATGGCCCTAGCTTCTAAGGCCCAATATCCTTCCTTGAAAAAAAAAATCCTTATGAATTTCTCATGCCATTTGATTCTCTACGGCTAAACAACCTCTGTATGAAGAACCATGAAATATGGAGAGATAATAACTAACTCTCTATGGATAGAACATTCTAGTGATCAGATTGATTCTTAATGTGGGTCTGTTGAATGCACCGATTCATCCCTCCCTCCATCTAGGCATGTGACATAATGAATGGGCTAAGTCAACCGATACTTGCCTTGGTGCTTAAGCTTCAACTACTTACGCTCATGCTGCTACTTATGGCCATTGGAACCATGCTCAAAGGAACAAAGGTGTTACACATCAAATTTCCACACCTAGGTACCTTTCCCTAAGTGTCGCAAGTGTCATATGCACGTTGCTAAGTATCGCATACACCTCGACACCACGAAATAACATATGTCACAATCCCTAGTCAATGTGGAGGAGAAATATATTATATGAATGTCAAAATACTATGTGCACATGAATTATTATTAATATTCATGAAAAGGAAATTAATTTAGTGTGAGAATCCACCTCACATTTGGTTTCCTATTTTTTAGGGGAGGTTGAGGATCTCATGGATGGTTGAAATATTTCCTCCTTAAAATCCTTGAGAGATATTTCCTCCCTAAAATCCTTAAGAGATATTTTCTCCCTAAGTATCTTGGAGATCTCATTTTAGTGGATCTGATGAGTGACCCTCTCCATGGTGGTTAAGCCTCCAAATCCTATATAATGAGGGATTTCCATGGAGAAGGAGGACAGAGGACAAATTTTAGGTATCAAACTTATGATCTTGGGAGAAAGCTTTTGGTTATGATCTTGGGAGCATTGTGCAAGGGCTGGAGAAGGAGGACTTGGAGAGGTTGTTGCAACTTCATCTACAATTTGTACGTATCTCTTTAAAGTTCTCATCAATATTACTTGGCCTATTCCCTTCAATATTGTGTATTGTTGCATATGATTATCGATCTTGATAGATGAATTTGATTAGTCTAATCTTGTAGAGTAGAGTAGGGGTTCTTTGTCTTTTGTTTTCCATTGCATTGCAGGTATCGAGTGGTGCTGAAGAGTTTGGAGATCAAGCTCATATTGGAGGCAGCGAGGACGAACTATGGAATAAGGTGCATCACATTTTCTTCCTTCTCTTTCTCTTTCTGATTAGGTAATTGAATTCACAGGGATGTTAGTGTCCATTTGTATGTTTTCTGTCTTGGTACAGGGGTCTAGAATCCAAGAGGATATTCACATGTTCGCAAGGGGATTTTCCTACAACAGAAAAAGTACGGTGAAACAAGGAATTGGTATGACTCAGAGACAAGCAAATTACCCAACTGTAAGACAAGACACAAATAGGTGCCATGTTCAAGGGCAACAATAGCTGCCATAAAGGATTCTCAAAAACTTGACCCACTTCCTTCAATTCCCCCCCCAACCAAATAGATGAGTACCTATTTTTAATTTAACGAGCTCAAGGAGGGTAACAGATGCTCGATATAACTCACCTTCGGTAAGTTCCTCTTCCTTTTTTTAACAAACTGGAAGAAGTAAGGGTTCGTTCCCATATGGGTCCTTCAATGTGTAGTTTAGCGAGTCCATGGAAGGAAAACTCAATGGTTTTTCATGTTTAGTGAGTCTAAAAAAGAACTTAAAGGTGACTCCTACAATAGAAGGGCGCACCGCCCACCCTCATTTGGGGTGCGTAGGTAGGTTCAAAAGTGCATAAGTTCATAAAAGGTTGTCTAAATACTTGGGCGAAGGAAGGCCTAAATGAGGCACCTTATAGAAGCAACTATTGTTGTGGGAGAGAAGCAACAACTTTACATTTCAAACTGCCTCAGTCGATGTGAGTTGGTCATCGCTCACTCCATCCCCCTTGCCGACTTCGGTGACCAAAGGCCCTTTGAATCGATCATCCTAGGCTTGTGCCCCATGTTAAGCGGGTGATCCCAATCACATAGGTTACACAAGACACTATAATAGTATTTTTACTTGTGCATTAGTTGGCATGATGTGATTGAATGCTTGGTACATATAGATGTGCATTAGTGCATGCAAGAATGCTTGGACTTACATGTGGCATGCTTGTAGATTGTGAATAGTCTGTTATGATACATGTGAAATAATGATGTTGTGATAATTGAATATGACTAATGGTGGATTATGTATCTAGGAAAAATGATATAGCATGGTTGAAATATCAATGATGTTGCTGCTACATATGATAAGCATCCGTATGAGGACAAATGAGGATTGTAAGAATGTTGATCAAGAGGTTGGCGAAGGGAAGCTGTGAGCTTCTACAAAATGCTAATTGATCAGGTAGCATCAAGTAATTTGATGACAACGATGCAGGTATGCATTTGGTTGCTTGTGATGCATACATGTTAAAGGGAATTGAGGTAATAGTTCCCTCAATTGGAATTCAATATTTGCATTAAATTTTAACATTTAAATTGATGTGTAAAGTCTAAGGGCCTTGAATACACAAATGTTGTTTAATTCTTGAATGTATTTATAGAACATCTAGTGGTATGGTATGTTGGTTATGAGATCATAACTAGGTTGAGTTAGTAGACATGCTCCTACTATAGAAATGGATGCTAATAGAGATAGCCATGTGTGAGAGCATGATAAGGTTGGATATAGAAGAGCTATATATTCATACAAGTTCTTAATGGTCTTCCCATGTATAACTGATTTTTGAACTGCAACCTCTTTGCTGACACTAAAGAGCACTAAAGGATTAAATTTTTGGTGTTGTGTATGGGTCGAAGATGAAGGTATCCAAATAATCAAATAAGTAATGGGGAAGAGTTTGGATGATGTGTTGAGGTGTTTTTTGAACCTTCAAACTCACCATGGTTGAGTACATGACATAGATATGTGGTATTATGGAGTCAATGAAAGGATGCATCGTATGGATGTGGCCATGTATATTAGTACATCAATTTATTTATTGGTAATGTTTTATTGCATTATGAAAATCTTGGGTGATGATAATGCATGTGCAAGGAATGATGGTTTCATTCCATTTAATATGATTAATAAACATAAACGAGTGATTCAATTGTTAGTATGTACAATTCTAATATCACTTGCACACTAATATTAACAATTTGTTTGGTTGAATGAAAGTTGAGAAAGATTGTAGTTAGAAGGGTCTTGGACATGGCAATGGTGTAAGCCCATAAGGAAAACTGATGCATGTTATTGCAAGAGCCAAACATTATGAGAAGGAATCTCATACTAGGAAACTTGATTTTCCTTGTGAAACAAATTTAAATTTATAAGTAAAATTGCTATGATGATATCTCATGAGGATTGTATGTGTATGATACATGACAGATGATGGCTACTAAACTTGAAAGCTTGGTAAGAAGGTTATTGTTAGCTTACTCTGGTTCTACTCATACTAATTATTATCCTTTCTAATGGCCTCATCTAGAGTTCAAGGTTCATCAAACTCAATCTTGTATTTGTAGGATGGAGGTAATCCACTCAGGAGACATGCGATCTTTACCTTGTCATCTTGGATGTACTTGACATATCCCAACAAATCTAATAATGTATTCACATACTCATCTATGGTCATATATCCTATCTTCATCTCATGGATTCCTTGATTTTATCATCATAGTATCTGTAAAAGAGATACTTTTCCTAGAAGTACTTATTGAATTGCTTCCAAACAATCTTTCTCTCACTGATTTTACTGACTTGTCTAAGATGTTCCCACCAAATGGATGTCCTACCATTCAAATTGAATATGGTCACTTTGGATTTCATATTAGTAGGGAAGTCGTGAACTTGAAAATAATTCTTTATCCCAAGAAGCCAAGCCTCAACTTCCTCTCTAAAATTTACCTCTCCATCAAAAGTAGGTGGTTTTACTTTCTAGAATTATCCCTAAAAGCTATCTCTAAAAGGATTGCTTCTTCCTTGCCCGTGAGAAGAGGAATTTTAACTCAATGAATATTTAGATGTAGATGATTAATTGTTAAAGGGATGTATTGGTGTGTATGTCGCATCATTAGAGGTATTTCTTTTGTTTCTTTGGGATCTTTTGCAAGGACGACTCCAGAAGATATCCCTAATCCTATCGACATTGATCAAATTATGCTTGCCATACATTTTCATTTATGTTTATGTGAAACTCTATATCATGGCCACATTCAACTGTTTTTTTTTCTTAAGCCTTGATTAACCTTTCATTTTCTACTTTACGACTTTGAATCTATACCCTCAAGCATCTCATAGTCTCTATAATGTCTGGAGGGGCTCTTGATTTCTTCGTCGATTTCATTTAGACTTTTCATTTCTTCCATGCAAATTTATATGTATGACATTTACTTCACAATCATAAGGTTTTTGTGCATCTTCCATGATGGAAATCTGCTCAACCCATCAAGACTTAGACTCTTGTTCTAATTTGTCACCTTGTTATAACAACCTTAGTACTCAACGAGCATTGTGTACACCAATCAACCTGTTAGCTTAATAGTGTCAACAAAGTATTACTATATCTTTTTAGTTTATTCCTAATTTCTTTCCCATACAAGGTACTAATGTAACTTTTCCTTTGACATACTAGATAATTTGAATCATTTATTGTCCATACAACCCAAGTGATATAGTTGTAGCTATGATACCAATTTCTCATGTACCCAACCCCCTATATAGACTCATCAAGGGGGCATGGTATTTTTTATTTTAATCTTTTTCATTTGATCTCACAAATCCCTTCATTATATTATCCCCACTTAAATTCTATTCGATTTTGTTATGTTTGAAGGGATCCTTGTCATGTGGGTTGTAGACCACACTTGGCACCCTCCATATTTGAAGGTCAATCCTTTAGCCTTCTCTATAAGACATTCCTCCTTTCAAATTATTTCCTAATGGAAAATAGATATAACCTATATGAAAAATCAAACTATACATCTGCCAAGAATCCCTCATAAAATGTCAAGGTCCTTAAAATTTTTACCTCTGCTTCTTGCTGAAGTCCCTGATGAACTACCAATGTCTTCTAAATAACTTCACTACTTTCAAAAGTTCCCGATGAATTATCATGCACCCTCCAAAGAAATTCTTTCAAGTGTTCCCACTGAACCATTGGGATTCTTCGAAAGATTGAGCATGATTCTTTCGAAACCTTCAATGATGAATTATCAATCTCTCTTGAAAGAACATCTTTCAAAAGTTCCTAATGAACTATTTAGATCCTTTAAAAGATCAACCTTTACATTGTGCTCATGAACTATCTAGTTGATCTGAAAGATCATATTTTGAACTCTCTCAATGAACTATCGAGCCCATCTGAAAGACCATCTTTCTAACTCTCACAATGAACTATTGGGTCGATCCAAAGGATCATCTTTCAAACTCTCCCAATGAACTATTGGCTTAATTCAAAAGATCATTCAAAACACATAGGAAAGGCCCATCGACTTTAGTTGAAGGAATTAATTTGACTTTAACACAAAGTACTTCTAGCTCGTTCAAAGAAATACTCGGGGTAACACATAGGAAGAAATAAATGGGTTCTCAAACCCATTTGAGGATCATGTGCCACTAATAGCATTTGGCCTATGACCACACTATCTTCGTCTGTAACTCAAGAAACATGTGGCCTTTCCATCCATATTTGAATGCACAACATGATACCATGGTATATCGCTAAATAAATTGTGAAAGCACTAAGGAAACTCAAGTCACTCATCCAACCTAGTTTATCTTAGGCTCAACCAAATTGTTTAGCATAAAACTCTCCAACCAACCTTCTAGAAAGCCATCTATGTCACTCCCTTCACTGTCCCACAACACACAAGGAATATATTATTTGCCTACTAAATAGTCACGTAGGTGTACTAGAAGGCCCCTATCTCTACTCAACAATCCCTTAGGAAATACATCCCCCTCTTTGTGTTCTAAGTGTGTGGAAAATAAGTCCACTCTATTATCTACCTTCATGAACAACCCAATGAAGTCATCTCTTGACTCTTGTCCACTAAATGAGAAACAACCTACAAGGAATGGGAGCCTTCCTAACAATCTAGTCTCTATGCACATTTGCAACCCTCCATCTATGTTCTCAAGTTCGTAGTCTCTTCTTCCTTAACTCTATTTGGTCATTTACAAGTTCAAATCATAATTTCCAAAATAAGGATGCAACGCTAGAACTCTGTCAAGCCCTAGACAAAGCCCATGTAAAGCCCTATATAGTGAGTTATATTTCTATTTGTATATTAATGTTGTTGGCTAGACACTTTAATTGTAATTGTACCCTTTCTCTCCTATATATATACTAAGGAGACCTTGTTTTAGAATCATCTCATCTCATTCTTGTACATTTGTTCTATTGTAAAAGGAAGTTTCACCCTTGAAGAGGCTTATATTTAATTATTATATCTATTTCGCAAGGCATTGAGCTTCTTCTCTTTATATTTTCAAGCTATTTTGGTATTTGTTGCCTAACATTTGGTATTAGAGACTACGATCCTAAGGTTTTTCTCCTTCAATCAAGACATATTGGAATTTTCGTTATAACTTTTTTGGGGGGAACTTTTAGATAAAGAAAGTTTGAGGAGACTAAAGAGAAATATTAGGGTACAGGTGGTTAAAATTTCAATTAGATGGGGTTTCCGACTGATCCTAAAATCAATTTTAAATGACTTATCTTGGAATTTTCGCTATAACTTTTTTTTTCTGGGAAGTTTCAGAAATAAATTTTGAGGAGATTGATTAACAATATTAGGTTATAGGTGGTAAAAATTCTAGGTTTTGATTCATTAAACTTTCGAAGATATATCCTATGGAGGATAGGGTTTGCAACTAATCTTGAAATCAATTCTAAAAGAGTAGGGTTTGAATTTTAACTATAATTGTTTTCGGTGAAGTTTCAAACTCTAATTTTTTTAGAATCCTGAGGAGGCATAGTGAGTTATGTGTGAAAATATTTTCACATTTTGAATCATTATACTTTATGCGATATTTCTTTTGGAATTTAGGGTTTTTTACTAGTCTTGAAATTTGTCTCAAACACGTCATTTGGGATTTTTTTCTATAACTTTTTTTCGGTGATGTTTCAAAATGTGAATTTTTTATGAGTTTAAGAAGACATATCAGGGTATTGTATAGGCCACAATTTCATATTCACAAGACCTCAAATTTTAGAGATACATCGGGAAAAAGATCAACCATCCTAACAATCTCCAAATTAGGGTTTGAAAGGTACTAACTTACAAGCATAACTTTTGATTGGAAGATATATTTTTGGTGATTCAAAATTTTTGATAAGAGAAAAAAGAGGAGTATTATTATTATTTTAATATGGATCCAAAGGGTGCTTCAAAAATTACTTCACCAACTAAACCTCCAAAGAGTTCAACCATGACTTAAGAAGAAAGAGAAGAGATTTTTCACCAGATGGAACAGATGGAAAATAAGATGGTTGAAAGTAAGGAACATATGGAAAATAAGATGGAAAAGTTAATGGATCAAAGGGTATATTTCTTGAATCAAAAGATGGATTCCATGAATCAAGACATGGATAAAATGATACAAAAATTACAAAATTCCATCTTACATACCATGGATGAGAGATTCCCTAAAGGAGATATCAAGACACAAGGAAATCATGAAAATGCGGAAGAAATGAATATCAAGTCCTACAATCATGATTATTCATCACTTCAAGATCCACATCATCAGGGGTTCATTGCGACACCAGGGAACTACTCAATTCCCAAGATCGATATGAAGAAATTTTATGGTAAAGATCCTATAATTCAATAAGGGGACTATTATTTCAATTGTGATAACAAGTACAATAAGGGGCATAAATGCAGTGAGAATAAATTATTCTACATAGGCCATGAAGAGGAAGAAGATCAAGAACTAGAACCATCAAAATCTCTAGATCTAGAAGACACTACTCCAACCATATCTTATCATGAATTGGTCAACATCAGTACTTCACAAATCCTCAAGATAGAGGGATGTACCTAAAAGAAAAAGGTAACTGTGTTGATTGATTTTGGTAGTACCCATAATTTCATCAATTACAAATTAACAAAACTTCTCAATTGCTTTGTATTTCCAGCACCAACGTTTCAAGTAATGATTGCAGATGGAGGTACCATAAGTTGTTCATGGAAGTGCTATAGTTTTAAGCTCAATAGGGGGAGTGTTTATTAGATAGTCCCATGATTGCAATCCAAATGGGTGGTACTAATGGTGTATCAGGGGTCGAATGTTTACAATCATTGGGAACAATGGCCCTTAATTTTCAAGATATTTTCATGAGATTTTCCTTAGAAGGAAAGGAAATTTAGCTTAGAGGTATTCAAGGGAAACCCTCTAAAGTGATATGTTTTAACAACATGACAAATTAATCCAAATATGGACACCATGGTCTAATTTCACAATTGTACTCACTAGATGTTCAAACATCTATATCCTCTTCTCTAGTGGATCTCCAAAAATTTATCAACAATCATTCCAAGGTATTTGGAGATATGCCTAAGGGTATTCCACCTACTCGAGATCATGACCATACTATTCATTTTCAGTTAGGAAGTGTACCACCTAACAATAGGCCTTACAGGTACCCATATGCACAAAAGAGTGAGATTGAGCTTAGGATTCAAGAAATGTTAGAAGCTAGCATCATTCAACCTAGACGAAGTTCTTTCTCTTCACTAGTGACAATGGTGACGAAAAAGGATGGTTCATGCCATATGTGTCCAGATTATAAACAACTCAACGAAATGACCATCAAATATAAGTTTCTTATTCCTGTCATTGATGACTTATTAGATGGATTGCAAGGAGAAATTTTCTTTACTAAGTTGGATATCCATTCAATATATCATCAAATCATAATGAGTTAATAAGACATTCCCAAACAACCTTTAGAACACATGAAGGTCATTATGATATTTTGGTTATGCCATTTGGCCTTACTAATGCACCTTCAACATTTCAAAGCTTGATTAATTCTATTTTCTAACCCTTCCTTAGAAAAATTGTGTTGGTATTTTTTGATGATATACTAATCTATAACAAATCTTGGGAAGAACATGTACAACATGTTGACAAGGTCTCAAAACTATTGGAAACACAACAACTATTTGAAAATCCTTCCAAGTGCGCCTTTGGGGTTCAAGAAGTGGAATATTCAGAACATATTCTATATAATGAAGGTGTGAAAGTGGACCATAACAAAATTCAAGCTATAATGGAATGGCCAATTCCCATAACCTTGAAGAATCTTAGAGGATTCTTAGGATTGAAAAGCTATTATTGCAAGTTTGTCAAGAATTATGGTAAAACGACATCACCTCTAACAACATTATAAAGAAGGATGGATTTTCTTATACTCAAGAAGCAACCAAATATTCTAAAAACGTTAAGGAGGCTATGTGTAAGACTCAAGTCCTGGCCACACCTAACTTCACAAAAACCTTTATTGTGGACTGCGATGCTTCATGCCATGGAATTGGTGCAATTTTAATGCAAGAAGGAAGGCCCCTTGCCTTTGAAAGCAACCTACTTAAAGAAAATAACTTACTCAATCCCGTTTATGAAAAATAAATTTTGGCCATAGTACATGAGGTTAAGAAATGACACCCCTACCTGATAGGAAGGCACTTTAAAGTAAAAACATATCATGATAATTTGAAGTACTTCTTGGAAAAACAATTATCTTCATAAAATAAACAAAAATGGGTTACAAAGATTATAGTTTATGACTTTGAAATTATCTATAAAAAAATAAAACATAATATGGTAGCAAATGCACTTTCAAGGAGATAAGAAGAAGCAAAGGGTTTACTATGTGCTTTTCCATTCCACGATCTGATTGGGTGGAAGAAGCAACGATAGAAATGGAAGCAAGATAAGAAGGTATTAAAGAACATTCAACAACAAAAAAAGGACCCAAGTGCATTAGATAAATTTGTGTGCATTATCAATATCACCTATATCTATGCAAGAGTTCCCAACTCAAACATAAGCTCCTTTTGGAATTGGACACTTCTCATATAGGAGAAAATTCAAGGTTCTTTAAAACTCACCATAGGATCAAGAAGGATTTTTCCGAGGGAGGTCTTAAAACTAATGTTCAAAATTTTGTGGTTGAATGTGTGGTTTTCCAATAGAATAAGGGACAAACAATCAAGACCTCGGGTCTTAGACAACCATTAGTTATACCAAGTCAATGTTTCAATGGATTTTATTATAGGTTTACCCAAATTTGAAGGAAAGAATGTCATCATGGTAGTATTGGATTGACTGACAAAGTATGTTCATTTTATTTTCTCTTTCTCGTCCTTTTAAAGCAAGTACAATAGCTAAAACATTCATGGAAACAATTCAAAAACTACATGGAATCCTCAAGATTATTGTAAGTGATAAAGATCCAATTTTATTGGAAAATTTTGGACTGAATTATCTTCTGGTTTGGGTACTCATTTGGCTCACAACTCATCTTACCATCCTCGATCTGATGGAAACACTGAGATTGTGAATACATGTCTAGAAGGATATATTTGTTTATTTTCATATAATAAACATACACAATGGGTCAAGTAGTTCCCCTTGGAAGAATGATGGTACAACACATCCTTCCACACTTCATAAAAAATCGACATCACAGTGAAAGGGAATTTGAAGAGGGGGATTGGGTATTTTTGAGGCTACAACCATACAAAGAGATGCCCCTCAAGCAACAAAACAAGGAAAATATATTAGTACCCAAGTATTATGGTCCCTATAAGGTGTTGTAGAGGATTGGAAGTATGGCTTACGAATTGGAGTTGTCTCCATCTTCACGCGTACATCCAATCTTCAATGTTTCTTGCTTAAAGAAGGTAATTGGTGACAAGTTCAAACTAT
>ML799917.1:11767-22855 GCA_009831015.1 Picea engelmannii | reverse complement strand
TAACCTCGGTTGTATCCACGACTAGGTGGCATCGCGACCAACAAGGTGACAAAGTCCAACCGAAGGATGAAAGGAGCCCAAAGCAAGAGATAATCCATGCAAAGATTCATACAAGAGCCTCTACGCTGGGGAGGTGAGGCTTCCGCCTTTATCATAGAAGTAGCCTCGAGGTTCCTATGAGATAAGTATAACATAAATGTGAATTTGTAATTTTTTGGACTAGAATATACATATTATATAAAAATATGTTTACAAATATTTCTTTCTAAATTATTATTTTTTGTTATTGAATGATTTTTCTATTGCAAATCTCACATCTCATTGATTAGTTCTCTAGAAAAACTTGTTTTAGTTTAAATTTAACTAGGTTCTTCGATTCATTGGATCGTTTTTGTATTGTAATTGAAAAAATATGTACATTGTTTCTAGTATACCCCTAGTAGTATTATAAAAGTTTCCCACTTGTCATTAACTTCCAACAACACTCTAGATGAAGTAAAGATCAATTCATCATCATTTAGATGCCTTGTATTTTTTTTCCTCTTACAACAAGCTTATGTTCCCTCGTTGGGGTTCCTTGCACAACATTTAGCATATGTGGAATCAAAATTTTGAAACTTGTTATCTATGTTAAGAAGAATATTATTGGTAAAACATCAAAAAAAAATTGCATGTTGATCGAGGCTTTTGATCCACTTTCCCCTTTTTGCAACATTGTTATATAAAAAATGCTCTTTTCCAGTGAGAAATTGCAAACATTCTTCTCATATTTTTTCAAGTATTTTTTTTCTCTCCATGACACATGTTAAATAATACACATGATTTAAACCCATAGATAATTCTAAACAGATTAGTTATGTATTAAACCTTTAATTCAAAATAGATTAGTTCTAAGTAACTTGCTTTGTTCTCTTTTTGGGACACCCTTCTCGCGTGCACGTTGCAATATGTTTTTTTCCCTAATGTTCTATCAACCGTCTTCTATGAGTAAAAGACCCACATAATGAAATATACAAATCACGAAATATGTTTCACAACGTAAATAATGAATTTCAACCAAAAATTGTCCTAATTTTCTAAAGCTTTTTTGAGTTTAGCGCCGATCTTTTTTATGATATTGTGCATTGATGCATTTGATACAATAATTTGCATATGTGCATGATGTATGTAATAGCGTAATGCAAAAATATACAAAAACTTCGTATGTTTTTGTGCCAAGCGGTGCACTAAATAATATAAATGCATTAGGGTGTCTATAATGTACTATGCACATTGCACAACTTGAAAAAGTAAAAAAAACTGATAGGGACATGTTTTAGAATATAAAGAAGTGAAGGTTCCCCATCCATTCAAATATTCTTTACATCGAAAAGATTGTTCAGTCCACCAAAATACCTAATAAAAAATTACTCTATGCCCCAAAAAACAAATATCATTAAAAAGGGTAAATATACTAAATACCTGCTCGGGTTTGCAATAACAAAAAACTAAAGGGAAGGAATAACAAATCTAAGATTTGGAATTAATCAAAATTAAAGAAAAAAGTGAATTGAGTGTAACACACTTCTTACTCCGGTGGAGGGTTTTGCTTGGAGGCTTTGAAACAATGGAGGCCGGTTAGGGCTTCAGGCAACGGTGGAGGATGGGCCTGGAGGTCGGTGGCTGGGCAGGGATCCGACTTCCAGTCTTTCTTGGACGGGAATGGGAGAGGGTGGCGAAATTTCGGCAGGGGACTCGAGGCATAACCATTTTCTTTGGGGTTTGCATCAGGTTCTGCTTGGAAGGTAGATTCTCCGTGCATCCTTTGTTTTTGGCCAGATCGGTATGGATTCGGGTGGAGCGTCGGTTACGGGCATCGTTGTGGGTGGACCAGTTTCTGGGGCCCCAGATAACCCTGTCACTATTTCATTGGGATTAGAAGAGATGAACCAGAAGGGTTTGAACTTTCCTCTGACATCAAGCGTTTTACTGGGGAATCACACCTTGCATGCTTTGTCTTTTTCAAGCGGGCTGACCTTTGGACCATCGACGACAAATTTGGTGAGTCTTAAGGCCGGGCTGGAACCGATTCCAGGATTGTCAGAGGGTTTATTTGAGTGCATCGGATTCGAGCCTAGGGCTATATTTAATGCGGGTTTTTGGGCCTCAACACATAAAGATTTGGTGGAGGATGACTCGGGAGCACACTTATCACCCTCAGAGCTCCTCAATGATCAAGGTTCTTTCCTCGAACCGACGACGACAGTAGGGGCTTACTTTGGGAGGGAACCTTCCCCTGGTAGGGTTTCCAACCATATTGAAACTCCTTCGGGCTTGGGTTCCAAGGGCTTGGCAAAGAGGGGAGGTCGAGACCGCCCGAAGGATATTGGGGGTTCAAAGCACTTTGCCCACAGGAGTTCACAGTGCGCATGTAAACTAACTGATCCAGACTGTTTGGTTTTTGGAGAAGACATTGCTATGGATTGTGTGGTCGAGTTCTCTGAACTTGTTGTAGTTGGGCGAGCAAGAGGCAAAAGGTTGGGAACCGACTTTCTTCGCTCTTGGGTGGAAACTTCCTGGGGCTCAAAACTTTCTTCCTTTCCCAACATTCGGTTGTTAGCCAGGAGTTGGTTCTCTTTTGTTTACAAGGCCTCTTTTAATGTGGACTGGGTACTCTCTAAAACATGGACAGTGGCCGACACCCCTATTGTTCTTAAGCGTTGGACCCCAAATTTTGATGCTAAAAGGGAAAGAGTTGATGTAGTTCCGGTCTGGGTCCGGTTACCGACCCTTCCTATGCAGTTTTGGAACCCTGCGCACTTCTTGGCCATTGGTAGCAGACTTGGTGAATTCCTGGAGGCCGACTGCTCTTTTGAAGAAATGGGGCTTATGACAGTAGCCAGGATCTTGGTGAGATTGGACCTCCAACTAGGACTTTTAAAGGAGATGAAAATAAAGACGACCTTTGGAACTTTTCTTCAACCCATGGACTATGAAGGGATTACCTTCAGATTCCATAGATGCCATGCATATGGGCATGGAGTGGTGGACTGCAAACTCCCTTTCAAGGGAAAATTTAGGGGCACCTAGGATGCTGGGTCAGGCCCAGGACTTGACAGAGCAGGACAGGACTACGGGGTCACTAGTGGCAGACTGGCAGGGAGAACGCCGGCTAAGGAGCCGGGTAGTTCAAGCAGGCGACATAAGTCACCCCCCGTGGGTCCTTCTTCGGTGGATAGAGACCTGACCCTCACAAAGGCTCATAAATCTTCTCGGTAGGCTTGTCCAAAAACTCATATGACCTCGGGTAAGCATCGGTTCTCTTTGCCTTTTGCTGCATCTTCTGTTTTTGATTTGGCACTTCATTTGGGCACTCTGGGACTAGACCTCCCTCCTTCGTTGGAGCTTCCTTCTCCCTTTCTGCTTCCCCAGCCTGTGTCGGCCTTTTTCTCCCTCCCTTCTGGAGCTCTTTTCCCTTCTCCATTTAGCACACCTTTTGATACTTAGGGTCAAGTGTCTTTTGTCAACTGTTCGTGCAGGGACCCCTTGGTTTCGGCGACCCCTGTGATTTCATCCTCATCTTTTTCTTTACCTATGGAGACTGACTTCCCCCTACCCTCCCCTCCTAGTCCTCCTAGTGGATCATCCTCTCTCTATGCTCTTCATTCTTCCTCCTGTTCCCAATCTCCTGAGGCGTCTAGGATCTGTTATACCCTTCTCTATAGGGCTATCTTCTATGAAACTCTAAGCGACTGTGTTGTGGATGAACAACTTGGGGCTGGCTTGGGGTCTCTTACTTGGGCCTTGTCTTCCTCGCGGGTCGGGACAGACATTCACACTTTCTTCTGGCCCAAGACAGAGCCAAAATCGACGTGGCTTCGGGCAGACAATCCTCCATTGAATGGGTGCTTAGAGAAAAGAAACCCCAAGAGCTGGTTACATCATGAAAATTCTCTCCCTAAACTATAGGGGTTTGGCGAGCCCGAAAAAAAAATCGTCTCTGAAAAGACTTGTTTCTGTAAACAACCCGGACATAATCTTTCTCTAAGAAACCATGGGAGTCAGTGAGGTAGTGGTACATTCCTTGGAAACACTTCTTCGAAGTTGGTTGTTTGTGGTGGTTGACGCCAAAGGATGCTCTGGGGGACTAGCCACAGGATGGAAACACAAGAGCGGCATATGTGATAGTGTTTGGGGATTCGACTCGGGGATTGGGCTCATTATATTCTCTGAGGAGCTAAGGCGTGCTTTGGTGCTCATCAATATTTATGGTCCCTATGCTGAGCGGAAACGATACTGGGATTATCTGGCCTTTTCCCCTTGGATTTCTAAAGGCAGGGGTCATTTTGGGAGGGGACCTAAGTTTTTCCTTGGGAGTGACAAAGGTATGGGGCCCCCGTTCGACTCCCAATCCCTTGACTGACTATTTCTTGCATTATCTTGATACCTTGGGATTGTTGGATCTGCCTACGGTAAAACTACAACCAACTTGGAGGAATTTGAGGACTGGTGATGCTAGAGTATCAAAACGATTGGACCGCTTTCTACTATCGGAGGACCTGGTGAACTCCTTGGGCCTTGCATGTCAATGGGTCGCTAGTGGGGGAGAATCTGATCATAGCCCGATTGTCTTGGAATTAAGGGGCAACATCACACGCTCACCCAACCCCTTCAAATTCTTCGAAGGCTGGATAAAGGATCCTGAGTATCAGTCCTTAGTTTGCAATTTGTGGGTTCCCATTGGACCCCTACACAACTCATATGCAACAATTATTTTTATGGAAAATCTAAAGAAAATTAAACAAGCCACCATCCTTTGGGCTCATGAGAAAAGACAAAAAGATGATCAAGAGCTTCTCTCTCTTGAAAAAAATATTTTGGACTGGCAGGCAGAACCTGATATCGGTTTCAGCGCCAGGGAATCTAGGGAAGAACTCGCTCAAGTGGAACTTCGACGAAGACATATTTTGGCCCACAAGGAAGCTTTATGGCGACTAAAAAGCCGGGCTACTTGGCTCGCTTGTGGAGATGAGAACAAAAAATTCTTCCATAGCTTTGCCAAATGCAGGAAATTGAATAATACCATTTGGGGTCTCATTTAAAGTGTAGTTGGGCTCATCAATCGGGGAAATTGTGAAAGCAGCTAGATTCTTCCCATGTTTTGTGGAGGAAGAGGAGAGGGAGTCTCGAATGGCTCTGGTCACTGAACAAGAATTGCTATCTGTCATGAAATCCTTCCAGAAAGGGAAGAGTCCAGGTCCGGATGGATGGTTGATTGAATTATTTTTGTATTTCTTTGATTTATTGGGGAACGATATACTAAAAGTGGTGGAGGAATCTCTGCAAAATGGGCGTATTCATGAACCCTTAAATGCCACCTTTATAGCCCTAATTCCAAAGTCTGATAATCTAACTACTTTTGATGACTTCCGTCCGATCTCTCTCTGCAAATGAATCTACAAAATAAATTCAAAAGTCATTAGCCTTCGTCTAAAAGATACTCTTTCACGACATATTTCAGGGGAACAGTTTTGGTTTCTGAAAGGCAGACAGATCCATGAAGCAATTAGAGTGGCACAGGAAGGCCTACACAGTATGAAACAAAAAAAACTAAAAGGTGCAACAATACAAATTGATCTCTCAAAGGCTTTCGACAGGGTAAACTGGCTCTATATTCACATGTTGTTAATTCATCTTGGATTTGGAGTAGCCTTTACAAATTAGATAATGGCTTGTTTATCCTCAATTTCCTTCTCTCTTCTGATCAATGGTTCAGCCACTCCCTTTTTCAAGGCAAAAAGACGACTCAGACAAGGATGCCCCCTTTCTCCACTTCTCTTTCTACTTGTCGTGGAATGCCTTAGTCGTTACTTAAACGAAGCCAAATCTGTTGGGAGCTTCATAGGCATCAGAATCTCTCAGGGATTTTATATATCATAGTTACTCTTTGTTGACGACATCTTAATATTATGCGATGGCTCAAGGCAGGATATTGAAAAACTGTGTGATGGTCTACTACTCTTCAAACACGCCACTGGCATGGAAATAAACGAACTAAAGTCAAGTGTCACTCTCTTGTCTTTGGATGAAGAGGAAACACTTTACATTTTGGAGAGACTTCCCTTTCAAGTCTTGGATATTGATGAAGGGTTGAAATACCTTGGGTTTCTATTAAAACCAAATGACTACAGGAAGATTGACTGGCGATGGCTTATAACAAAATTGGAGAAACAACTCAAATGTTGGAGCCATCGATGGCTCTCAAGGGCAGGGCAGCTAGTATTAGTAAAGTCGGTTTTAGAAGCTATTCCGGTCTACTGGATGTCTTTAGCCTAGATTTCCAAAGGCACTCTGGACAAACTGAGGAAATTATGCTTTACTTATCTTTGGCAGGGCAATAAGGACAAAAAAGTCTTACCCTGGGTTCGCTGGAATCAGATAGCAAATCCAAAGGCCCTTGGTGGATGGGGTCTAAAGAATATTTTCTTCTTCTCTACAAATCTTGCGGAAAAAAGCACCTGGCGGTTAATAAAGACTACTAATCTATGGACCCAGGTAATCCATCAGAAGTATATTGCTCCACTTTCAATTTTAGACTGGGTTTGTTCCTCAAACAAGTCTTCTATGGGGAATTCTATTATATGGAAGGCTTTGATTAAGGCTTTCACACTAGTGGGGACGGGCCTGGTGTGGAGAGTGGGTAATGGACACTTGGTACGCCTAGGACTAGATCCATGGACCGGGAGCCAACTTGGACATATCCTGCCCGAAGGATTAAGGTAAAGATTGAATTTGGGAGGTTTCCTCCATCTGGCACAGGTGGGCATCCCCACACTACAAATATGTTGCATCAAGGGTGGTTGGTGGGGTATAGGATTAGACTCTTAGAGGAAGAATTGCCTTATTGGAACAATTACTTGCATAATTTACGGGTTTCCTCAATTCGACTAGCTGATAGAGAGGACGAATTACTTTGGGACGGTGTAGGGGACGACGAATATACTCCCCGTTCTGGATATTTAAAATTAATAGCAGATCTACATCAAAGGAAGCCTATTTGGTGGTGGCGTAAGATCTGGAACCAATCTTGTTCAACGAAGGCGAAACTTTTAATCCGGTCGATACTAGAAAACAAACTTCCTACCTGGGATAACTTACAAAAGCGCCTTTTTATCGGGCTAGGGCGTTGTGCTCTTTGCAAATCACACTTAGAAACAATGGACCATATTTTTCTACTGTGTCCTTTTGTCAAGGAAGTCTGGACTTTCGCAAAGGAATTATTACCCACACTCCCAGACTGGCAAGGCACCTCCTTTGAACATGCCTTAAAAGCTTGGTTAACAAGATGAGGACAAGTGGAACTACGAGCTTTCCATTTCATCATTGCATGGGGAATCTGGATCACCCGAAATGGTCACATCTTCCAGGAAGAAAATTTTTCAGTCGAAAGCATAGCGGTCCAAAGCTTTGGGATTTACAAATCCTTTACAAGCTCCGATGGGGGCACAGTTGTGCGTCCAAGGGTTGTCAGGGTGGAGTCCCCCGATCCAAGCTTCCGGTGGGATTTATTTGATGGAGCCTCCCCATATGATCAAAGAAACTGTGGGGGGGGGGGGTGGCTGCCTCTTTCTCTTACATACACATTACTTTTACCTTAAGGAGGGGCTGGGAGATGGCACAAAATACTACTCCAAACTGTTGGCCTTAAAACTACTCTTACTCTTTGCCTTTGAGAAGGGATGCAAAGCTCTACAAGTCTTTGGCGATTCTCTAGTTATCATCAACTGGGCTAATGGAATACATAGATGCCAAATTTCTCGATTGCTTCCTTTGCTAGATGATGTTAACAAAATCAAAAGTTTTA
This sequence comes from Picea engelmannii, assembly GCA_009831015.1. Classification (NCBI taxonomy): domain Eukaryota; kingdom Viridiplantae; phylum Streptophyta; class Pinopsida; order Pinales; family Pinaceae; genus Picea; species Picea engelmannii. The sequence continues at coordinate 15,012 of ML799917.1, read as the reverse complement.
TTGACAATATCTCTTTTTCTCATATTTACAGGGAAAGGAACCAATTGGCCGACAAACTTTGTAAGGAAGCCACACAGTTAGACTATGGGCTTTGGCATGTTACAGAACACACTCTTGCTGGATCACAGGAATACTATCACCGACCCTTCCATGAAAGACAGGACAATCAATTTTGAGAACAAGAATACCTCATTTGAGAGGAGCCTCTATATTTTGAACAGACTTTATTACCTCTTTTTGTGAACTGTGGAAGGATTGTATATGAATCTGGAACTATTATAGAAGACTACTAAAAAAATTGGGAACAAAAATGTGAACACAAACTGTAAAGCGAAATATGTATGTAACCATGGGAGATAAAACAACATAACACTTTGCTAGAAAATATGAGCGTAGTTATTTATAAACCGGTTCATATATGTGTATGTAATTTTGTTATACCATAATAAAATTATGATCTTTTTCCAAGGAAACAAAAATAAAAATCTAAGATTTGCATCATTGAAGGTAAGGTTTAAACCTTTTTATATTGTTGACATGCACTATAGTTATGAATAAGAATAAATCAAATTTGCAGGGAATTTGTAAATCAGTTGAAGGAAAATCTATGGAGATGAAGATAATGAAGAGCTATATCCTTGAAATTTCTACAGATTTGTATGCAACCCACGGTGACCCCTCACTATTTTCTCTCTTCAAAAAAATTGTTCACTTTGAGCTCTTACTTGGTAAATTTCTTTTGAACAAGTCTCCTCTCTAAGTTTTGGCACAACATTGGAGTAATAATTCCATGGTTTCCAAATCTAATATAGATAGTACACGTGTTGGGTTGATTTTTCTTTCACATGTGTTTATTCCTCCCAAATAATGAGTAGCACTTTTGTGGTCATGATTATAGTCTATCTGATTACTTGAATATTTTTAAATACAAACATAATATTTCCATGTATAGTTTGTGCACCAATGGTTATGCTTTTAGAAACCTTGTTAGGCAGAACTTGTAATATATCAATGGTTGTCCACACACTCATGGCAACATTTTAGGGTTCATAAATAGTTGTAGGTGCTCATTGTTCAATGCAAATTGTTCGTGAGGAACACTGCAATAATAAATACTGTTTATGAAAAGGAAGGCATAGTATTTTTTGTTATGCATGCAACATATAGTATGTCTCTTAGCGATGAGTTATTAATAAACTACATGTTTCGTAGACAATTGACTGCTCATCAAAGGTGGCTTGCATTGGGACTACGTTTAGATGTCCCATTGGGGCATAAAAAAACATCATTCATTAATTGTATTTTTTGATTTCAATGGAATTAATGTAGTTTTCTTGCTTAATTCAACCATTTATTTACGAATATGGTTGGTTGCATGTGTGTTGGAAAAAAAATCAAAATTCTATACTTTTAATAAATGTTTGGACTAATGTGTGAATATACTAAATGCATTGTGTTTACTATTATCATTGATTTAATGTTCAATATTTTTACAATCAAGATTCAAATGATCATGAGTGACATGTCTATCATCTACCATTGCACCCCACTACAATGTCAACTTGAGATAATATCACTAAATGAGCATAGCTCGAAGAGGAAGCATAGAAATCATGGCTGGATAAAACACCTATTCAATTCCCGCTATGTCTTGATTCACCAACTTAGAACATATATAGTAGCATCGATTCTTCAAATGTTGGGGACTAAAACAACGATATGAAAGTTGGTAAGGATGATTTCTTGGAGATAATGTTGTTAGATGCATTCCAACAAGATGAGTTCGAGAGAATGACAATGCTTGTGTCATTACTACCTTATTCAAAATCCTAAAGCCTACTTCCACCACCCCTCTCTTTGGAGATTGGTCAAGGCCTACCCAACTAGGGACAACCATGTTATTGTACAACTTGAAATCAATGTATGGTATGTCTTATGCCTGTTTCTTGGAACTACTAAGGTAACTAAGAATTAAGCGCCATGCATTTAAATGAATCTTCTCATGACAATCACTAATGAAAAGAGATTTTATGTGTGCTTGATGACAATGTACATTTACGTTGCTATCTAATTGTAGGTTATCAAAAGATATGCCACTTCTAAGTGATAAGGTCCTCCTAGATAGTTGTGAAGAGGCAAAGCCGTCATTGAAAAGTTTGGGTACTGAGCATGTATCATATCATGCTTGTTTGAATGATTGTATTATATATAGATGTGAATACTTGGACAAAGAGATATATCGAGAATGTTGGCATGACAGGTATTAGAATTAAAAAAAAAGGGTAAGGCACATAAGCCTCCTCATAAGATATTGAGGCACATGCATATAATCCCAAGTATTTAAAGGATAGTTTATTGTAAAGAATCAACCATGTTGTAGGGGTGGCATGCCTCACACATAACTGAACTAGTAGTTATACATATCCTAGTGGATTCAATATCCATGTGGCATATAGAGGCATGACCCAATAAATTGAAGGATGGATTATGAAGCTTCGATTGAGCATTGCCTTGGATGGAGTTAACTTGTACTCCCTCCAAAAAATAACTTTTCTATTTATCCAGTGTAGTGAACAATAACGATATCCCCCAATGGTTATCCACGAAGAATTGACATCTTATGTTTTCTTTTATAGTTCCTAGTAGAAGACAATTGAAGAGAATGGATGTCTAACTCCAACCATTGATCAATGAATTGAAGCAATTATAAGAATGCATATAGGTATATGTTGTATGAAGACTCGTCTTGAGGAAGGGGGCTTTTATGTTGTATGGAATATTTGTGTACACCATGCATAACTATCAAAGACTAGGAGTTTGCTTTGCTATGGCAAGCACACTGATTAATTTGTTTTGATTCATTATGCTATTTAGTATACTTAATTTGGTGCAACTATTTTCTTTCGTGCTAATGTGTTTCACATAAATAACATTGTAAGTCATATAACCAAATAATATCATGGATGTAAATGTCGTAGAACTTATATAAATGTTAAGTGGTTCGATTACCTACAAAATACAGTGTACAACTACTTGAGGATATTCCTATAAGAAGAACACTCTTATAAACTAATATCACATGATTTCAATGATAAACCATAGAGAACTTAGTGATATGAAACAATGACAATGGTAGACTCGCCTAGGGAATATCAAATAGAAAAGGAGAAGGAGATTACATAAGTTTTCAATTCAAAATGGAAGATATGTTCATTGATCCTAAATTATTTGACACTTACATTGAT
>ML799916.1:152577-164503 GCA_009831015.1 Picea engelmannii | reverse complement strand
TTTGGTCATAGGTGGATTATGAGTGTTTCCATCAATGCCAAATGGGGAGATTGTTGGATAGATGGTTGTCATTGATGTTGTTGGATCGTTGGTTGTCATTTATGTCAATAGAAGTGGTTGTCATTGATGTCAACAAGATGTGATGGGTGCATTTGAAGAAGTATATAAGAATCCCCAGAGGTGTGATCATGAAGCCAAAATTTGTTTGAGGAATACAAACATAAAGGATAATGTAAATGTAAGTAGCACTCTCATAAATTTATAGTCCTCGTCATGCCTTTTCCAATGGTAGGTGGAATGTCGCATAGTTCCTCACAGTTGAGGAGTTATGAGGTCATGAAGTTGGAAGCCATGAAGAATGGTTAAGAATCCCTAAACAATTAGAAGTCATTAATTAAAATGGTAAAGTGGTTATACCAAGAAAGTATAGGTCGACCCTTAAGTTAAGGAAAGAAGTCACATGGACAAGTATAAATACACTTCAATAAGATTCCCATTCTTACACACATAATTTTATTGAATATATTCTATGTGAGAACACTTGATCTATTCGAAGAATATGAGGTAGAGAGTCTGAGGCAACAGAGGAAGTGCGAAGGAGAAGTTTTAGGATTACAGAGGAGAGAAAGGGTTTCTGAGAAACTCTAGTTTGGATGACCCCTGCCGGTCAAACTACTAGTGTCCCACAAGGAACCCCCATAGGTTGCTTAGTTTTTTTCACACGAGGCCTCGCATGACACTCGTCTTGGTCCCACAAAGATAAGACATATCTGGCAAAGGATGCTAGTACCATGTTTCTGAGGTTGAGGATGGGCTATAGGTCTATAATCTTGTGTATCAGGTTAGCTATAGGAGTAAAGGTATGTTATTCTATGTGTTTTGAGGATTTCATCTTAGAAGGTTGGCACATGGTTGAGGCATGTATTTATGAGTTTTGGTATATGCCTTGAGGCACATCTTGGATAATTTTCATATGGTCTAGTGTATGGTATATGATTGAGGAATATCATGAGTGATATGGCACATGTTTGATGGTATCTCTTGGTACATGGTTTATGGATGTTGGCACATGCTTTGAGGTACATATTGGTTACATGTTGGAGATGTTATGGTGCATGCTTGAGTCATGCCTTTGGTACCTTGTTGAGGCATTGGTATATGCTTGAGGAACATCTTTGGTGCATGATATGAGGTACACATTTGGCACATGTATGAGGTCAATTTATTGGTAATATTGATGCATGTTTGAGGCACATCTTGATGAGGTTATGGCACATGTTTGAGGTACATGCATTGGATGTTGTGGAACATGCTTGAGACATGTCTTGGTGATGTCTGTACATGTTGAGGTACATCTTGGTGATGTTATGGTACATTGATTAGAAGAATACCTTGACTATATTGGTATCTTGGTATGTTGTCTATCTTGGTATGTGCCATGGTGATGTTATCATATGATTGAGGTACTTCATTGATGATATCTTATGGTACATGGTGTATGACATGATTGAGACATATAATGAGTGACATGGTATGTGGTTGAAGCACATGGTATGGTACAGGTTTCAGTACATGGTTGATGCATGATATGGTATAGGTTTTGGTACATGATTGATGTACATGGTATGGTACAGGTTTTGGTACATGGTTGATGGTTGATGTACATGGTTTGGTGATGGTTTTGGTATCCATGTGAGTGGATCTAGTTCTAGTTGGTTGATGATGGTATATCAGTGAAGGTTATAGTGATAGGTTGGATACTTGGTTGATCATCAATGACAGAGTGATGTGACAGTGGTAGTCATAGGTTGATGTGACAGTGACAATGACATGTTGGTTGATATATCAATGATAGTGGGAGTTACAAGTTTATCAATGGTAGTGACAGTGAGTCTATACTTATATTTCAGGGTGAAATGATGAGTTAAGGAAAGGGGGTTCTAGCCTCCTTCTGGTTGGTGCTGGATAATTTAGGGAGTTGTATCTTGATTTAGGTTGGTTCCTGTAAATTAGGGGGTTGTAGCCTCCTTTCCGTTGGTGGTGGAGAACTTAGGGAGTTGGACCTTCCTTCAGGTTGGTGCCTATAAATCAGGGGGTTGTAGCCTCCTTCCTATTGTAGTTGGAGAATTTAGGGAGTTGTAGCTTCCTTCAAGTTGGATCCTGTAAATAGGGGGTTGGTGCCTCTTTCTAGTTGGTGCTAGATAATTGGGAATTTGGTGCTTCCTATGAGTGTATTCTTGATATATATAATAAATAATTCTATGGTTTTCTCCCATTTGGGTTTCCACGTAAATTTTGGTTTACTCTGCATCTGTGGTTGTTTATTATGCACTGATGAATGATACTTTTTATGATGCAATGGTATATTGAATGTGTTGGTTATGGAGCCTGATTATCTTCTTGATTCAGAGGTCTTTTGTTTTCAGCTATGTTTATACCCCATGAAGACTTTACACCCCATAAGAATGTACACTCTTCCACACGGGGGAGTGCAGAGGGGGGTTACCCCCTCTGCGGGGTCCGGGGGGGATATCCCCCAAGCTGGGGGGTTAGGGGGTGGTGTCTCCCAAAGGAAAAATTGCCTTGTTAAAGTATATTTTAATTTCATTGTAAATATGGATCATTCATTATAAGGTCGCATATCTAACGATAGAAGTTATGTTATGGTTTTCTGCCCTAGAAGGCAACCCTCTCTTATGAGGGAAATGTATTATGGTTGTGCATCATAGAGAATATTGTATTTTGAGATAGTAGTCTGTAAGAGAAAGAAGAGGAATTTACAGTGGGTTTTCTATAGGTTGTATCCCTTCATATGATGGATAATAATAAAGGAATGACCTAGCAATTTCTCTGGTGGACGTAGCCCACACTGGGTGAACCACGTAAATCTGTGTCTCTATTATATTGTGTATCTTCTGTGTTTTGTTTCCACATTTGTTTTATTTTATTGCTCCACAGTATTGTTTTTTCTAACAACTAGTATCAGAACAAAAGGTAACTCGTAGGAAAAGAGGGTTCCTGGTTCTAGTGGGAGCAATGGAGGAAGATGGAAAGTTTAGGGTCGACAAATTTAATGGCCAAAACTACAAGTTATGGAAGATGCAGATGGAAGACTATTTATATCAGAAGGATCTATTCCTACCATTGGGCGGAGTAGCAAAGAAACCGACGACCATGAAGGACGAAGAATGGGAGATTCTTGACAGAAAGGCTCTAGGAACAATATGGCTGAGCCTGGCAGTGTCAATGGCTTTCAATATTTCAAAAGAAAAGGCAATGAAGGGTTTGATGGACGCATTGGCTAAATTGTATGAAAAACCCTCGGTGTCCAATAAGGTATTTCTAATGAAGAGATTATTTAATATGAAGATGGCAGAAGGTGGGTCTGTTGTAGATCATTTAAATGATTCTAATACAGTTACTAATCAACTAAGTTCTGTAAAATTGGACTTTGATGACGAGGTCAGGGCTCTTCTAATATTGTGCTCATAGCCATAAATCTGGAACGACTTGGTCATGGTTGTAAGTAACTCTATCTTTGGTTCAAATACTTTAAAATTTGATGATGTTGTTGGTGTTATCCTTAGTGAGGAAATGTGATGGAAAAGCATGGGTGAGACATCAGGTAATGCATTGAACATGGAGAACAGGGGAAGACAAAAGGATAGAGGAAAGGGCTCAGGGAATCAGGAGAATTATAGGAAGGGCAAATCCAAATCCAGACTTGGAAATATAGAATRMTAGAATTGTGGGAAGAAAGGACCTCTGAAGAAAAACTGTAGAGCTCCAAAGAAACAAAGAGATGGACAACATGATAGAAATCAAGARGCAAATGTAACAGGTGATGTGTTACAAGATGCTTTGATTCTTTCTATAGATAATATTTCTGAGTCTTGGGTGGTARATTCAGGGGCTTCATTTCATGCCACACCCCATAGGAAACATTTTATAGATTATGTTCAAGGTGATTTTGGACAGGTTCATTTGGGTGATGATGCACCATGKAAAATTGTTGGAATGGGAAGGGTAAAAATAAAGCAAAGCAATGGAAACCAATGGTTGTTGAAAGAGGTAAGACATGTTCCAKATTTAAGGAAAAATMTAATTTCAATAGGGCAGTTGGCAAGTGAAGGTTGTATATCCATATTTACAGATAAGACATGGAAGGTCATCAAAGGATCATTGGTGATAGAAAAAKGAGAGAAGGTAGGTACATTGTATTTATGTACTAGTAATACTGCCTCTTCTATCTCTTTAGCTTCTACAGGAGTGGATACTGYACTATGGAATCATAGGCTTAGACACATGAGTGAGAAGGGGATGCAGATACTTCACAAAAGAAATTTGTTTCCAGATCTTAAACAAATTGATTTGGACTTCTGTGAGCATTGTGTTTATAGAAAACCAAAGAGAATCAGATTTCTCAGAGTCGAAAAAGAAAAGAAGAGTGAAAGGTTAGAGCTTGTGCATACAGATGTATGGGGACCAACTCGGGTATCATCTCTTGGTGGCTCTCATTATTATGTTACTTTTATTGACGATGCAACTAGAAAAACTTGGGTTTATTGCATTCGACAAAAAACTGATGTTTTTGATACTTATAAGAAATGGAAAGCTTTGGTTGAGAATGAGATAGGAAAAAAGTTGAAGTGTCTCAGATCAGATAATGAAGGTGAATATTGCAACAAGGATTTTTATGTTTACTGTTCATACCATGGGATTCATAGAGAGAAGACAGTTCCAAGAACACCACAATAAAATGGTGTGTTAGAAAGGATGAACAGGACAATCATGGAGCGTGGAAGGAGTATGAGATTGCATGTTGGTTTTCCCTTACAGTTTTGGGCAGATGCTGCAGATACTATTTTTTACTTAATAAAAAGAGGACCTTCAAGCTCTTTGGATGGTAGAATTCCAGAGGAGGCATGGACAGAAAAAAGGTAAAATATTCATTTTTCAAAAATTTCAGTTGTGAAGCATTTGTCCATATTGATAAAGAAAATAGAACAAAGCTTGAGGCAAAATCCAAGAAGTGTACCTTTATTGGATATTGTGTTAATGATTTTGTTTATCGCTTTTGGGATTATGAAAATAACAAAAGCATTAGGAGTAGAGATGTCATATTCAATGAGAAGGTCATGTACAAAGATCAGTTGCAGGGAAAGAAACAGGAAAAGAAAAAACAAGAATACACAGTGCTTGATGAGATCACTGAAAAATAAATTCCAAAGGAACCAGAAAATCAAAATGTACAAGAACAGGAGCAACAGGTACCTCAAACACCTGCAAGTGTTGTTAGAAAATCTACCAAGTTAAGTATACCCCTTGAACGATACTCTCCTTCATTGTATTATTTATTGTTGACTGATTCAAGTGAGCCAGAATGTTATGAAGAGGCAATGCAGGTAGACACCAAAAAGAAGTGGGAGCAAGGCATGAAAGAGGAAATGGATTCCTTGGTAAATAAACATACTTTGGACTTGGTTCAGTTGCATGCAGGAAAAAGAGCATTGTGGAATAAATGGGCTTACAAGTTGAAGGAAGAAGATGGAGGAGAAAAATAGTACAAGGCTAGACTTGTTGTAAAGGGGTTTGTAGAAAAGAAAGATATAAATTTTGATGAAATATTTTCTTTTGTTGTTAAAATGACTTCAATTGGGACTATTTTAAGTCTTGTGGCACTAGAAGATTTGCATCTTGAACAATTAGATGTTAAAACAACTTTTTTCCATGGGGATTTGGAGGAAGAGATTTATATGCAACATTCATAGGGGTATGAGGTCAAAGGGAAGGAGAATTTGGTATGCATGTTGAAGAAGAGCTTGTATGGCCTAACGCAAGCTCCAAGTCAGTGGTATTTGAAGTTTGACAGGTTTATGATAGAACAGGGTTATAGTAGATGTCATTCTGATCACAGTGTTTATTTCAAAATGCTAGAAAATGGAAGCTATATTATCTTGCTATTGTATGTAGATGACATGCTTATTGCAGGGTCTAATATGCAGGATATAAATGTGTTCAAGAAGAAATTAGCTAATTCATTTGCAATGAAGGATTTGGGTGCTGCAAAGAAAATCCTTGGTATAAGAATAACAAGAGACAAGAAAAATCGCAAATTGACATTGTCTCAGGGTGAGTACATAGAGAAGGTGTTGGAGAGGTTCAGAATGTAGAATGCAAAACCAGTTAGTACACCTTTGGCCAGCCATTTCAAATTAACTAAGGAAATTTGTCCCAAGACACATGAGGAGATAAAATACATGTCCAGGGTCCCTGATTCATCAACAGTTGGCAGGTTGATGTATGCAATGGTTTGCACAAGACCAGATATTGCACATGGAGTGGGAGTTGTGAGCAAGTATATGAAAAATCTAGGTAAAGAACATTGGGAGGCAGTAAAGTGGATTCTTAGGTATTTGAGAGGTATTGTTACTCATGCATTATGTTTTGGTGGTTCCAACACTTTTCTATAGGGATATGTTGATTCATATATGGAAGGTGATAAAGACAACAAGAGGAGCACCACAGGGTATGTTTTTACTATAGGTGGAACAACAATAAGTTGGATTTTGAAACTGCAAAAGGTTGTTGCACTTTCAACAATAGAAGCAAAGTATGTTGCTGCTACATAGGCTAGTAAAGAAATGAGTTGGTTACATAGGTTTATGGAGGAATTGGGAAAGAAGCAGGAGAAAAACAGGTTGTAGTGTGACAGTTAGAGTGTCATTCATATTGCAAAGAATTCAACCTTCCATTCGAAGACTAAGCATATACAACTGAGGTACCATTTCATATGATCCGTCTTGGAAGATGGAAATTTGAAGTTGGAAAAGATACACACTAGCCAGAATCCTGAAAACATGTTAACAAAGGGAGTAACCAGAGAGAAACTGAGTTCTTGCTCAGTTTCAGTTGGTCTTCAAGCATGAATATGAAGATGAGAAATTATCCAGGTCCAAGAAGATTCATAGTCTAGCAGATACAACAATGATGGAGTTTTTGAGATTAGTATCCAAGTGGGAGATTGTTAGTTGTGGAGCTTGATTATCTTCCTAATTCAGAGGTATTTTGTTTTCAGTTGTGTTTATAACCCATGAAGAATTTACACCCCAAAATAATGTACATTCTTCCACGTGGGGAAGTGCAGAGGGGGGTTACCCCGTCTACGGGGTCCGAGGGCGAAGTCCCCGAAGGAAAAATTGCCTTGTAAAAGTATATTGTAATTTCATTGTAAATCTGGACTGTTCATTATAAGGTCAAATATATAACGGTAGAAGTTATGTTAGGATTTTTTTCCCTAGAAGGAAACCCTCTCTTATGAGGGAAATGTATTATGGTTGTGTATCATAGCGAATATTGTATTCTGAGATAGGATACTATGAGAGAAAGAAGAGGAAGTTACAACAGGTTTGTTGTAGGTTGTATCCCTTCATATGATGGAGAATAATAAAGGAAGGACCTGGAAATTTCTCTGGTGGACGTAGCCCACACTGGGTGAACCACGTAAATCTGTGTCTCTATTGTATTGTGTATCTTCTATGTTTTGTTTCCGCATTTGTTTTATTTTATTGCTCCGTGGTCTTATTTTTTCTAACATAATGCATAAGTGATAAATATTGAATACTGCTGATAAAGTTGAAGTTTATATAGAATGTGTTTGAAAGTGGTAAAAGGTGATCGTATGGATTCACCCCCCTCCCTCTTAGTATTCTAGCAAGATCTATGTTTCCGATGACTTTTCTCTCAGCATTGGTGGTCATTATGATGTTCCCTATTGACATGGGAGGATTGTTGATATATACCATATGATAAACCTTGGTGCCAATATGTGGTTGGTTTCTTAATTAACACAGATAGGTAACATTGTGGATTTTTGGCTAGATTGGATCTTTGTTCGAGATTTGAAGAAAATTTGGTTGATTGTTGCTAGAGGGTTTGTCAACCCGAAGGACAATTTGTATAGTTTTTGTGACATGACTCAAATCGACTCTGAAATGAATTCTCTTATTTCTCACACTAATGAGTGATGGAAACTTAGGATATGGTTACTAGTCTACCAAAATATTTTTCCCCTGGTGGAGTTTATAGAGGATGTGCATTTGGAAAACATCATCAGGCACCCTTCGGCTTTGGAAAATCATGGTGAGCACAGAACCTCCATAAATGGTCCATAGTGATCTCTGTTGCATGAATCTACCTTCCTTAGCAGGTGCAAGGTATATTTTTACTTTTATTGATGATCTCTCTCATTTCACTTGGGTTTATTTTATGAAAAACAAGAATCTTGTCTTTGAAAAGGTCAAAGAGTTCAATGGCTTTGCTAAAAATAAATGTGTTTGACCCATCAAGTTCTTAAGATTAGACAATGGTGGTGAGTATGTGAATTGAATTTTGAAGAATATCTAGTTTGATCTGGTATTGTGATCCAAATGGATGTCGGTGGCCTCTCACCTATTCCAACTGGTTCATTTTGACAATTTTCCAGTTTGGCAGTTTTTTCCTAGTTTTCGAGTCCCTGACTTCCGGGGCTATTTTGAGGCCCTAAACAACGTTTTTAGGGCTCATCACAGTTAGATTGTAAGCAGGGTTAGAGTCTTATGGAAACATGTGTATTCCTCAGATAGACCTTTCCAACGGGATATCGCGTGCCTAAAACAAATATCGTATGCAAAAGTTACAACCCCGGGAAGTTGATGTACCATCTTACCCCAACAGGGCCCACATGACTTTTGGCGCTTCATCTCCTAGGGTTAGGTTTTGGATGTCTAGGGTTTTGGAATTCATGTTTATTGTAAAAATTCCTTCAAATCCTCATTGTAATAATCTACTGGTGAATGAGCGCAACCGTCACATCTCTTCTCAAAGATAAGCCGCCGCCATTCCAACAAGCTTGTTTTCCGCTGCATTTTACAGTTTCAGCTTATTTCCTTATTGAATAGAAACCAATTTTACTGTATCTATGTTATTTTGTGTCAAACATATTTGAATAATCTGTATTCATTTCATTCTTCTCATAAAATATGGATCAGTGGTATCAGAGCGGTCTACTCCTTGTCATTCTTAATGGATGTCCCCAATGAGGTCAAGGTACAAAGAATTGGGTCTTGAGCTTGTTTCTCTTGACGAAAAAATCTCTCGCATGCCCAAGAAACCTCTCATGGCGTTAGAAAAGAAAGACAATGGGACATGAGATCCTTTCAAAATGTTGCTTGAGGAAGCCCTTACACAACATAGGAACGAGATGATGGTTAGTTTTGTGCAAATCCTTCGGCGACTACCGACAGATGATGCATATTCCTCGAGCGGAGGCACCACCCCCTTCAAGGTACAAATCAACTTTGATATTCCTATATTTGAAGGTTAGATAGATGCAGATGCTATAGAAAAATGGTTGAATCTACTAGAAGGGTATTTTTCAGTCCATAACTTTTCCAATAGAGAAAATATTACTTTTGCACTCCTCAAAGTCGTTCCCCATGTCAAATATTGGTGGGAAACTTTCTGTGAGCAAAATGAAACAGAGGAAACCTCATTAATTAAAGTCACGGTCACCTGGGAATCCTTCAAGGATGATATTAAAGAACAATAATACCCTTTCGGAAGTTATTACAAATTGTATAGAAAATGGACCACATTGTAGAAAGAAAGAGACCGAGCAGTGCCAGAGTTCACAAATATCTTCCATACCTTGCGCACCAAGTAGGGTATCAAATATTCAGAGTGACATATTCAGAGTGACATCTGGTGATAAAGTATCACAGTGCTCTACATAGATACATCTAGACTGAAATGGAATATCTGTACATCTCATCCTTGGGCACATCCTATCGATATGCCATCAAAATCGAGTAGAATCTCAAACAAAAGATGCGATAATCTGGGCCTGGGAACCCCTCACAACAAAATCCAGGAAAGGGCGGCCCCAAACCGCAGGAAAAAGGACAAACCAAAGATGGTCAGGATCAGGAAAACCAATCCAATCTGCAAGCAAAGAAGGACACCAGAAAGACAAAGAAAGATACTAGGAAGTGGTGCGACTTCCATAAGAGCCCTTGGCATAACACTACTAATTGTCGCTCAAAGTAGTCGCTGGTGGCTGAAGTAAAATCCTTTGAATCAGATGCAGGTTCTAACTCTGAGTCAGAACTAGAAAGGGGGAGACGAATCATTGACGTAGAACCTAGTGCCATCGTTGCTACCACCAAGCTCCAGCTTGGTGAACTAGATGAGCCATAAGAAGGCCAATTCCTTTTCCATTCACAGATGTGGGTAAAAGGAAGCCCACTGCACTTGATCGTTGATAGCGGTAGCCAGAAGAACCTCATCTCAGCAGAGGTCGTCAAGCAATTATCCCTTTCGAAAATTCTGTACTCGCAACTCTACACCATTGGATGGCTTCGCCATGGAAGAGATCTCCACATCAACCAACAGTTTCGACTTTCGTATGGCATAAATCCCTTCAAAGAAGAGGTATTGTGTGATGTTGCACCTCTCAAAGTTTGTAATGTTCTTTTGGGTCAACCTTATTTATGGGAATGTCATGCTGTATATGAGTCAAGTGTTGTCCGCAATGGTTGAGTAACTCTCGATGCTTCTGTATAAAAGACTCATATTGCCAAGTGGAATCTTTAGTCGGTAGTTTCCTCCATTTAATGAGATACTTTGAAATGGATCTATTCCTCAACTGACGAATTCTTATGTCAGTGATGGCTTAAGGCTCCAATATGATTTTTTCTTCCTCGTCAAGTTCTGGAAATATAGTTTGATCTGGGATCTTGTCACCTATAACCTTCTTTAAGCATGAAACATGGAAAACTAGGTGTACTCGTGAAGATGCATGCAACTCCAATTTGTATGCCATAGTACCAATATTTTGCAACACCTTATAAGGGCCATAGTACTTTGGCGATAATTTATTATCCTTCTTGGCTTGCTTGAGGGACATTTGTTTGTATGATTGTAGTCTTAAAACACCCAATCCCCTACTTCAAAACTTCTTTCACTACGATGTTGATCTGCTTGTTGTTTTATTCGATTCTGTGCCATGGTCAGGTTGTCCTTTAATATTTGGAGAACTTGTTTTTGATGCTCGATGTGATCTTCCACTTATTTAACCTTAGATTTTTGTTTTAGAGAAGAAGTGATGGAAGAAGGGTGGTATCCATAAAGTGCCATAAATGGTGTCATTTTTGTTGCAATATCAAAGGAAGTGTTATACCACCATTCTACCAAGGGTAACCATTTGAACCATTGTGTTTGTTTATCAGAGACAAAGCAACGAAGGTAGCCTTCCAGACATTTGTTCGCTATCTCGGTTTCTCCATCAGATTGAGGATGATAGGATGAGCTATGAGCCAATTGAGTAAGCAGACAAGAAAATAATTATGTCCAAAAATGTCCATTGAATATGGGACTCTGTCACTTACAATAATATTTGGGCTGCCATGTAGCTTTTGAACTGTCTCCATGAATGCAATGGCAACTGTAATAGATTTGAAGGGATGAGAGAGTGCACAAAAGTATGCGTACTTGGTTAGTCTATCAAAAATCACCATGATGACACTCTTTCCTTCAGACTTCAGTAAACCTATGATGAAATCCATGGAAACCTCCTCCCAGTGCTGACTTGGGATGGCTAATGGTTGTAAGAGACCTGGGGTCTTAATTGTTTCCACCTTATTTTGTTGGCAAACCAAACATACTTCCACAAACCTTTGAACATCAGTTTTAAGACCATCCCAAAAAAATTCATTCTTGACCCTATGGTAGGTTTTTAAAAATATTGAGTGCCCTCCTACTACAGAGGTGTGCAATTCCAATAGTACCTTTTGTTTGAGTTAGGATTTATTACATAAATATAAGTGATCTTTGTACCATAGTGAATCATTTTTCCATGTAAATGTATCTGATGCACTGGAATCCTGTT
>ML799916.1:137120-147416 GCA_009831015.1 Picea engelmannii | reverse complement strand
ACTACTACAAGACCAAAGAGTCTCTTAATGACATTTTTAAAATCCAACAATTAGAAGACAAGAACCTCAAAGATTATATGGAAAGATTTGGTTATATCTCCCAGAAGTTAAAATACCATGACCTCCCAGAGGATGCAATTAGGGCTCTTTTCCTTAAGGGAATTTCAGAAGAATATTTAGAGATGCTTAACCTGATGGAATCAAATGAAATATCTCATAAGCCATTTGTTGAACTATGTGAAATGTGTAAAAATTACTCAAGGAGTAGAGCCAAAATAGGGAAGAATGTTCGGGACCCTTACAATAGAAGATTAAAACCAGTTAGTTTAGGTGGTATCACAAGAGCATAGATAGGGAACCTTTTAGAAAAATTTAAGACTGACATCTTAAGCACAACAGGTTCCCAGTTGGATACCCTTAAACTCAAAAAGAAACAGGAGGAGGAAAATGAAGCAATGAGCATATATTGCCCAAGATGTAGGAGGCAGAATTCCTCAAGAGAGTGCCCATTAGATAACATTTCAGTTTGTGGCTTCTATACATAAGACCATGTTTATTAGCCATCTATAGGAGTGGAGATCCCAGGGAGTCTTCTTATGCACCTAGGAGGCCATGGCAGCCTAGGAATCAACCCACATACCCAGATCTACAGTCTCATGTTCCACCCTATTATCAACAACAACAGTGGAACTCACTAGGTTGGAAAAACTGGTCTACTCAGTACCAACATCCTTGGATTCAAGGATGGAGGGGAGGAAGCAACCAAGGAAACCCTCAAGCTCCACCTATCCCTATGTACAACCATCCTTATCCTCAGTTCTCGTCGAACACTTTGCAACTTTTGCCAGGTTTTGTTCCACCACCTTTACCTCCTATCCTACAACAACAACCGCTACAATTTCAAAATGAAAGCTCCCCAAAACTGACACTATTACCGGCACATCCATTGATGAATCCTAATAATAAGCCCCCTCAACCTCTTAACAATGTTGAGATGCAAACCTTCTCAACATATGTTATTACTCCTGTTCCATTACAGGAAATTCAACTAAGATCGGGAAAATTTCTAGATAGGCAGAGACCTTTAGTAGTCATATAGGAAGAAGAAGATGAAAAAATCACCAAACAACCCATGGATGACACTAGGTGGGAAGATGTTATTATCCCAAAGAATCAAGAATCCAAGCTTCCCCAAAATGAACCTTCACAAATTATGAAGGTCCCTCCTTATCCATACCGATTGGTAATCAAGAAACCTACCACCCAACCAGAATTTGAGATTTTGAATGAGTTGAAAAATATTTGTGTCAAGATTCCCCTACTTCAAGCTATTAAATACATTCCAATCTACAGTAAGGGAGTCAAATAATTTTGTATCAAGAAGCCAGGTAGGAAGCAAAATGACCCTCCTAGAATGCACTTGGTAGGAGGACTCTCTGAGTACATATCAGAGCATCGAATGCTAGCAAAATATAGGAATATAGGAAACCCAATAGTGACCATAACCATTAATGAGGTCGCCATTGGAAACACTCTCATAGACCTAGGGGAAACCATCAATGTTATGACCACTACTACCTTGGAACAATTACAGTTACAACCTCTTCTTCGGCCTACCCCAACCATTTTGGAATTAGAAGATAAGACTAGGGTTATACCTGAAGGGATTTTAGATGATGTCATGGTTATTTTAGCCTCATGGGAGTACCTCGTAGATTTTCTTGTCATTCATTCAAAGGATCCTGCCAGATGCCATCCCATTATTTTGGGAAGACCTTGGCTAGCCACAACCAATGCATTTATTGGCTGTAGAGAAGGAGAAGTGACCATCTCAAATGGTCTCTCTATCCAGAAGCTCACCATTTACCCTCCAACTCAACCTATTATGGAGAATCTATGGTGGCTTGAATGTCCATATGAGAATGAATAATGGGAATAACTTGTATTGCCTAGTGACCATGCAAGGGCACTTCAGGAGCACACAACAAAAAATGTGCTAAACTAATTCATTTATGCTATTACATGTGTGGATTTTCCACAATATTTTCCCCAATTTGAGTACATGTTTGGGGAAGAATTTCAAGAACAATTAGACCCATCCATTTTGTCTTTGACATATTTTGTTTTCAAAATAGATGAGTCTACCATGTCTTATACTATGCCCTAAGAGATTAGTACAGGGAAATTTTTACATATAAACTCCAGGCTAGATACAGACCAACATAAACCGTTAGTAGATATCCTTAAAGAACAATCAGGAGCATTTTCCTAGGAATACAATGACATGAAGGGTATACACCCTGACACATGCATCCATCACATATATACCCAGGGGGAAGTAACACCTATTAGGCAACCCCAGAGAAGGATGAACCCAACACTCAAAGACATAGTCAATGAGGAGATTCACAAGTTGCTAAATGTCGGATTTATCTATCCCATCTCCGACAGTAAGTGGGTATCCCCACTTGTAGTAGTTACAAAGAAAGTGATCGGGAAATGGAGAATTTGTGTTGATTTCCGGGAACTCAACAAATCCACTCCGAAAGACTACTTTCCTCTTCCTTTCATTGACCAAGTTCTAGATACCTTGTCCAGAAAGCCGTATTTCTCCATTCTAGATGGGTACAACATGTACAACTAGATTCTTATAACACCCAAGGACTAGAACAAGACTACCTTTACTTGTCCATGGGGAACCTATGCCTATAGGGTCTTACCATTTGGATTGTGTAATGCTCCTGCCACATTTCAACGAGCAATATTAGGGATATTTGTTGATATTATTCATGATTGTGTGGAGGTCTACATGGATGAATTCATAGTCTATGGCAACACTTACCAGGAAGCCTTAGACAACTTAGAAAAAGTCCTCATCATATGCCAGGAAATGAACCTATCCCTAAGTCATGAAAAATGCAAAATGTTGTTAATTGAAGGAGTGGTTCTAGGACATCATGTTTCATCTGAAGGAATAAAAGTAGATCCTGCAAAGATTGAGGTCATTATTAGACTTCCACTGCCCAAGACTCAGAAAGAGGTGAGATTTTTTCTTGGACATGATGGATATTACCAACAGTTTATTGAAAGTTTTACAAATATTGTTGCACCTATGTTTGGATTATTGATAAAAGATGTTGATTTTGTTTGGACTGAGCAGTGTCAAACTGCCTTCGAAACCCTGAAAGCTAATCTGTCTGTGGCACCAGTTCTTAGAGGGCCCAATTGGACTCTCCCATTTCATATATCCATTGATGCCTCCAACACAACAATAGGAGGGGTATTAGGGTAGAAAGAAGATGAACAGTCCTATGCCATTTATTTTGTAAGCAAGAACTTGTCCCCTACCGAGTTAAACTACACAGTCATCGAGAAAGAGTTCTTGGTAGTTGTTCATGCTATTAACAAGTTTCATCAATACATTATAGGTTATGAAGTATTTGTACACACCGATCATTCTGCCATTAGGTTCCTCATGAAAAAACCTATAACTAATGACCGAGTGACTAGGTGGCTCTTGTTATTGCAAGAATTTAATATTACTTTGCTTGACTGACCTAGGAACGATAATGTAGTAGCTGAATTTATTTCCCGAATAAAAAATGAGGATGATGATATCCCTGTAGATGATAGTTTCCCAGATGAGCACCTCTTTTCCCTTTCTATCAATACCCCATGGTTTGCGGATATGGAAAACTATCTGGCCACTAGGAAGTTATCGTCTCATTTGTCACCTCATGAAAAGCGGAAAATTATTACACAAAGTGCTAATTACTCTTGGGTTGGTCATGATATTTTTTGCACAGGTCCTGATTTGATTAGTCGTATATGTGTTCGAGAGGATGAGGTACCTAATATACTACGAAGTTGTCATGATGGACCATGTGGTGGCCATTTCTCTGACTAACACACAACATATAAGGTATTACATTCAGGTTACTATTGGCCTAGCATTTTCAAAGATGCTGCCAAGTATGTGACAAGTTGTGATAGTTGCCAAAGGATAGGAAGACCTACATCATTTGACGAAATGACTTTACAGGCCCAAGTTATGATAGAACCCTTTGAAAAATGGGCCCTTGACTTAGTAGGACCAATTTCACCCATGTCCCGTAGGAAGAACTATATTTTGGTTTGTATGGAATATGTCACCAAATGGGTAGAGCCAAAACCCCTATTCAGGGCCACATAGAAGTTTGTTGTCAAATTTATCTATGAAGACATCTTTACCTACTTCGGTGTCCCTCGTGAAATTATTATCGACCAAGGTACTCAATTTACTTCTAAGATGATGAAAGAGCTAACAGAGAAATATGGGATTAAACATCATAAATCTTCTCCATACCACCTACAAGCCAATGGTCAGGTAGAATCCACAAATAAAGTTTTAGAATCCATATTCACCAAGACCGTTCAGTTACATCATCAGGATTGGGCTGATAGGCTCCTAGAGGCTTTGTGGGCATACCAGACTACCTGGAGAAATACCACTGGGCATACCCCTTATGAGCTAGTGTACGAGAAACAAGTACTTTTACCTATAGAATTCCAAGTAAGGACCTTTTGTATTGCCGCATAGTTAGGATTGAACATGGATGAGGCTCAAAAGAAACGAGCCCTACAAATAAATGTGTTGGATGAAATCACGCAAGATGTCATCCAATGGACGATATTAGTCCAGAACCAGAGGAGAAAGTGGCATGACAAGTTTATTAAGAAGAAGCACTTCCAGCCTAGTGATTGGGAATTGTTGTTTGATTCCCAATTCAAAACCCTCAAAGGCAAGCTCACCACCCGGTGGTTGGGCCCTTACGAGGTAGAAACTGTATATGACAATGGAGCTGTAAAAATTAAAACAATTGACAATGAACAAGTCTCCTTTGTGGTAAATGGACACCGACTTAAATTTCATCATAAGCCCATTTCGAGAGAAGATTTTCTACAGGTCATGAAAGCTGACAAGGAATTGGCCTTAGTAGATGGGGAAGTCCCCCCTTGTTCTTGAAAATTTTTCTGAGTTTCCTACTGTATATATGTAAATAGTTTTTGCATTTTGTTAATAAGGCAATTCTAGATATTTTTGTAAGTAATTATTTCACCGGGAGTACATAGTTTCAAGGATCTTTCTTCAAAACATTGTTATACTTGATTTTTGTGTTGCTAAAGCATCAAATGAATATTTATTTACTGTAGTTAGCCGTATTTTGGCAAACATTATCATTTTTAAGGCACTCTAAAGTAGTTTCTCTTGAAACTCTTCACCACTGTATAAGGAAGTGATACCATAACTATCAAGCCTAGAGGTCTCTCGTACAATTTTTCCAAGAAACTTGAGTAAGTAATTCAAGTGTATTTATTAAAGAGTAACAAGACAGTCTAATTAACAGTTAGTCATGGAAGCATCATAATAATTACAAAAGAAGAAAGTAAGTTGAGCCTAGAGATACCTTTATGTTCTTTCTCAATGGTACCATCCACTACATACTAAATAGCTTGATTATATCATATCTTTAGATAGTCCACGTCTACTTAAGTACCCCTTAGATTGGGACAATCACTAAGTAATACAAAGGAAATTCATCCTCTAACATAAATACCATCCCAATTGAAAAAGAAAAAGAAAGAAAAAGTTGTTTCAAAGTTGTTCCCCCATCTTCTTGCATAAGCAATCTTATACTAAAATCTTAAAGGATGGAGGGCCAGTCTCTGAGGGTTTAAGAGGCTAACCCGCCGGGATATTGAACATGTCTGTTGGAAGTGGGTACCGGCCTGTGGTATGACTAGGTAAACCCACCAGAGTACTGAATAGGCTTCCTAGCAGCGGGGCATTCTACCTAGCGAGGATGATAATTTGACAAAAATAAATAATAAATTTAAACTTGTCCTAATGTACGACATTACTTGCAGTCAAAGATGCCATGGAGTATATGTGGTTAAGCTAAGGTTAATGAATCTCATCAACTTGCCATTGGGAAATGAGTCTAATACTATATTGAAACTCTCTTGCCTACCTCTTCTTATCTATATATAGGATCTCTTATCCTATAGGTGGAGCCATCTTCTAACTGTCTTGTCAGACCAAGCTGTGAAATTTTATCTTTACACTTGACATACTATAAATCTTTGGCTATTTGGGGATACTGACTAGTTTCCTATACTTTTGATTGTGAGGTGTCACAATACTTAGGTGTGGGGGAGGGGTTCATGAGCTGACAAATGATCATTGCCTAGAGAAATAAGTCTTTGCAATAATTTTTGTATTATTTCTATGATACATGTTATTACATTGATAGTCATGTTATTTTTGAAATGCTTAAACTCATGTGTGCTATAAATTACTGAACACATACTTAATAGACCACTCTTTATTGGTTTATCGTTCATTACAAGCTGCATATACTAGGTTTGACAATACATTTTATGCTTTCTTTAACTTGTTCATTATAGGTTTTTGACATTATATGTCATATGCAAGAAGATTGTGTGAGCAAGGAGTATCTTGCCTCTACTCATTAACTACTGTGATTGTCAAAAACAATTTAAATTTGCAGGCTATCCATTATAAGAGGTGAAAATGCACTTAACACAGAAGTACTAGATGAAGTACCGTATGAGGTGTCATATGAGATGTTGTTTGAAGTGTCGAACGAAGTGCCATACACACCAGTAACTGTCCTAGATTCTAGGTAACCATAACTCAATCATTCAATTGAATTGGTTTTAGGCATTGATTAAATATGCTTCATATGTTTATGATCAAATGTCCAAGTCAACAGACTTGGACATTGATCTAACCATGCACTAATACATTTCCCCAAATCTTGCCATCGAATTTGAATTTCCCACACATGGCAGCTCGCGCGCACATGTGGGAAACATACTCCACCATAAGAGCATCCAAAATCGGGTTGGGCACTCTATTATCTCACTTTCCCTTGCCATTTTCTCTACCCTATGTTAAGGAATCACGCCCAACCTCTGCCAATTTGTCCCCTATTCAAATTGCACTCAGACCGTGCCAAATTCGTGCCATGTCTTGTCTTTTTCATGTCCTTTCTTGGTTAAATTAGCCTCTGTCATAATGCCCAGGAGATACAAACCCTCCTCCTATGCAGACTTGTTTTCCATTCTCTAATTTGCACAGTGTAGAGAGGTTTTTTTGCACGTTGGTCGGGGGCCATTTTTGTCCATCTTGCAGGGCCACGATGACGACTTCTCCATGTAATTTGTAGTTGGTTTTGATGGTAAGACAACACATGTAGGGTCTCTTATCTTTGAAGTCATAGAAAAATCCATTGCTACTGCAACAAAGCTCCCAAGAATGGGAGATAGATGGTTCAAAAAACACCAATTTCCACGCTCAAGTTGTACAACATGGTGTTTAGTCATGAATTAAAGAGCATTTCAGGAGAAAAATAGTATACTAAGGAGTGGATAAAGGTAGAATTGGTCAATCCCCTCATCATCATCATAAGGTTAATTACATGTGAAGGTAGATACTCTACTTTCAAAGCTTGTCATTTTAGATTGTTGGCTCATTTTCTTTTCAACAAACCCTTAAAATTTCCCTTCTATTTTCTCAAAATATTGGAGAAGATGTCCTCTCAAGTGAGGAAAAATGTGACTAATCCCCACAATAGTCTCTTCCACCATGGCTTGATCAAACTCCTTGTTCTAGCCGAGTTAGAGAAATAGGGGAAAAATTGGGATGCCTTTATCTACCAATTTGCAAACCCTCACTTGACAGTTAAGACCAACAAAAATCCACTTAGCCTAAAAACTATCTCTCCATCCAAGCCTCACTCTCTAATAACTCCAAACTCCCTTGCATAAACCCTCTCTTTGCCGGAACAATACCAAAATATTGTTGATATCCCTACTTCTTCATTGGGTAAAAAGACCAAGAGAAAAGACCAAAAGAAGCCTATTGTTGACCCCCCAATGCCTTCACTCTCTCTTGATCCTACACCTAATAATCTCCAAGAAGTAATGCAGCAAGACTTTCCCATCATTCCTACAAACAAGAGGGGATCCGATCGATTTGGTAAAGGACCCTTTCAGAAGAGTACCCGGAACACAAGAATCAAACCTTATGCAAAACCTCCACCTACTTCGGATCTGATCCAAGTAGCCTCTAACCTTGAGAGCCCTCATAAGAAACTTAGGGAAGTCTCTGCAGATGGATTAGAGCCACTAAGGAAAACAAAATCAGAACCTACCTCACCTTACCGATCTCCCATAACTCCTACTTCACCCATGCCCAATCTAGATCCTAAAACTGATAGATTGTCCACATCCCTCAAAGGATCTAAGACTTCCTCAGAGATCAACGATTATGTCCCAACCATAGAACAACTACAAAAAGAAAATCATCAGCTTCTCCAACAGTTGGAAGAGAGGAAGACAATAGATGTACACCTTCATCATGACAATGCAGTCCTTCAGGCAAAGGTCAACTCCCTTCAGCGGTTGGTTGATTAAACGAATAAATCTAACTGCAGCCTCAGAGAACAATTAAAGAAACACAAGAGGCACAAGGCTAAGCCTACACAACAAGAAGGAGAGGCTTCCAAAGCTGATCCTCCTCAGCAAGACTAGTTCTGAGGGGTAACTTCTTTTTGTTTGCAGTGGGACCCGCAAAATCATAAGTGTGGGGGTAATGTTGGGCCCGAGATATGATCACTTTCATGATGGTTATTATACATTTTTGCTACATGCAAATATGCATTTTTCATCTTTTAAAGGAGTTTTTTGAAGAATTTCATGATAAAATGGTATGATCGCCATAAGGTACATGTAATTCATGTTTAATGATTGAATCAAGTATAATTCATCATGTTTTATGCTTTCCAAAAGCTAATTCATGTTTTTTTGGTGTTATAGGGAAAAACACACTATGTTTCTAGTTCCGGCACTTGATCCAACACTTGATTTGGCACTCGTTCTGACACTCAATTCAGCACTCGTTCCAACACTCTGTATTGCACAGAAATGGAAGACGAGTTGGCGATTATGGCATTGGCGGCCAGTGTTGGGCGAATCGGGAACATGGGTTTTGTTTGTCCTTATCCCCTCCAGCTACTGTGCTCTAGACAACTCAGTTTCAGTTGTCCAAAGAAGGTTATTATTGGATCGCTCTGTTGTATCTGTTAGAGCATCATTTATTGTAATTTGCCAAATTTAGAAGTGGTTCGACCCTCCTGTGGCCGACCACTTGGGTTGTAATATTATAAACACTGATAGGATGGTTAGTAGATTGTTAAGCAAGTAGAAGAACCATTGTATTGGAGACAAACTTGTTTTTCTCTGTTTTTGAGTTTTTACATTGCCAGAATTATGCCAGAACTGCGTTTTTGGATTTTTATGGTGAATTTGGCCTACTGAGTTCGTGGTGTGATTTTAGAGAGTGAACACGAATTTCTGGGGGGGCCCACCAACAGTCTGGTAACTGTCTTCATGTCTGTTTTGCATTTCCTAATTTAATTGCTCTCTTTTTATTTTCTGTACATGTATATTTTTATTTAGTTAATTAATTTGCTACAACTTAATTGTCTTGCTTTTCTTTTGCAGGTTAGATGATGGTATGTGTTATCATGTATTGATTTTGTAGATTAGGAGTAGACTTGTAAGTCTCTATACTAACCATGTGTGCAATTAGAAAGTCTCTCTCTCTCTCTCTCTCTCTCTCTCTCTCTCTCTCTCTCTCTACTAACCCTCTGTGCAAAGTAGATGTTAAATGATGCTTTCTTTTTTATAGTCAAGTTTAGAACAAATTTTTAATTAGAACATAACATAGTTTTAATTTGGGTTTTCTTCTGACAAGGATTGATGGATGGGTAGATTTACTTCCAATTTTTATAGTTTGCTTATCTTAGTTTTACATAGATTTCATTTAATTAGTTGTTGGTTAATATAGATTTTTAATTTACTTTCATATTTTTATTTCTATTTTTAATTATTTCTTTATTGCAGTTTGAATGATTAGAGTAGACATAGCATAGTTTTCTTTTACACAATTTCCTTTCAGAGATTAAAATGCAATTAAATTTCTTAGTTAAATAATGATGATCTCGTTATGTTGTTGATGGTTTATACATGAATATGTAGGGTCTTTAACATTACTTTTATCATGGCTAAGTTTTCATTGGATTGTTTACTCCACACCTTTCATTTTTCCATCGAGATTAGTGTTGAGCTTATACCATTGTATTTTTCCTTTGTTTTCAAGTGTCATCGAGATATTATCCGTCACCACCAAAGGCATTCACACAACCACCAACATTATATTTGAATTGT
>ML799916.1:100963-116447 GCA_009831015.1 Picea engelmannii | reverse complement strand
TAAGGGATATCTAAGCCAAATTTCAGAGAGAAGGTGAAGAAAAGAAGGCTGTAATTCAAGGGAGGATAAATTATTTTGATGATGCTTTCTAAGGTATGTTATTTACAGGTCATCTCATAATTTTTGCAATAACTTGTTTAATAGGTTAAGTGACCTATAAATGGGTTAAGTGACCTAGAAATAGGTTAAGTGACCTAGAAGATGGAGAGTATTTAAATAAGAGGCAAGACTCTCTCATTTTACATCACACTTGAGCATATTGAATATCTATAAGTGACTGAGGTAACCAAGGGATATCTAAGCTAAATTTCAGAGAGAAGGTGAAGAAAAGAAGGCCGTAATTCAAGGGAGGATAAATTATTTTGATGATGCTTTCTAAGGTATGTTATTTACAGGTCATCTCATCATTTTCGCAATAACTTGTTTTCTAGAATGATTAAGACTGTGAAATTACTATTCCATTGATGAAACATATCCAAGTATCTGTGGTAAAAAATCAAGCTTGTGGGTCGTTTTATTTTTGGAGTTACACTCTGTGGAAAATAGGGTTTGTGGTTAGTCCCGAAACTAGTCTAAAACAGGTGTTTTAGGTAAAAACACCACAACTTATTCATAACAGATCCAAATTCCGTAAGACAAAATGTGCTGATTATATTACAATATGTAGTAGTATGTGTAAGATGTTTAGATCGATTCAACCAATATTCTGTGTGGGGCACGCTCTCTAGAATAAGCCATAATTCAACAAGGTATGCCATTTTTTCTATAACTCTATTTCTGAGAGGTTACAAGTAGTGAAACCTGGAGAAATTGCACAAAACAAATTGAATAACATTGTATATCATTTTCAGATATTTATTCATTACAGGTTCATAGTTATGATTATTTCAAGTTAGGTTTGTTGACTAATCCAAAACTAGTCACGTGAGACTAAAGAAAACTTTGGTGAAAATGTTTTTCTCTTGTTGTTAAAGTTAATGAAGATTTGTAGGTATGCGATCATATACACCAGGTTTATTACAAAGTTACAAATCATATTTGGATGATGAAATTGATGAGGAATTTTGGTTGAGGTACATGTTGGGTACATGGTTGAGACAAGTAGTTGATGAGTTGGCACATACATGAGGTGTATAGTTGATGATGTTGGTATATCTTGATGAGTGATAGTTGATGAGTAGTTGATACATGATTGGTACATACTTGGTATATGGTTGGAGGTACTTGTTAGTGGTGTTGTTGACACATGGTTTATGGATGATGTAGCATACTTGTATTGGTATATTATTAGAAGCACATATTGATATTGGTGATGATTATGAGTCATTGTGTTATGCTTGGTTGATGCACATCTTTGAGAGTTGTCTTGGTGATTGATCTTGGTGAGTAGATCTAATTTGGTTGATAATATTGATGATACAAGTTGGTGTGAAAGGTTGTTTGGACAAGTTGTTGTGACATGTTATTTGTATAGGTTTGGTGCATGGTTGATGCACTTGTTTATGGTACAGGTTGGTTGGTACAGGTTAGTGCATGGTTGATACACTTATTTATGATACAGGTTGATTACACATTGAGGTACAAGTTGATGCATGGTTCAGGTTATTGGTACAGGTTTACAACAGTATATCTCATAGTGATAGTGTGACAGTGGTTCCATCATTCTACTTATACGTTAGGGCGGTTGGACGGGGCAAGAACAAGTGGTTGTATCCACCTTCTGGTTGTAGCCAGAGAACATAGGGGGTTGTAGCCTCCTTCTGGTTGTAGCTATAGAATTAGGGAGTTGAAGCTTCCCTCAGGTTGTATCCTGAGAAACTAGGGGGTTGGAGCCTCCTTCCAGTTGCTGTTGGAAAACAAAGAAAGTTGGTGCTTCCAATGAATGTAATTCTTCAAGACATATAAGAAAAAACATTCCATGGTTTTCTCCCGCTTTGGGTTTCCATGTAAAACACTGGTGTACTATGTATTAATATGATTGTTCATTTGTTCATTTCTTATTTACTCTTCAGTTATTGGATGATAATGCTACATTGATATAATACATGGATTATATGGTTAAAAAGGATTAAATTGCTCTATTATCGATTCACCCCCCCTCAAACACCTTCATTATTGTTGTATATGTTGATGACCTTGTCATAACTATAAATAACATTGATATCATTCTTATATTGAAGAAAAAACTTGTTGACTCCTCTGACATGACACATCTTGGTATTCTGCATTATTTTTTGGGTCTTCAATTATTACCACTGTCTAATGGTTTTTTAATTTATCAATCTAAATATGTAATGGATCTCTTGACACATTTTAAGATGGAAAATTTTAAGCCTTATGCTACTCCTTTTCAATCTAGAGCTAACATGAGCAAAGCTTGTCAAAGCCCCAAAGTCAATGCTACTCTCTATCGACAACTAGTCAAGAGTCTCATTTATTTTAGTCACAATCAACCTAAAATTTCCTTTGTTGATAGTGTGGTTTATTTTTTTATGCAAGATGATCGATAAAGCCACTAGAAAACAGTGAAAATTATTGTTTTCTATCTCAATGGTACCACTCATCTTGGTATCAAATATTGCCAAAGTTCAAATTTGTTGGTCAACTTCACTGACTCCAACTGGGTAGGAAACACTGATGATCATAAGTCCACTTCTAGCTATGTGTTTCTCTTCAACATTGGACCACTAATTTTGTCATGCAAGCAGCATAAGGTAGTCTCTCTATCGACTACATAAGAAGAATATTATGGCCATGTTCATGCAGGTACAAAGGTAGTATGGATTCTCCAACTCTTGGGTGAACTTGGATTTGTTGTACAGACCTCGAATACACTTTATTGTGATAGGAAGAGTGCCATTCAAGTTTCTACCAACCCTTTTTCACATAGTAAGATGAAACATGTCGAGATCCATACTCACTATTTGAGATAGTTGGTTCATGATAACATTGTCTCTCTTGTCTATTGTAGAACAAATGATCAGATTTTTTATATCTTTAAAAAACCCTTGTTTGAAGCTAAGTTTTTCAAGCTCCATTCGATGCTTTGGATTTAGGAAGTTGCAATTATGGGGGGGGTGTCATGTTGAATTAATTTCACCTCTTGAATCTCCAAAGTCATGTTCTTATGGGGGGGTGTTGGAACCTCATGTTCTTATGGTTCATCAAACTTCTCCAAGAAACAATTGATCGAGTAGTCAAATAACATCTAGAAACAATCAATTTGATGATCAAATAGATATCTACATCAATTGGTCGAGTAGTCTACAAGCTTGTCGGTTGGATAATCGAATAACAATCAATTAGTGGATCAACCAACCAAGCAATCAAATACGAGTTGGATGCATGGATGGTCGAGTCGAGCATCCTTGTCGAACCAACTAGACATCGTAGATTTCATGGAGTCAACTCTAACCATCGATTGTTGTATGTGGATAATATCTTCTTGATTCCAAGGAATTTGGTTAGATTTTGAGGCTATAAATATCAAACTCGACGGGTCATTATTATGTGTGATATATGACAATGTTGAATATAGTGTGAGTGTTCAATATGCATTGTGATGTTCTGATCGCAATGCTCTATTCTTAAGTGCTATAATGGTATCTTTAGAAACTACCTATTTTTCTTTGAAGCTATTTCTCTTCTACTATATACAGTTCTATTTGTTTGTTTTGTATCAGGTTACACCCAATCCCCAACAATTTTATATTTTAATATCATTTTTATCATGCAAAAATGATATCATTTTTAACTTGGTTATTTGATATTATTTTTTGTGCTTGGAAAAATTTATTTTGTTTTTTGACTTTGCATATAAAATTTTTATTCATATAAATCCGCATTAGGGGATTTAAACACAAAGAAAATAACCAATTTAAATTGACTCGAACTAAACCTTACATCTAGATATCTTGATTTCTGATCATTCATACTAATATTCATTTTTCAAACATTTGGTCATCCAGACTTCAAATTTTCTTTTCTTTGACATACTCATTACGTATGGACTAAATCAACCCTCGACCCTCGACCTAATGAAATCTACAGACAATTTTTTTTTAATTCAACAATGTTCACTTGAAGATATAAAGGGAATAAAAAATAGTGGAGATAGTAAAAGAATTAAAAACAAAAGGAATGATATTTTGTTATATGTTTCAGAGGAGGAGAACGAATACAAAAAAAAAAAAAATCACATAAATAAAAGGCCCATGACTATGCAAGTTCCCAAATTATATTTGTATTGTTTTGTTGATATTATTTAGTGATTTTAGAAAAACAAGAATCGATACCGTTGTTTTAAAAAAAGAAATGGTTGTAACTGTAAAACAAACACTTGGAGAAACTGATGTGTTACTCTTATTTAGATAAAAGGATGGATTCTTGCCTCAAAGGAAGGGGATGATTTTTGCTTGGACCTCAGACTAAAGGATTTTTTTTTGAAGAATGAATACAAGGAGAAGCTTATTCATGACCAGTTCATACGATTGTATATTTTTATCAATTGTTTATTTTACTAGGTTCTTTTAATTTTCTGAAATCAATACTGTTGTTTTAAAAAAAGAAATGGTTGTAACTATAAAAAAAACACTTGGAGAAACTGAAGTGTTACTCTTACTTAGATAAAAGGAGGGATTCTTTCCTCAGAGGAAGGGGATTTTTTCTTGGACCTCAGACTGAAGATTTTTTTTTTAAGAATGAATACAAGGAGAAGCTGATTCATGACTAGTTCATACTATTGTATATTTTTGTCAATTGTTTATTTTGCTAGGTTCTTTTGATTTTCTAAAATTGCTTAGTACAATATTATGAGTTGGATATGGAAGCGATTGTAGGGAAATACTTAGTACCATTTACATGCAATTTTTTTCATGTTTATGTAAATTGAATATGTTAATAGGGTTTTATTCTGTGGAATATGAATTATTTCTTATTTACACCAATTCAACTTTATGATTTCGATAAATTTTCTATTACTGTTAGATTATGAGCTGACATAGGTTAGAATATGACTACATTTTTATGATATATTAGTAATGAATTTAGCACTTTAGAGAGATTAAATGAATAAGTGTACTTTTGGGGAGAAATAAATTTTGTTTGCAACAATCGGGCCCACGTACCAGACGATATTTCCATACCAAATGAGGGCAGTACTAATTGGGACCTGCCATCAGGAAATTCTCACTATTTTTATCATGGGTATTTTTCCCATGTCAACAATTACTTTTACTAATTAAGTTCTATGTGGCATGTTGCAAACTTACAAAAATCTCACGGATGATTTTGCAAAAAAAATTCAATAGATGATCAAAAATAGAGAAGTGAACATTTAGGGGTTCTTACTCCACTTAATTAATATAGGATATGATGAGTTTGTGAGGAAGATATGGCATAACTCTTTAGTATTTTTTATTCACCTAGATCATGTGCAAAGTAAAGAGGATACTTTGACAAAGGAGAAATGTTTAAATTCCTTAAAAAAGACAAGCCAATAATGAAAATGATTGCAAGATAATGTATATATCCATGTGCCATACAAATAAATAAGCCATCTAGGTGGAAATTAGAAGGAAAAATGATTTTTCCTCCTACTTAACTAGATGATTTAATTACTAGGAAAGAATGGAAAAAGATAAAAGATTACAAGCCTATAATTCATGATAAATTATATCCTACTGCCTAAACTTGTTGTCATATACATAAATTGTAAGAGCTTGGTTTTAGTAGACCTGCATGGGTCTATATGTGGACAATTTCATAGGTTGAATATCCACAAAGGGTTTCTAGTTGCATACATTGCATGGGTTTAGATGAAATAGTTCTCGCAACTTATGCCTCCATGGAAAATGAAAAACCATAAGAAAATAATAAAGAGAATATTTTTTTGAGGTTGTGGAGAGGTATCTTTGGGTACCTGCAAGACAACATAAGTGAAAGAGAGGCCTAAAACAACCTAAGAAAGAATAATTTTGGATACGAAAAACCAACAGAGTCACTGATCTATTCGGGTTGATTTTCTTCATAGGTGAGTAAAATCACCCTTTCTATAGTTAGGCTATGGAATTATACAACATGAATTTTATCAATGATGACTAAGCACTCTATTGAACCTATGAAAAAAACCAAAGTATGCATGAGATTTAAATTGATAACTGAGCTAGAAATATGAAATTGGAAAATATTAAAATAGGAAGAAATAATACTCTTTTATACTAATGGATGGTACTTTAACAACACCTAGGGAGAGTAGTTGGTTGAGGATGAGATCCAACATGTTCCTTGGGAGGATCCTTCGATATTGGGTGTCTCTTTCTCTAATAATAACTGTAAAGAAGTATCTTATCTCTATGGATGGAAAAAATTAGGCAAGAAAGTGGTTGAGGATAGGCATGAGAGAAATGGTCTCAAAAATTAACTCAACAACATATTTTTTATGGGATTTTTTCTCACAGGGATCTTGCTGAATACATAGAAAAATCTCCCTAGGATTAGCCTAACAATCTAGATAGAAAGAGGTAGACTTCTATGGTCTTCCTATATTTAAGTATTTTTTCCCTTTTTTACCCAAGAAGGAGGTTTGAACATAACTTGTATTGAAGGTCATACTCATGTGCTCTGGTTGTTG
This sequence comes from Picea engelmannii, assembly GCA_009831015.1. NCBI lineage: Eukaryota > Viridiplantae > Streptophyta > Pinopsida > Pinales > Pinaceae > Picea > Picea engelmannii. Next base: position 109,816 of record ML799916.1, on the reverse strand, counting down.
CAACTCCTGAGATCCATCTCTAGCTCCTGCAATATGCTCCTTGCACACAAATATCTAAGCAACTACCTATCCACTATCCTTCTAGTGTTAGGGGAAATAAACTTACTATATCTACCTTGATTTGTTATTCATAAGATCATATCCAATTCATTCATGAGTAAACACAAATAAAATGGAGGAAAACCAATGATCTATTTATAATCAGGAATAAATCACAACATATACATACCTTACATGTTGATGTTTCCTCCTAGTTCCAGGTTCCCAATGCTCCTCCTTAGCCTCTTGAGCTTCTCTCTCTATTTTTATAGCATAACCACCCTCAAAAATCTTCTCCCCATCTCCTTGATTTGGCCTCTTCTTATAGGATTTTAGAATATGGGAGATAGGCTTCATGACATGTGAACTAGATGGACACAAGTCATGGATAGGTGGATATCATGTGAACTAAGCAATTGCAAGTCATAGATAGGATTGATGGCATGTGAACTAGCAATTACAAGTCATGCACAATTTTCATGCTTAATTATGATCTTTTTCCAACCTATTATGAGCTTTTTGCTCAAGTTCCATGCTCAATTATGAGATTTTTCCAACTCACTATGAACTTTCTTTTAAATTATGAGTTTATTCTCAATTATTAAATAATTTTTGTTTCATAATTAAGAAATCGAGACAAAATAATTATTTCCTTGTGAAATAATTATGAGAATTTTACTAAATTATGTATTTCTAGCCTAATAACATCTAATAACAAGCTTGCACAAACTATGGTGGAAAATACAAGTATAAAAAACAAATGCATGGGGATATTGGGATTTCATATGTTTATAATGAAAATTCTACCATGCCTTTAGTGTGAACCAAGAAAAGATTATGGAGACTTGGAATTTGAACCCTTAGGAAATTAATTACATAGCTAAATTTTTGGCCGCCCAATCATCCTCCACATCATGCCTAGTCAATGCCCAATGGTGATGAGTCAACTTACACATGTCACCATGTGATAGGTTACCCAAGTTTCCACATGTCACACTCCTATTCGTCGCCATGTTTCATCACTCGATTGGTTGTAAAGTTGCCACGTGTCACCAATACTTAGTCACCACATGTCATGAAGTGAGTGGTTTCCATGTGTAGTAATTTGATCGGTTGGTAATTCTTAGAAATTTTTAAAATTATGGTTAAGTATGGGGAGAAGGTGGATGAGAGGGGGTAAGGAGAGGGTAGTGTAGGGGGAAGGGGAGAATTGTGTGTAGTGGAGTAGGGAGAGTGAAGTAAGGTGACATGAGGGAGTAAGGTGAGGGTAAAGTAAGGTGGGGAAGGAATGAGTATGGAAGAGGTGGAGAAGCAGAGTAAGGGAAATAAGGCGAGGGAGGTGAGAGCGAGTCTTGTCCATATATCTACCCAAAAAAAACTATGGAGTCAAGGGGAGGAGTAAGGGGAGAGGAGAGGAGGGAAAAGGAGGGTGTGGAAAGAGAAAATATTTCAAAGTGTTGAAGAGTGTTGAAGAGTTGAGAGTGAAGGGGAGATTGAAAATGTTTCTAAGAGTGGAAGAATCCACAAAAGATAAGTTCCAAGATAAAAAGATAATTCCCAATATATATTTGGTGTATTCCACGAGATAAAGAAGAATTAAAGAAAGAAAATGACTTGTTCCAAGATAATTAAAGAAAGAAAAGGACTTGTTCCAAGATAATTAAAGAAAGAAAAGGACTTGTTCCAAGATAATTTGGCATGGTTCCAAAAATCTAAGAATTGGACATGGTTCCAAGAAATTGGACACAGTTCCGAAAAATTGGTGATAGTTCCAAGAAAATTAGCTTTGTTCAATATGAAAGAAGTGCTTTTTGTTGGTTTGACTAAAACCTAGATATATTGAGCATACAAACTCGGATTTTGAATCTGAAAAATGCATGATGAAGCTGACATTGAGGGATACACAATTAAATATTAATTATTCAAAAAATTTCTTCTTATGATATAATTTTTTATTACTCTAGGAGCGGGAAAATAGAGGTGACCAGTTTTTGGTCAAGAAATGGCTCCAATTGCAGTATAGTGACCTCCTATGGGTTGCTGAGAACACCAAAATATGAAGAAAAAATACTTTCTCCATTGGGATATGGAGTCATATTTGAAATGGATTCTTTCAATTCGTCCTTCATGGAGTTTTCTTCAATTATTGTCTCCACTTATCAACTGCTTTGTTATGCAAAACTTTGACTAAAGAAACAAATTATGTACATACAATATCTACCTACCCTAACTTATTTAAAGGAAAGGGACACTTTTAGGTGTAGGTAAATTTCCATTGGAGCCATTCATGCATCCAACTGATCTGTGGAATGAAATTCATAAGTATGGAACATATTAGGGCTTGTACCAATGAGTCAGGGACATGTCCAAAATGTGCCGAGGAAAACCCAAGAAAGATACACTTGACATTTGATTGCATTGCTTGGACAACAATGCTTTCAAACCATGTTTCAATATAATCGATTCTTAGTTTCTCAAGAATGTTGTAGTTTTCGCCTGGATAAGGAATTTCCAATTTCAACATAATTTCATCTTTCTCCTTACCACTGACCAAATACAAGATTTTTGATTCATCAACAATGTCTTGAAAAGATTCTTCCTTCACGGAATGACAATCTTGCTCATATTTGTTTTCAAGATTAATTTATTCCACCAATTCTTCTTGCTGTGAATGTTCTTGTGGATTTTCATCATCATTTGCAAGTGTTGGATAATTTGTGTCATTGATGTCAACACTATAGGGGGAATTTGTTTGATTGATTACTTGACAATGTCATTGATGACAAAAAAATTTGTGACGGGATGATAACATACTCTTAAATATTTGTTGCAAAAGAATCCTCAATCAAGGAAGGATGATAGATCATGCTTTGATCATCGATCATCAAAGAGATCGATGATCCTACATCGATATTAAATAAGACTTTGTTGAATTGTTATTTCATGTGGATAGAGAGTTGAATCCCCATTGCAAGTGTGGAGGGACAAGAACTATTATATTAGGATAAAGAATCAACTATGACCGCACATTCATCAAACTGGGACCTTGTTTATGTGTCTACAGGTTTGGATGGTTGAGATTAGATATGAAGATATTGTGACCGTTGATGTAGTCTATCGGAGTTACACAGTCAAAGAACTGTGACCGATGGATCAAAATTCACAATTGATCGTGACCGTCAACTATAATTCTTATATTCTTTGTTCATGTGTTATTAGTGGATGGACAATATTATATCTCTATCCAAATTGATGAGCAACATAAAATTTCATTCAGAGTTAAGTATTTAGGGCCATAATGTTGACAGAGTAATCTGTGCTCCAAAATAACGATATCTAAATGGAATATTCTTCGATACCCCTCCTATTGGAGCTGTGAAACCTACCCAATATTTTGAATGTCGATGAATTAGCTCCGACGATATCAGAATAGGAATATTCTTTGATACTTCATCCATAGGTGGCCACATGTCAAAGTGCGAAGTCAACAAAGTGTACAAAGAAGAGCTGAAGCAAGTGATGACATCGACATGACATTAGTGCCACATCAACATAAGTAGCCATGTTAGCATCATGTAAGTACCATGACAGATCCATGTGGAATCCATCTAAGAAGCCACGTCATATTGAAGTGGGACACACCAACGACCATGATAGGGACACGTGGAGACAAATTATTCGTTAAAGTAAAGGTATCAAATAATATTATCTCTTAGAGATGCTCCTATTGGAGTGAAATAGGTCAAATTTTTATTTACACTCTGAAGAAAAAGAATCGAAGAATATCCCACCATGCCTTGATTTATGTGTCGACAGATCTATTTTTTCATTTCAATAAACAATTGGGATCTATTCAGAGTGAAATAGATCAATGACTCTAAAAAGGATACGTGGCGGTTTGTAGAGACATGTGATGAGTTTACATCAATGATTGTGAAGTGGACACATGGCATATACATACAAGAAATTAACAAAGTGGAAACAAGGTCTAACGTGTGTGACCATAGATCTTGAGCGATCGACGGTGGAGGTTGTTTGGTTGTTTGGAGTCCAAAATGTTCATGTAGTATAGTCCATCAGAGAGTACATCGTCATAGTGAAGTCAACGAGTGGAATCTAACAAGAAAAAAACTGAGAACCAATGAAAACCATTGATCAACAATCCAACGGTTGATATAACACTGAGTGTTTGAGACTCATTGTGGTCCCTATGAAATGATTACAAATCATCGATGGAGATTGAATGAAGATATAAATCTGATGGTTGTTGAGTGATAAGGCCCCAAGGGTTCGATAGGTCTATTAGTCTCAACAAATACGATCAAAGATCAATGATGGAAATTAAATGGAAACCCTAATTGGACGGTGGATGAGTGTTGAGGTCCCAAGGGTTCGATAGGCACCCTGATTGTCTCGAAAAATGTGATTGCATATCGATGGAAAAATCAAACAGTGAAATGATTGGACAACTATTAAGTGTTGAGGACCAGTGAACTAGATTGCATACAACAGAAGGAAAGAAGATCGGATTTCATGGAGGGTTCTACCTCCCAACATACAAAACTGAGAGAAATCGAATCCGACCTCATGAAATTGATATTGGGTATGTGGAAAAATCCAAGGGAGCATGAATTCTATAAATAAAAATTCCCAAATCATTTGTGTGTGTCACAGAATTGAGGAGAGAGGAAAGTGTGCAAAAGAAGAAGAGAAAAATAATAGATTTCATACCTCATGAACCATTTGGAGAAGGAATGAATACCGAAAATCCTGTAGACTTATTTGTTATGGCTTAAGGTTGATTTTAGGAATAATTGTTTTTAAAAAAAGGGGGTTTCAGACCACTTAAATGTATTGTAGAGGATTGTTGTCCTCATCTATTTGTAGGTTGGTGCCTGGGACTATTGAGTTGGTGTTTAAGAGGATTGGTGTCCTTATTGTTTTGTAGCTTGGTGCCTATAGAGGACTGGTGTCCTTGTCCATTTGTAGGTTGGTTCCTATTTGCAAGTTGGTGCCTGATTTGTTGGTTGGTGCTTGATTTGTTGGTTGGTGCCTGTTTGTAGGTTGGTACCTGATTTGTAGGTTGGTTCCTATAGAGGATTAGTGTCCTCTTTATTTTGTAGGTTGGTGCCTAGTTTATGAGTTGGTTCTCATAAGAGAATTGGTGTCATTGAAAATTATTCACACATGAATTGATATTCATTTATAAATTATTTCAAGGTCTTCACAATCTAGATTTTCATATTTATATTTGCAAATGTGTTGAATACTGTATGTAATTATGATGAGTACATTTATGGTATAATAAATTGCAAATATAAGTCCTCAATATGTTCAGATAAAAATAAAAGGATTAAAAATAATACAATATTGATTCACCTGCCCTCTCAGTATTATTAAATATTTCAACAATTGGTATCAGAGCAGGTTCCTTCAACAACAATCTAACCACTGTAAGGAAGATCCCAACAGGTCACATGGATAAATAGGAAAAATTATCTCTAAGCAAATCTCCATACTTTGATGGAACAAATTATTCCTTCTAGAAAATCATAATGAGAGTGTATTTCCAGTCACTAGGACATGATGTTTGGGAATCAGTGAAGAATGGTTATGAAACCCCAAAAAATCCAATTTTCAACATAGGCGCAAAGAAGCTTGGTGACAACAATGCAAAAGACATGAATGCAATTCTGGAAGGTTTATCAAAATCATAATTCACCAAAGTTATGCACTTTAAATCAACAAACGAGACGTGGGATAAACTACAAAAAACCCATGAAGGAGATGATACATTCAAGTAAGAAAAGCTACAAAATCATAGGAGTCAATTTGAAATACTAAATATGAATGAAGAACAAAACATTGCAACATACCTTTTATGTGTGTTGAAATTGTAAACATCATCAGAGGTTTGGGGGAAACAATTAATTAGAAATTCATTGTGAAAAAATTACTCAAGTCTTTTCCTATGAGATTCAATCCTAAGATATCAACACTTGAATATGTCTGAGAATTACTATGAATGGAAGATGAAAGAGTTATTTGAGCTCAATTTGGGAACCATGATAATGGGTGAATATGAAAATAGGTTCTTTGAATTGTTGAAGTACATAGACTTCATAAAATATGAGAAAGTCAAAATCCAAAGGTTTCTAAGTGGGTTACCCTCTTTTTATAGTGACAAGACTCAATATGATAACCCTAAAACTTTGGAGGAAGCCATAATGAGAGCAAGGCATCTTTATGAGTAGAGAAAAGGAAGGACAATTTTCCAAAAATCTTAGAATGGGAAGATGAAGAGTAAAAAGGATCAAAGGAAGAAAGGTTTTAAGCCACCCTTTTTCAATAAAAGAACCCAAGCAAATCAACAAGGTCAACCAACCCTAAATGAGTACAATACTGCAAATTTATTTGGGAAAAGGTCAAGGAAACAACCTGTACAATGTTGGGGATGTGAGGGAAATCACTTATATAGGGACTTCCCTCACAAAGGATAAAGAATGAGGATGGTACACAACATTCAGGAGGTTGAAACGGTGGAAGACATGAGAGGAAAAATTCCAAGTATTTATGCAACCTTGGACAATAAGAAAGTGGAGTATCAACCCCCATGATTGAAGTGGAAGGTAATATTGACAACCAACCCATAGAAATTTTAATTGATTATGGAGCTAGCCCTAGTTACATAAATAATAACATTGTTGAAATATTTCACTTGCAAAGGAGTAAGTATCAGAAATATTGGTTAGTTCAGTTACCCATAGGGGCTAAGAGGAAAATCAATGAGTTGGTTAGAGATTGTTCGATAGACATGAATGGACTCAACACAAAGGTATATGTAAACATAAAACTATTGGGTTCATATGATTATCTAATTGGCATGGATTGGTTATAAAAATACCATGTTGTCCTAGAATTTTGTAAAAAGACAATCACATGTCTTGATGAAGAAGGGAAACAAGGAAATGTTCAAGTCATTCCAAGAGGTGTGGTTGTTAGAGAAATTTCAGCTATGCAATTGAAAAAGCGTTTTAGAAAGGGATGCCATATTTTTGTAGCCCATATGGAAGAGGTAGCCAAAGATAAAGTGGAAAGAATTGAAGACCATCTAGTCTTGATGGATTTTGAAGATGTTTTTAGGGAAATCCCAATGTTGTCACCAAAGAGAGACATTGACTTCTCTATTGATTTAGTGCAAGACACCAAAATTGGAAGAGTTGTAGATGCAACCTGAATAATTGTTAAAGAAGCGGTATATATTCCCAAGTGTGTTATCTTGGGGAGCTCCAATAATTTTTGTGAAGAAGAGAGATGGAACCTTAAGGTTGTGTATTGATTTCAGATAGATGAATAAAGTCACCATAAAGAACAAATATCCTTTTCCAAGGATTGATGACTTATTTGATCAGTTGAAAGGTGCAAGAATATTTTCAAAGCTTGAATTGAGATCAGGTTATCATCAAGTAAGGATAAAAGAAGAAGATATCAGCAAGACGACGTTCATGACAAGATATGGGAATTATTAATTCATGGTAGTACCATTGGACTATCAAATGCACCAATAGTTTTTATGTGCCTGATGAATGGAGTGTTCAGGGAGTACCTAGACAAGTTTGTGATTGTGTTCCTAGATGATATACTTGTCTACTCTAAGTTAGAAGAGGATCGTGAGGAACAATTAAGAATGGCGTTGCAAGTTTTAAGAGAGCATAAATTGTATGCTAATATAAGTAAGCGCATATTTTATCAAAAGAAGATTCACTACTTGGGGCATATCATTTCAATAGAGGGGATAACCATGTATCCTAAAACGATAAAGGCCATTAGAGGATGGAAAACACCAAGAAATGTGACAGAGGTCAGACCATTCATGGGTATTTCTATTTATTACCGAATATTCATAAAAGGATTCTCAAAGATTGCAAGTCCAATCACTTCTTTGCAAAATAAGGGAGTGAAGTTTGAGTGGACTTCCAAGTGTGAAGAGATTTTTTAGCAGTTGAAGTAAATCTTGAAAAATGAACCAATATTTAAGATTGCATATCCAAATGAAGATTTTGTTGTGTGCACTGATGTGTGCAAGGAAGGGATTTTTGGAGTTCTCAATCAAAAGGACCATGTAGTATGCTATGAGTTGAGAATGTTGGATTACTGAGAGGGGGGGTGAATTAGTAATAGCGTAATTATAATCCTTTTTCTCCAAATAATCCAAGTGTTATATCAATGTAGAATTATTATAGAATAATGAGCAATAAGAAATGAACAATCGCACACATACAAAGTACATTAGTGTTTTACGTGGAAACGCAAATCGGGAGAAAACCACATAATTCTTTATCTTATATGTCTTGAAGAAATACATTCATTGGAAGCACCAACTTCCTTTGTTTTCCAGCTACAACTAGAAGGAGGCTCCAACCCCCTAGTTTCTCAGGCAACAACCTAAGGGAAGCTCCAACTCCCCAATTCTCTGGCTACAACCAGAAGGAGGCTACAACCCCCTATGTTCTCAAGCTACAATCGAAAGGTGGCTACAACCACTTGTCCTTGCCCCATTCAACCACCCCGAAGTAGAAGTAGAATGATGGAACCATTGTCACACTATCACTGTGAGATATATTGTTGTAAAAATGTACCAATAAACCTGAACCATGTATCAACCATGCATCAACCTGTACCATAAACAAGTGCATCAACCATGCACCAACCTGTACCAAACAATCTGTAATCAACCTGTACCATAAAAAAGTGCAACCAACCATGTACCAAGTATGTACCAATCATGTGTCAAGTACTCATCAACTATGACTC
>ML799916.1:74494-99376 GCA_009831015.1 Picea engelmannii | reverse complement strand
GGTCTTTCTTCAAGGGTTGACATCAATGACAACCAACCTTCATCAACAGAGAAAACTAAAAGAGCATGAAATAAATTATGCTACCCATGATCTAGAGTTAGCAGTAATTGTAAATGCATTAAAAATGTTGAGACATTACCTAATGGGTAAAAAATTTGAGCTAAGAACATACCACTATGGTCTAAAACATTTGTTTAGAAAACCAACATTGAATGCCAGAAAAACTAGATGGCTCTAATTCCTTAACGAATATGACTTTGAAATTAAGCACATCAAAGGCAAGGAAAATCAAGTGGTTGATGCACTCAGTAGGAGAGCTCATGAAGTAAACATTGCATCCATTAGCATGTACAAGACTAATCTAAGAGATAAAATTATTGCAACAACAAATTTAGATTGACAATATCTCAAAATAAAAGAAACATTACAACAAGGAAATTTTTAGCAGAAATTGAATTCTTATGAGATGAAAGAAGATGGAATTCTCATGTACAAAGGAAAAGCGTATGTGTCGAATTCTAGTGAGCTGCAAAATGCAGTGCTAAAGGAAATTCACAAAGTTCCATATGTTAGGAATCCAGGATATCAAAATACAATTGCAGTTGTAAGAAGCCAATACATTTGGCCAGGGATGAGGAAAGAAGTGGCTTATTACATAGCCAAGTGTCTAGAATGGAAGAAGGTAAAGACTTAGCATAGGCATCCAATAGAAATGTTAAAACCATTTCCCATTCTAGAATGGAAGTGGGAAGTTGTCATAGTTGATTTCATTACTAAGCTATGTAGAACAATGAAGCAACATGATTCCATCATGGCGGTGGTCGATAAATTGACTAAGGCAACACTTTTCATTCCAGTGAATACTACTCACAAAGAAAAAAATATTGTCGAAATTTATATGAAAGAAGTTGTCAATCTATATGGGGTGCCTAAGGAAAACGTTTCAGACAGAGATCCAAAGTTTAATTCAAATTTTTTGAAGGGTTTGTTCAAATGATTTGGGACAAATTTAAATCTTAATACAATGTATCACTCAGATTCAGATGTGCATTGGCCCTCGACCAAGTTTTGGAGAAACTTTGGTCAGTTTTGGAGGTTTTGACCTACTTTTGGACTTCGACACGTTGGTTGAAGTAGGAGCTCCCAGGTGGAGCTGAGATCATGGATCTCACTTATTTTGAGGGTTATGTGGACCAAGTAAGGGGTCCTCTAGGTTTTTGTAACGGGTTTATGCGATGTCGACCCATGGGTTTTCCCCATGTTTAGGCCTTATTGTAAGATTTTGTAAAGTATGAATAAAGGGGAATGTATTGTAGAAGAAGTAGTTTTGTGTGAGAAGGAATGTGTGTGGTCGAGGCTTTATACTCGACTGTGATTTTGTAGACTATGCTTAGTGATTGTGATGCTTAGTGTGGAGCAGGTGTTAAGTGTTGTGATAAGAGATTGTGGCTCTATGCATTTGACTTGTTTTTGGAAGGGAAACAAAGGAGGATCTAGTGCTTAGTGTGTAAATCTCTTGTCGTTTTTGAATTTTGACTCTGTGTCTTAGTGCACAAGAGTGACTAGATGTAATATATTGGCGAATAATAAAGAGGTGAAGTGGTTTGTGGACGTAGCCCCACCCTGGGTTGAACCACGTATATTTGGTGTGTCATGGTTCTCTTTGTGTAGTGCCATTTCTGTTATGCATTTTCTTAGTTATTTGATTATGATGTGTAATGAATATATATTTTGTTTCTTAAGTACTTACTTAGGTTAAAGGGTAAATGAATGCTAGACTTAACTCATAGTGCCAAGTGCTCAGGGTACATAATCACTTGTTTTTACTACATTTATCTATCTTTGTTTATGCTCTGTGGTGTTAATGAGGTTAATAAACTAATGCATGTTCACTTCCTAAGAGTTAACATAATATTCTGCAATGTGCTCTTATCACAGATTTGTGTCCCAACCTGGTTACAAACACCTCCATCCTGTAACCCCCCCTGCTTCTACGTCGGGTGAGACTTCGCCTGCTTCATAGTTGTTTCCGAAAGGGCCAGTAGTCAGGGTTTTGTTGGTGCATTGTTAAGTGTTGAACCCTGGGTCTACCCATGTGCCAACAAATGGTTCCATTGGCGGGACCTAAAACTGTGATTGCTGAGAACTGAAGTAAAGAAAAAGAAAATCTATGTGTGTAGGTCTACTGCTGAAGTGCACAGTAATCTACTTGAATTGTGAAGATTTGTGCCAAGAAAGTAATTTGTTATGAAGAAAAGAAGTAATATTCTAAAAGAGGCAAGCTTTGTGCTTTGGTAAGAGAAAGATAAGTAAAAATGTTTGTTTTGAAATCATGAATTTAAGTATGTTTAATATATTTTGTCCTGGTTTGAAGGTTAAGGCGCAGTTGAAAGAAAGAGTTGATTTGAGTAAATTTAATGGAAATGAAGAAAGATATGTTATTACTATGCATAGAAATATTTTTTGGACTAATAAGTGGATGCAGGAACCTAGAAAGATTTTTTGTAGATTGCAGGTCCAACACTATGATCCTAGGGGAAGTGCACAGTACAAAAAGATTGGGGAAAATTTAAGAGAAAAAGAGGATTGACTTTGTGTTATAATTGCAGAAGGCCAGGACATATTGCTAAGGAATTCCCTGGGGTAGGCCCTATTTGTCTTTGTTGTAAGGTTGTTGGTCATGAGGTTGAGGATTGTCCAAGGATTATTGCTAAAGTTGAAGGGAGGGACATAAGACAAGAACATTATGAAAAGAGTCAAGAGACTAAGGGTATGATAGAAAGTAATAAAGAGAAAAGGTTAGAGGAAGTTAAAACTATGTTATTACAGTTAGAAGAAACGATGGATGTTTATAAAGATGTCAGTTTACCAGAAAGCCTGAAAGCAAAACAGTGCATAAGTGCAAGAATAAAATACTTCGACATAGATTGTATAGCCTTGGATGAAGAAACACAAGTGAATATTATGACAGAAAAAACTTGGAAAGTTTTGGGAAAGCCTAATGTGGTACCTTATTTAGGAAGGATAGGCTTGTTTAAGGGCAAGATGATAACTTTATGTGGAAGAGTAACTACTGTACCTATTATTGTTCATGCAACATCGACTGAAGAAGAATTTGAAGTCATTAGGTTTGTTGAGGACAACGCCCCTTTCCCACTTTTGTTAGGTAAGAATTGGATTGAGAAGGATCATATCAGAAGGAAAGCAGAGGAAGAATCTACAGAAAATAAAAATCAAGAATTAAGGGATTTCATAGCTAGGAAAATAGACCAACTAAGAGAAGAACGAGAGGATAATTCGAAGCAACAAAGAAAAGTAACAATGTAGGAGGGACATAAAGAAAAATAATTAACTATCAAGGTTGAAAGAATGAAAGAAGGATTGAAGGACCTATCTATCCAAGAGAGAAGTATGCCCACTCAGGAAGTGTTAAGAAAAGGGATATTAACTTCAGAACTTTTGAGGGTATCTCAACAGTGCGAAGCCACTACGTTGGGGGAAGATAATAATAAGAATGGAAAGAGGATTCCAAAAAAAATTAAACAGACTTAGATAACAGGAAAGAAGGCAAGGAATGTCAATAAAAGGAAGGCTAAGTTGGAAAAGCTACAAGAAGTTAAGAAAACCACATGGAAGACTTCACAGACCAGAACCTCGCAGGAGGCAAGTTCACAGGGTTTGAAGCTTGTTGGAACAATGGGTGCGCACAGATTTGGACTTCGCCCTGGCGAAGTTATATAACCGTTGGAGGTTCCCCAACCATTAGAATGGCACTCCAGAATGGTTAGGAAACTCATTTACGGATTTATAGACTGCTTTTAGACGTTGAGACCGTGCCATAATGGATAGATTTACATTAATGGAAGCAATTAACTCTAGTTCATGTCTATTGGAAGATCAGTCATGACCGCCCCACTTATTTAACTCGTTGATCATGGCATTGGGACCACTTTTTCTACCTGTGACTGACTGAGCTAAGTCAAGAATGGTCCAAGTGTCGAACTGTGTTTCTTGTCATTATATGAAAGTATACACCACTTGTATATTTGTCTATCTGTTGTCTATTAAAAGTTAGAATGTCGGGCAAACCCATCAACCTTGAGAACTATGTTGAGGAAGTTCTTAGTAAACTCATGGTCGACAGACCTGTATCTAAAGCTATTCAAGTATCGTCGATTAGGGGACTATAGGCTTCCCCTTCGACCAGACGTCGTTCCACCCGCATCAACCCCATAACTGAACAAAGAAGTAAGAACAACAGTGATCTAGCTAACGCAAAGCAGATCCTATCGATCTTGCCTAAGTATATTCCTACTATGGCTAACACTGTTAACCGCGACAGTATCCCTCACGATTTCGAGTACTCTGTGTTCACTACGTACATTCCGAAATGAATTCTCATAGTAGGGAGGCAGTTAGGGAAGATCTCGTTGTTGAAGCACAATGAGTTCAACTTAGGAGACCGGAAGAACTATGCCATGCTAGCTCCTCACCATTATTTAATGAAGACAACTGAAAATAAAACTTTCCTCATCTTGCAACCATGTTTCAAGGGGTTGACGCAGTCAACCATATTAAACATAATGAAAATTATGCATTTTGGTCGCCACCAGGAGGTTAACGCTTGCGTTAAACTCCTTCTGTCATGCTATCATGGTGGATATTGGTGGCTTGACATAAAAATTACTGTGGATTGAGCATTGATCCACCAGATCACATGTTTAAGTTTGAAGGGTACTGACCCACAACAATTCTACCCAGGGAAGACCTTAGACTGTTCTTTAGCACATTGCATCAAAGAAGCCTATGGAAAGGTAGAAAAGAAGAAGAGAGGTTCCAAGGTATCCTCCATAAAGGATGGAATAGTGCACCTTGCTTTTCAACTCTTAGCTGGAAAGCTAGTGAGGAAGAACCACCCCACACAAGTCATCGGGTTCATGGTGGACCTCGTAGGAAAGTGTGTTGAGGGCCTACAGATGAATTGGCGAACTACCTTGTTAATGAGTTAGACAAATATTGCCGCGAAGCCCAGGACTTAGGATATGAGTTTCACTATAGTTGGTTGATCAACCTGATTGCATTTGTGGCTTGGAAGATGACTAAAGGAGATACTTTCCTAAAGATTGAACCTACATATTCCTTGGCTGCTCGATTTTCCACCCTATGGTATACCAATGGCATGATGAAATAGTGGAAGTCTAATGCTGTGTTTCACAGATATTATAAACAATTGAAAGTATCCATTGAAGCATTCCCTCATATGACACCGCGTACCTTGCATCAGTACCGATCCATAGGGAGGTTTTGTGCTGATCCCTACTTCATTTACATCACTCCGTGAAGAGATGAGCACCAGGAAAGATTGCAGTCATACTATAAGCTCACATATGAAAATATGGAACAGATTATGAAGGATTGACCAGAATATTTTCTTATACCTGTCGCCTATGCTGATTTATTTGACACTGATACTATAGGAATCCTGATGGTTACACGAGATGAACATGTTGGACAGTCCAGTGGGATGAATAAGCAGATGGAATGCAAAAAGTAGGTTGAAGTCCAGGACATAGAGAGTGATGAAGAGGACGAAGAGGAAACCTTTGGAGATAGAGGATCTAGCTCACTAGGAGGAGGAGAAGATGAAGTAGAAGGATAGGGAGGAGGAGATGAAGGAGAAGAATATAAAGGAGGAGGCGAAGCTACTATAACACAACCACTTGAACATCCCCCTATTGTGACAAAGAGGAAAGTTACTCCAAAGAAACCTTCAGCAAGGAAGAAATGCACGCCAATAAGCCACAGTTGAAAGCTACTCTCATTGACGATGACATTAGTCTGGTCCGTGGAGATATGGAGGACACCTCTAAAGACATGTTGTAGAGATACAGAGAGAAACAAGTGGAGTTATATGAAAGGATTGAGAGGGAGCTGAAGGAAGTGCAACAAAATGTTCGCTTGGTCCACACAGTGCCTACTGCATCGTCTGTGCCTAACCTGTAGTAGGCACTGTGAACCAGGGATTTGGATCACCCTCCCCCAGTATAGCTTCAAATTTCCCACCCCCACAACACTACAGGTTAGCCCCAACTTGGATGTTGAGGTTAACCTTATAGGAATACCTCCAGAACAGGTCGATGTATTGGAGGCAGGTTTGAAGGAATACATAAGAGAACATAGAGAAATGATCGCTTAAAGAGAAGCCCAACTAAGAAGGATTGTTGATGCAACAAAAGATTAGTTCCAGAGAGCTCAAGAAGAGAAGGAGAAGGTTAGAGAAGCCTTGAAAAAGGAGAAAGATGAAGTCCTAGTATAGTTATGAGCAACACATGACAGTGTAGCTTCCTATGAAAGAGAGAAATAAGAGCTTTAGGTGAAGCTTCATGAGGAAAATAAGGTTGGCGTAGCCCAACTATAGAAGGAAAAAGAGAAGTTGCTCGCAAAGAAGGCCATGGTCAAAGAAGTAGTAAGAAAAGCATGTCGCTTTGTGCTAGGCTTGGTACAGGAGGAAAAAGATCCTATCAAAGCTCAAGTAGTGAAGCTCACAAGGACCCTCCAACAGTTTCAGGTTAGGATAGTTGAACTGGAGTCCCAAACAATGTCAAGCACCCCACAGGAGGTGCATGACCAGAGGGAGGATTTCTCTAAAAACATAGTAGCAAGTATAAAATCCCTTGCCTCAGCATGTAAACATTTGAGTGACAGAAGCACCCAGACATATGAACGCCTCGCCGAGGATCCAGATTTAAAGAAGCTAGAGGCTCAKTTATAGGAAGCACAACAACAAGAATTTTCATTGTAGGCATAGATGACACTKCTCATAGAAGTGGAAAGGATGAAGAGATCCCATGAGMAACACATAGTACATCAGAAGATCACTGCCCTCCAGGGTAAGGTGATGGAAGTAAAACAAAAGTTACAACCTGTGCAGGATGAATCTTGCAAGGTGTTCGAGGAGATTGATGGCCAGGGTTCATAGTTAGAAAAATTAGTTGCAGCAGTAGAACAACACTTGGAAGGGCCTGTTACAAAGCAGACAGTCCAAGAGCTCACTAAGTAGGAGGCTTAGGTGAGGCAGCAAGTCGAGGCAACTCGATTTAAGCTTGAGGATTTTGAAGCAACATTTTGCAGACTTGAGTGACTCGAGATGAGTCACATGTGAGTGTTGTGGCCTGTTGGTCCTCGACCAAGTTTTGGGGAAACTTTGGTCAGTTTTGGAGGTTTTGGCCCACTTTTGGACTTCGACACGCTAGTTGAAGTAGGAGCACCCAGGCAGASATGAGATCGCAAATCTCACCTATTTTGAGGGTTATGTGGACCCATTAAGGGGTCCTCTATGGTTTTGTAATAGGTTTATGGGATGCCRRCCCACAGGTTTTCCCCATGTTTAGGCCTTATTGTAAGATTTTTTAAAGTATAAATAAACGAGAATGTATTCTAGAAGAAGTAGTTCTGTGTGAGAATGAATGTGTGTGGTCGAGGATTTTTGCTCGATTGTGATTTTGTAGACGGTGCTCAGTGCTTGTGATGCTTAGTATGGAGAAGGTGCTAAGTGTTGTGATAAGAGAATGTGCCTCAGTGCATTTGATCGAAGGGAAAAGAAAGAGGATATAGTGCTTAATGCACAGATCTCTTGTCTTGTGCGAAGTTTGACTCTGTGTCTTAGTGCACAAGAGTGACTAGATGTAATATCTTGGTGAATAATAAAGAGGCGAAGCGGTTTGTGTATGTAGCCCCACCTTGGGGTGAATCACGTATATCTAGTGTCTCATGGTTTTCTTTGTGCAGTGTCATTTTTGTTATGCATTTACTTAGTGATTTGATTATGATGTGTAATGAATATATATTTTTTTTCTTAAGTACTTACTTAGATTAAAGGGTAAATGAATGTTAGACTTAACTCATAGTGCTAAGTGCTCAGGGTACATAATCACTTGTTGTTAATGTGCTTATCTGTCTTTGCTTATGCTATGTGGTGTTAATTATGTTAATAAACTAATGCATGTTCACTTCCTAAGTGTTAAAAGAATATTCTGTGAAGTTCTCTTATCACAGATTCATGTCCCAGCCTGGTTACAGACACATGCTTCCTGTAACCCCCCATGCTTCTACGTCAGGTGATACTTTTCCTTCTTTGCAGGTGTTGCCAAAAGGGTCGGTAGTCAGGGTTTTGTTGGTGCATTGTTAAGAATTGAACCCTAGGTCTGCCCTTGTGCCAACAATGTGAAAATAAAGATGACTAACAAAATAATTGGGGACATGATCAAAATGTACGTGATGGAACAACCATCAAAGTGGGAGTATTGTATTCATTTAGTTGAATTTTATTATAATAATGGGTAGCAGGTCTCAGTGAAAATGAGTCCATTTGAAGCATTATATGGCAAAAAGTGTAACACACTAGTGAGTTGGGATAATCCAACAAAAAGAGTAGTTGTTGGGCCATATTTGTTAAAGGAAATGGAAGAGAAGATGACAAAGATAAAGAAAAATTTAAAAGCTACCCAAGATAGGAATAAAATCTATGTAGATAATAACAAAGTGTTTAGATATTTTAAAGTGGGAGAATATGTGTTTTTAAAACTGAAGAAGAAACAAAGTTCGCTAAGAATAGGAAGTTGCCTGAAGTTGGAAACGGGATATTGTGGGCCTTTTGAAATATTAGAAAAGATAGGGCGAGTTGCATACATGATAACATTTCCTGCATCCATGAGAGTATATAATGTATTTCATGTGTCATTATTAAATAAATATGTTCTTGACCCTAACCAGATAATTGATTGGAATGTAATCTAGGTGGAGCACGAAGGGGACTTCCCGGTGGAACTAGTACACATCTTGGATCAAAAATTCAAAGTGATTAGGAAAAAATCCATAGGGATAGTAAAGGTTCAATGGACCTGATATGGTCCTAAAAATGCTACACTGGGAGCATGAAGAAAACATGAGAGAAGAATAACCGCACATTTTTTACAATTTTGAAGAAAACAGAATGCAATACTCCATTTTGAGCAGTTAGAGTTTCAAAACCACATCTGAGAGTCCTATCCAATTGCATCAGGGACCCTAATAAAAGAATGGCTTATTCCTTGGGTTAATCATGATAAATGAATGTTACATTCCTCGGATTCATCCTGATAAAGGAATGGTGCATTCATTGGGTCGATGAGTTGAGAGGAATGAGAGATTATGGTTGGAACTGTTGCTGGAGTAGTGAAAGTGAAGAATTTTATTTTCTAAGTATTGTGACATAAATTTGCATATATGTATATCGTCATAGTGTGCACCAAGAACGACACACAATTGCAGGGGAGGAGGAATCTAACAACCCCACTATAATCCCAAATTTAATATGTGGCTACAACCAAGCGGTGTAATATGTGAATTGTTTTTCTATGTTTTAATCATAAAAATGTGATGCCAACTGCTAAGGGGACATGGACAGATATGGGGGATGAATTAATCCACAAGAGGGGGTAGATTCTAGGATAATGATCAAGAGGGGTCCAAGGGGGAATTACCCATCTATATTAATTCAACCCATTTTCCTAAAATTGTTATTGGTATATGAACCTTCGAATTTTTTATTGAGTGTTCCCAAAGAAAATCATTGAATACATATAAGAGGGTGGGTGTGAGTGGTCACATCCCATATTTATTAGGAGCAAAGGGGGCTGAGTATAATCATCTTGGGGAAGTGTGTGAGTCAAGCAAGAAAGCCAAAGGAGAGGAAATTTGTATGGGTAGCTACAACAATTTTACACATTCAAATTTTGTGCATGAGCAACAAGTAGAGAGGAGAAAAGAGAATTTGGAGCTGGAACAACCATGGAGGGTGAATTCTAGAGAATTCTAGAGAGTTTTAGAGCTGAAGACTGAAGAACCAGGTTGTCAGGCATGAAGAATGAACTCCTAAGTGAGTTGCACTAAAACAACAAGTGTTTGTTGTTGTTTGTTAGTAGTTTTTCCTAGCAGTGAGTTCCCTTGAGTTCTTAGCTGAGAGATTCCTAGTTACATGTGATAGAGAGACCATGATAAATGAATGGGATGCCTGAGGGACTGATATCAGTGAAGGGGCATATTCCTTGGGTTGGGAAGGTCAAGAGGAAGATAGCTAGTTGAAAATTGGGATAACCGGAACAAAATACCAGTGAGTTTATGAGTTATGAGTGGATTGAGAGAGACCACCCTCTTTTGTCTATTACTAGCCTCATCTCAGGGGTGACTTGATCTTGAGATTTGGAGCAACAAATCTATGGTTGGGTGGAATTTCCGTCACAATCATTTGGTTGCATAACTATTTATGAAAGATAAGTGTTTTATCTTACTGTTGTCTTATTTTATGTGTTAATTGTTGTGTTTTACTCTATGTTATTTTATGTGTTAATTTTTGTGTTTTACAGACAGTCACCCACGAATTGAGGCTATTAATCCACAAAAGAGGGTTGTCTCTCTTAGTCCACTCATAGCTCATAAAATCACAACCCACTTGTATTCTCCTCTAACTATCTTGATTTTCCACCAGATCTCTTCCTATTTACCTTCCCAATCCAAGGAATGTACCCCTTCATTGATCTTAGTCCCTCGGGAATCTCATTCATTTATCAGGTTCTCTTTGGCACATGTAGCTAGGATTTTCTCAGTTGGGAACTCAAGGGAAATCACTGCTAGTAAAAAATGCTAGCAAACAACAACAAATACTTGTTGTTTTAGTGCAACTTGCTCAGGAGTTCACTCTTCAGGCATGTCAACCTAGTTATTCAACCTTTGGCTAAACAAACGCTCCAAAAAATTATCCATCATGCTCTAGAATTCACCCTCCATGTCTGTTCCAGCTCCCATATCTCTTTTCTCCTCTCTACTTGATGCTCATGCATAAATTTAAACTGAATGCGTAAAATTGATGTAGCTACCCATATGAATTTCCTCTCCTTTGGATTGCTTTCTTGACTCACATGATTCCCCAAGATATTTGTACTCATCCCCCCATGATCCCAATAACTATGTGATGTGACCACTCACAACCACCCTCTTACATATATTCAATGATTGGCTTTGGGAACACTTAATCATAAATTAGAAGGTTCATATACCAAGAACAATTTGAGGAAAATGGGTTGAATTAATATACATGGGTAATTCCCCCTTGGACCCCTATTGACCATCATTCTAGACTCTCCCCCCTCTTATGTATTAATTTAACCCCCATCTCTTTCCATGTCCCTGACGGGCTCTGGAAATGACATATTTTTAAATAATCTTTTCCCTACTTTTAATCCCTTTTCTCTTACCTAGACCTTGTATCAATCCATTATTATGCGAGATTTAGAATTAATGTGTTTACATTGAATTTCTTTAGTACTTCACATGAATTTATGATTAAACATTAGAAGAAGATCATATTTGCATTTATATTTGAGTTCATTTGCAAAGGTGATGTTCCAAACATGTTGTTGTTTAGATTGTGATATCACCATAGGATGTATTTTGGATCGACAGTTTTTGCAACTATGGAGTGTTGCAAATTTGGTTCAATAATTGTTGTAACTCCCATGCAGTTGGTGTGACTCACAATAGTTATTGCAACTCACCAGGGAACTATTATATGTTGCAACTCCTTACAACAATTGTTGCAACTCGCCAGGGAACTATTCTACGCTGCAACTCATTGTTACAACTCGCCTGAAGTACAGTTATTGCAACTCTCATTTCTACAACTCCACTTGTGCTGCAACTCATCCAAGGAACCTTGAGCGATCATAACCATGATCTATTTTGTCACATATTTTAATTTATGGATTTATGCAACAATAGTATTAGTCCAAGAAAATCTAAGATACAAAGATAATTTTGCAATTCCAAGACAAAAGATTAGTTCAAGTGGTTAACCAAGAATCTTGGAATTCTTGGGAAAAATATATTGGATTTATTTATTATTTGCTAATTGTTAGAAAAATATATTGGAAGTTATCTATTATTTACTAATTGTTAGCAAAAGATCTTGGAGTTATTCATTAATTGGTAATTGTTTTTTTGTTTGTTTGTTATAAATGTGCATGTAACCTGTTGGGCCATCATTTTTAAACATTGGCTAAGAAACCAAAACCCATGGGTATCTAAGCAGTCAAAATCACCCAGGGATCGCACCTGGCTTAGGCCGCACCAACCCTTAACATGGTTGGATTTTTGGGTGTCTCCTCCCGACTAAACTCACCATAAGGGTATTGAACTCGGGTTGCCTAACAAACGAAACCCACGCGTTAATGGATTGAGCTAGCGGGAATTGAAATCAATTGGTAATTGTTAGTTGGAAACTAATTATTATTTGGGAAATTATTGTAACCACTATGGATTTATTAAATCCATAAGTGGGTTTATTTAGATACCCGTTATTTCTATTTTCTGTTAAATTTATGTATAAAAGAGAGCACTCTCTCCATTATTCGGAGAGGACTCTTAGAGCAATGCATGAATGAAAATGGAATAATTCATTGGGTTTTTATTTCAATTGTAGTTTTATAATTTTGTGTGATTTGATTAATTTGATTTATTTTTCTTGCATATTTGTAATAGATTGATTTCTTTTTATTAGATTAATTAATTGAATTGTTTTATATTGATATATAGTGCCATGTAGCTTAGATGTATTCTTTTATTTCTTGTTGTGTAATTTAATTATGTATTCGTGTATGTAACATACCCAGCCACCCATAGACCAGGTATGCTACCTGCAAGCCCGCCCTTGGACTTCTTTCTCTTGCTGACCTTCTTTATTTATTAAGGATGCATACGATAATAGATTTAATGAAATGCACAACAATATCCAACAAGCATGAAATATCTAAAGATTATGTTAAATGATAATTAAATATACACAACGTAAATACATCCATATACATGTAAATGAAAATTAAACTACATAGTGGAATACAATTATACACATATAGTAATATCACGACAGAGAGAACTTATCTTTATGAAATACAACATCGATTGGTTGTAGACCAAGGAAGTTCCTCCCAACTGTAGACACTGCTGCTCTAAATCCCAACAATAATGTCACCCCTGAGCCAAGGCTATGAATCCACAAGGATGGTTCCAGAGTGTAATTGGGTTCCCAAACTAGTCATCTCTCAAGCTCTCACAGGTTTCCTGACACCCACAACAATCCAAGTACCCAACTCTCTTCTACCCAGCCTGTGCCACCTGAGAGAATGGACCTCGACCCTTCTCTGCCACGTAGTCCCTGAGGTAGTCCTTCTCCTTCCTGCCAGGGCTTCCAACATAGCTGGTCCATAATCTCAATGTTGGAACTATCAGGACTCGCAGTTGTGAGAAAAACATGGCACATGCCAATGGATTTTAGACATGCAAGCCCCAGGTCACGGCTGGATCACACTAGCGACCACTACAACCAACTATCACGTGGCTAAGTTCTTCAGCAGCTCTCTTTCCTTTGCCAAGCCAAGATGTAGGTGATGATGGATCAATGGACGAGTCATGGTGGGGGGTTCATGGGAGTGCGTTTATGGGAGTGTGTGAGGGAATAACGAGTGAGGGAACAAGAAAATGATGAACAAGTCATCATTCCAACCCCCCCATCATACCAGAGCCAGGTTTAAGTAACCTTGTGGGGAAAACAAGAACCTCCTGGCCTTCCCCAAGAAGTTCGTGTAACTGATCCCCTCCCTTAGACAAAAATGGTAATAAGAAAAAATAGGAATAAACACTTAGTCCTTCAATCTCCCTCTCTTGTGGAATCATAGCCCCCTATAACTCTAGTCATTGTCCATCTAGCAACCAACAATGTATTTATTATTATTAATGATCAAATACATTTCTTGGCCATATTGGCCCTTCAATAATTGTTTGGGCACTTTGGCCTCTTATCATTGTAACAATACATTATTTAAAATGGGGGTTCAAAAACCTGGGGTGTTACATCCCCTCCCCCTTATTTTGGGACTGTTCTCAGTGCATATACAAAACAAAGATCAAAATCTCAAATTTATTCAAAAAATATGTGGGTACTCTACCCGTATGGCATATTCATGCTCCCAGGTAGCATTTCCAGGACTGTAGCAGGTCCACTGAACTTTTACCAGTTCTATAACTCGATTCCGAAGCATTTTGAATTTTTTGTCCAACACCCGCACTAGCTGAACCTGAAAGTCT
Source organism: Picea engelmannii (assembly GCA_009831015.1). Lineage (NCBI taxonomy): Eukaryota > Viridiplantae > Streptophyta > Pinopsida > Pinales > Pinaceae > Picea > Picea engelmannii. The sequence goes on along the minus strand of ML799916.1, from coordinate 85,201 downwards.
CCCTCCGTCTCTACCTGAATCAGATGCCAATCAATAACATGGTTAGGATCATGTACATATTTATTTAGTAAAGATACATGAAATACATTATGCACAATCATGAAAGTAGGCAATGCAAGCATGTATGCAACTGGACCTATTATGTCCAATATTTAGAATGGACCACAGAATCTGGCTTCCAGCTTTGTACAACTACCCAATTTCAAAGAGATTTTCTTGGGATTCACTTTCAAAAGTACATTCTCCCCTACTTTAAATTCTCTAACTATCTTATTCTTGTCTGCATAACTTTCTTTCTATCCTGAGCTACCTTTAAATTCTGCTTAATCTTGACCACCTAGTCTTCCATGTCCTTGAGCAACTCCGACCCAAGTACCACTCTATCTGTTGGGTTGTCCTAGCTCACTGGAGTATTGCATTTCCTACCATACAAGGCTTCAAATGGGCTCATTTTCAATGAATCTTGATACCCATTGTTATATGCAAACTCAACCAAGTGTAAGTAATCTTCCCACTTAGATGGCTTATCCATCACATAGATTCTCAACATGTCTTCAATTATTCAATTGACCCTCTCTATTTTCCCATCTGTCTAGGGATGATATGTTGTGTTGAAGTTTAGATTTGTGCCAAATCCTTTAAACAATCCCCTCCATAAATTGGAGGTAAACTTTGTTTCTCTGTTCGAGACAATTGTCCTAGGTATCCCATGCAACCTAGCAATTTCCTTCATGAAAATTTCTGCAATATTAGTTGTTGTATGCATTGTCTTCACAGGCAAAAAATGAACAACCTTTGTTAATTTTTCAACCACCACCATGATTGAATCATGTTTCTTATTCGTTTTGGGTAATAGTGTGATGAAATCCATGGTGATCACTCCCCATTTCTTCTCTGGAATTGGCAATGGCTGCAACAAACCTGTTGGGTGCCTATGCCCAACCTTCACCTTCTGACATTCCATACATCGAGCGATGTAATAAAAAACATCCTTCTTCATTCCTGGCCAAAAGAACTAGCTTATTACTGCTATAATTGTTTTCTAGTAACCGGGATGTCCAGCATAAGGAACATCATGCATTTCCTTCAGTACCAAATTCCTCAGTTCTCCAGAACTAGGAACATAGATTCTATTTTTATGCATGAGGAATCCATCATCCTTTATCTCGTACTCCTTTATTTTTTGTTGTACATCTCCTTGTTGTAAGTTTTCCTTTACTTGTAGGTAATGCTGATCTATAACCAGACCATCTAAAATTGTTCTCTTCAAATCTGACTGATGCATACTGACAACAGTAGCATGCATGAGATGCACTCTCCTACTAAGTGCATCGACAACTTTATTCTCCTTTTCCTTTATATGCTTGATATCAAAGTCATATTCACTTAAAAATTACAGCCATCTTGTTTGCTTGGCATTCAAGGTCGGTTGTTCGAAAAGATACTTCAGATCAACGTGGTCTGTCCTTAATTCAAATTTCTTCCCCATGAGATAATGCCTCCACATCCTCAAGGTGTGAACAATGGCAACAAGTTCCAATTCGTGCATGGCATAGTTCCTCTCATGTTCCTTAATATTTTTGGACTCATATCCAATGACATGTCCATTTTGCGTGAGGACTCCCCCAAGTCCTTTCTTACAAGAATTTGTAGATACCACAAAAATTTCATTTGGGTCAACAATATTTAACACAGGTGCACTAGTAAGACAGTTGGTGCATTGGTTAGTCCAAAAGGCACCACTACAAATTCATAATGCCCATACCTGGTCCTAAAGGTTGTCTTATGAATGTTTTCTTCCTTGATTCTTACCTGATGGTATCCTGCCCTCAGGTCAATCTTTGAAAATATCTTTTCTCCTCTTAGCTGATCAAAGAGGTCATGAATTCGGGGTAGCGGATACTTGTTCTTTATAGTGTACTTGTTCATTTGTCATAAATCAATACACAACCTCAAGGTTCCATCCTTCTTTTTGAAAAAAAGTACTGGTGCTTCCCAAGGTGAAACACTTGGACGAATGTAACCTTTCCTCAACAATTCATCCAACTGCATCTGTAATTCTTTTAGCTGTGGTGTGCTCATTCTGTAAGGGTTTTTTGACACCGGGGCAGCTCTTGTCACTAAATCAAATGAGAAATCTATCCCCCCTTCTTGTTGGCAATCCAGGTATTTCTTGGAATACATCTTCAAATTACTATAGCATCAAGAAATATTCAAGTCTTGGCCCCTTTTTATCAATTGGCTCCTCCACATGGGATGCATATAGTTGACATCCTTTTCTAAAACACCTTTTTAGTTGTAAGGTTGAAATCTCCCTTATAGAGATGGGTCTTGGAACTCCTTTCACTGTGCTATATTTTCCATTTCCATCAAGACATGTAAATGTCTTGTTATGACAATCTAGGACAACATGATGCTTGTCCAACCAATCCATCCCAATCATAATATCATAAGACCCCAATGGTTTGATGTTTAGATCAATACTAGTATTCATGCCATTAAGACTTATGGAACAACTTATGACCATATCATGGATTCTTCTTTTGGTTCCAGTGGCTAATTGAACCAAACTTGTTTTTCCAAGTTTACTTTTCTCCAAATGTAATCTATCCACTATATTAGGGTCAATGTAACAATGGATTGCTCCCGAATCAATCAAAATAGAAACAGGCTAATTTATGATCTTACCTTCCACCTCGATCATATTGGAATGGTACTCTTGTCGATCATTTAAAGCTACATAGATTCTCCCCATATCCCGACTTTTGTAACCTCTTAGATGTTGTGCACAGTATTCGATTTGTCCTTTATGTGTGGGAAATCCTTGTACATGTGATCTTCCTTGCATCCCCAGCATTGGATTGGTGGTCTTCCCCTTTTTCCCTAGGAGTCTTCCTTCTTGAAATACTCCTTAGCATATTGATCTTGATTATTTCTATTAGGCTCATTACTATTGAAGGGAGGTTTGAATCCTTTCCTCCTCTGATCAGACTTTGCATTCTTCTTTTCCTTCCAAGATTTCTACAGGGATTTTCTTCCCTGGCTTTGCTCATACAAGTATTTAGCTTTCCTGATGGCCTTAGTCAAGGTCTTGGGTTCATCATACTTGATCTTTTCCTTATAGAAGGATGGAAATCCACTTAGAAATATTTGTATTTTCACTTTCTCATCACCAATGAACCTAACATACTTTAACAATCCAAAGAACTTCTTATTGTATTATTCCATAGTCATGCTTCCTAACCTGAGTTCAAAGAACCCCTACATTTTCTTGTCATAGAAATGCTCTGAGAGGTACTCCTTCTGGAAGTACTTTTTGAACTGTTTCCAAGTGATCCTACTTTCATTAACATGTTCCACTTGCTTCAGTTGGTCCCACCACACTACAAATTTTCCGTGTAAATGGTAGGTGGAAATCTTGTCTTCCAGGTTTGATGAATAGTTATGAAATTGAAAATATCTCTGGAGCCCAAGAAACCATGCTTCGATATCTCTTCCCTTTCTCTTTCACCATCGAAGGAAGGTGTCTTGAGCTTCCTTAGCTCTCCTTGAAAACTATATATCTCTTGTTTCCTTCTCTAGTGTCTGACATGAGACACTTCTGGGCTGCTTAGGGGATCATCCAATGCATAAAACTTCCTTCTTGAGTAAGGAGGTGAGTGGAATCCATGAGCTCTTCTAGCACTTCTGGAATAACCAGCTCTTCCATGAGCATCTCCTCTTTCCTGAAACCTTCCTTCTTCCTCTTGTCTTGAGTTTGATTCCTTCTTTGTTTTCCTCTGCAACACTCGATCATTTATCTGAATTTCCTCTCTCATCAGTCTCTCGTTGTCTTCTTTGTAGCTCTGTACTTCCATATTCAAGATTCTTACCCTTTCTATCAATGTTTCATTTTCTCGTTTTCCCTTGCGTTTGTTGGAATCTGTCTCTGCATTACCTATTCTGGTATTCTAGCCTTTGGCCTCCTTTTCATGACTGGAGGCTCCCTTACGTTCTCCCATTTCCTAAATACACATCCTGAGCTGATGCAGCTAAGCCTCTTAATTCTGCAAAATGTGTGAGCGACCATTTTGTTAGAATTATGCGTATGATAAATAAAATTGCCAAATCATGCTATAAGTATCTTTCTTGTTTATGGAGATGATATCCCCATTCTCTGAAAATAACAATTTTTTGTTATCCCTGGATGACATAGAGTTCACCTTGTGCAGGTGATTCCTTCAAACCATCTCCCAGGTGACCACGACTAGAAACCGCGGCTAAATCCTCCCTTAGCACTTTTTTGTCTCAGAGACAACCAACTCGGCCCTTAGCCTTCCTTCCTTAGCTCTCAAAGTGCATATGACCAAGGCCATGACCCTACGCTTAGATGAAAAAGTGCTTGTCCAGAGCTTCGGGACTTTAGAGATTTTAGCTAGAACTAGATCAATGGTCCTCGTCCTCTTTTACGATCAACGATTGAGATATTCTTCAGGACTCTGTGCTTTGGGAGTCTCAACTTTTCTTGCTTGCCTCCTCCCTGTACACCTTTATCCAAGGGTTCCTAATCTATCGACAGGTGTTCTCCCACTGATCAATGACTGTGAATCATTTTGGCATTTCGGGCTTCGGAAGTTTGAAACTTCCCTCCTACACTTTCTCTCATATTTCTTTTACCCACAGTTGACGATCCCTCGATGGATGTCCTTTGGAATAGATGTTTGATATATACTTCATCCTTCGGGAGTTTTTGACCCAACCAACCTATCACCTCCTTCCCTTCTAGAGTGCCTGGTCTTCTGGAATGCACGATCTGTTGCCATGTGGTGAAATGTTGGAAGTAGACACATGGCCCAATCAGGTAGGTTACACGTGTCACGTTCTAATCGACTTTTCAATGTTACAAATGCCCAAAACTTATTGACATGTGGCTCACATCCCATGTGTCCATGTCATCCTCGGTGATGTCATCGTTCCTTATCACTTTGGCTCTTTGGGCTTCGAGAGTTTTCAAATTAGCACACTTCCAATTCTCCTGAACTTCGAATTCTCAAACTAGCTAAATTGTCGCTATGTATCCTCTTCGATTGGACGACCAGGTTTCACTTCGAGTATTCACCCAGAGTCCACGGATCTTCTCCACGTGTCCTCCTCAATCTGATGGCTATGATTTCTTTGGGGCTCCAGAATTCGGAGATCTCAATCCTTTTTCCTTGAAAATATTTTTATTCAAAGTTCGCGATCTTCTGACGCGTGTCCCTTGTGGATCGATGGCCATGATTCCTTCGGGACTCTGGACTCCGGAAATCTCAAATTTCAAACTTATTTGGCACCACTAGATTTTATCCAAAGTCATGGATCTGGTGACGCGTGTCTCTCTGCAGATCAATGGCTGAGATATTCTCGGATGATCATATGGTCGAGGTTTTCTCCGGCTCTCCGTATCTCCGGGCTTTGGGAGTCTCAAACCTCAAATGAAAATATCTCGAATGGATTCCTCCAGAGTTACTAATCTACTAACACGTAACCTTTGGGTGATCAATGGTCAAAATATAATTTGGACGATCTGACAGTTGATGTTTACTTCAGGTCTCCAGCTCTCTAGTCTTTGGGAGTCTCAAATATCAACTTCTCCTCACTTGCTCTTTCCCGGAGTGATTTCACCCAGAGCACACGATCGGTTGATGTGTGTCCTCTTATGGATCAATGGTCCCCAACTACTTCGACTATTTGGAGTTTCGATGTTCAAGCCCTACCTGTCACATCATTGCATGCCTTTTAATTTGCAAGGGCATGCAATGATGATTTGGAGTAACCTACTTTTCATCCCCTAATTCTCCTGATGCTGACACGTAACCCCCCAAGGAAACCATGGTTTGTATTGCGGGACCGCCTTGGTAAATTATCTCCCATGCAACTTGGTTCCCCGCAATGCCTATTGGTCATTGATCTCTCTCTCCAATGGGATCTGACGGTCACGACCTTAACCCTGCTTCCTTTTCATTAGACAAACCCTATTTACCTATCCTTCGATCCTGAATCTCCTTGATCCTACCGTAGTGATCGTTCCTGAATAAAAAAGGAATGATTACGATCCATCAAACCCTCACAGAGGTTCTATGTCGTTCTATCTGTTGTGTAGCATTTACAGGTTGAGAGCTGAGGAAGGAAGGCTAAGGGTCGAACTGGTTGTCTCTGAGACAAAAACATGATAAGGGAGGATTCAACCAGATTCTGACCAACAGACCCAACCCATACCGGCCCAGTGGTTCAACCAGAAGCTCTGATACCAATCTGTAACATACCCAACCACCCACAGGCTGGGTACGCTACATGTAAGCCCACCCTTGGACTTCTTTCTCCTACCGAACTTCTTTATTTATTAAGGATGCATAAGATAACATATTTAACGACATGCACAACAATATCCAACAAGCATGCAAGATCTAAATATTATGTTAAATGATAATTAAATATACACAACGAAAATACATTCATATACATGTAAATGAAAATTAAACTACACAACGTAATACATTCATACACAGATAGTAATATCACGACAGAGAGAACTTATCTTTATGAAAGATGACACTGACTGGCTGTAGACTAAGGATGTTCCTCCTAACCGTAGATACCACTTCTCTAAATCCCAACAATAGTGTCACCCCCGATCGAGGGCTATGAATCCACAAGGATGTTTCTAGAGTGTAATTCGGTTCCCAAACCAGTCAGCTCTCAAGCTCTCACATGTTTCCTGACACCCACAACAATCCAAGTACCCATCTCTCTTCTACCCAGCCTATGCCACCCAAGAGAATGGACCTCCACCCTTATTTTCCACGTAGTCCCTCAAGCATTCCTTCTCCTTCCTGCCAGGGCTTCCAACACAACTAGTCCAAAATCTCAATGCTGGAACTCTCAGGACTCGCAGTTGTGAGAAAAATATGGCACAAGCCAATGCATTTCAGACATGCAAGCACCAGGTAATGGCTAGATCACACCAGTGGCAACTACAACCAACTATCACGTGGCTAAGTTATTCAACAACTTTGTTTCCTTTGCCAAGCCAAGACGCAAGTGATGATGGATCAATGGACGAATCAGAGGGGGGGGTGCATGGGTGTAATGTACCTCTAAATTGACATAATTTTTTTCCTTTTTTCTTCTTGGTACATTAATCTCCAACTTTTCGTTAATAAAATTGTAGAACAGGATATTAAAGTTTACCTTGATTATAGACTAACGTTCTATCTGTTATATGAGGACAATGCCATGTTAAACCAAAACATCATACTTTATATGATGGGCTGTCAAAGCTTACAATACCTTTTCCACACATATTTTTATTTTATAAATCTTAATAATACTTATACCTATATTCACCTGCATACGATGTTTATTAGGATACAAATCCTAGTCTTCTTAAAACAAAAGGATTCTTCATGTCGCGTGCAAGTTTAAATCGTTTCCCTGTCATAATAGCATATCCAACATACTATGTAAACATTGAGAGTTACGACCCTGGTGTAACTCATATTAAGTCATGGTTAGCGGTATTAATATGTCAAAGTCCGAGTCGCTGAAACAGATTTCCCTTAAGGCTCAGTCGTGGTCATAACACTTGTAGTCATCCGACTTAAGATTTTAAATCAGACAAATCTCATGCACAAATCCTATGCAACTAACTCGTAGCTAAAGGTCGTTCCACCGATAGAGAAGAGGGAAGGTAAGCTAACTAAACGAGTTAGTTTTGTGACTGAACAGTTATAACTGGACAGACGTGATATGACTGTCATTATTCTCGTATCTTGGTTGGTAAGGGAGGGAAATGTATCTGTCAGAAAATAATTTAAGGCTCTGTTCTTGTGTTTAATAGGGGATCCTGCACGCACCAGTCTTGATGGCTCTCCCACCTGACCTTCCCTAATCCCAACCTGCCAACTCGGTCCTAGCACATGGTCCAATGTCCTTCGACATTTACTCTAGAAGTACACCCCTCACTTAGAGTCAAGGCAAGCTCTTTCCTCGTTCATTGTTACTCCTCGAGGAAACAACCTTGGCTCTGTGGGTGGTTCTTTTTGTTGAGGGGAAAAATGTACACTAGAGGTCGTTGTCCAGCCTTCCAGTCGACCTATCCCATTCTCCTGGTAAGTTCTTTTCCTGTTATGCAACTTAAAACCAGAGGCGTAGAGATCTGTTGTTTCAAATCGATGAAGGCCTTTTACTTGCGGTTCTTATCATAGAGGTTTCGTGTATTTCCTTTCGGTATACCGAGAATTTTGGCACTCTGGCTCCTCACTCTCAAATCTCAGAGACTTGTTGGTCTAGCCTCCTGGTAAAACATTTTAGGGTTTTTGGTATGCCTGAGGTTACACTACTTCATGTTCTTACCCGGTGGTTACAGGACGAGACCAGGGTCGAATACATGCGAGTTTTTGTGATTAAAAGGGGTTAGGGTACCCTGTGTGTGACAACTCCTTCACTCACAACCTTTCCTTTGTGAAGGTTGAGTCCTTCCGTTCGACATTCCGTTTCGTCCCTTAGCTCGTATTTTCAATGGAGCCCATAGCCATTACTTATCTGGTAAAGAAAAGCCAATACTACTCAAGATATTCGCGTCTAATTCCTGAAAAAAAATTCCTTATATATATGTCTTTGAAAAATAGGGTTCTGTGAGAAATTTATAATGGTATTGCTTCCGTCAAATAAAAGTTTGCACCAATAGTTTTCTTGTATTGGTGACGCTAACTGTTGTCAGGCAACCTCGTAGGGGTCTGATCTTGATACGCCCTGTAATGACTGCTTGTTCACATTACTTTCTATGGTCTTGAATTTGGGGAGGGTTTCAAAGTCCAACGTTGGGGTAAGATCTTGGTTCGAAACCTGTCTTCATCACAACTCAATTTATACATGTATGTTTGTTAAGGAAGTCAATGCCGTCATTTACTATGTTTAAATCTGTTGTTTACTGTAACTGTACTTTTGTTCTATTATAATTTTTTCTCGTTTAAGGTACTGGCATAACCACTAATGGTGGGCTTTGTTGATGTGAGGACCCATCAGAGACTTATTGTGCACTTCTCCCACGACCCGGATAACCACTCAGGAGGCAAGCGATAAGGAAAGAAAAGGGCGCGACCACCAATGCAACAGTTAAGTATTCTCTGGTACATTCCATTAATAATAATTATCACTTCTATTGGTATTCTGTTGCTTCTTGTAAATAATTTACTGATTCTCAGAATTGATAACTCTTTCAGGCCTGTGTACATGCAAGGTCTCTGGAGCTTCCTCTTCGTCTTCGATATAAAGGTATTCGAGTTCCCTTTTCCATTAACTACTCAGGAGACCTAGCAAACAGGATTACAAATTTTGGTCTGTGGGCATTCGATAAAGGCGCCATCTATAATATTAAGTTTAGTTTCGACAGTCATGAGTAATGATAATTCAAAGGTTTTCCTACGAGAATTACTTTCTGGTTTAAATGAACATTGTAATGGCTATTGTATTAATCAAAACGCTTCACTGTTCGGATGTATCTCAGACTGGCACTTGGTCATTAAGGCCGTCGTTTCAGTTTTCCTTTAAATCTCTATATTATTTGAATCTTACAGTTATAAACAGTTTTGGAAGGCTTATCTATGATTTGAAGGATTGTTTTCTTGAAACGAATTTCTTTCTTTTACTTAGACATTCCGTATTACCTCGATGAGTCTATAGTATTCCTATTTTTCTTTATTGTTAGGGTTGAGGTTTATCCAAGTCAAGTGTTAAGATATGGCCTGCGGATGCTTACTTATTTATATATATATGTATTGATATGTACAGAATTACAAATATACATATTCATATCTATCCTTTTGGTCGCTTTTACTATGTAGGGTAATTCTATCTTGCTAGTAATTGTTTGCACTTTCACATTCAGGATGCTTATACTGAGGCTTGATAATACATGATGCCATTTCTAATTCACACTGTTGTAGAGGTTTATTTTCCATTCTAATGCATACAACTTAGTTCATGTAATAATACATAAGAATATATGTGTAGATATGTTTGCCCTTGATCCTGTTTTACTTTCGAATCCATAGATATATAATTAAAAATTCAAACTGAAATCTGTACATAAATTCTTACAGCAAAAATAATGACTTACAGGGTATAAAGACTTACAGAAATACAACAACCCCGATTTGTCCTAACAATACATAAAAAAAAAGAACAACTCTAGTATTCAATCAGACTTTGACTCAACCATAAATGTTGTTCAACATTAGATTTGTAAGGTATGCTATCAGATTCATACATCATTCATTTGGATAGATTTTTCCCAGGAGTATTAAATCCATACCAAATTTAATAGTCGCACTACAACTGTGACTGAATCATTAAAAAAAAATGGGAAATAATTCGATTCAAATTCAATAAATACATCACATAAGATATAAGATCATTCATGCAGAGAGGGATATGAGACATATCTAAACCATTTAGTGGGAAGGTAAAGGGAACAACCACGTTCCTCCCAACCATAGAATAGAGCAATCAAAATCACTTGCCCCAATTCACCCCCTAGCCTGACCATGAACCCATGAGGGAAAACTTGGAAACTCTTCCTCAGCAATGTCCTTCAATTCCATCCCATTCCTCTTGCCTCACACTCATTCTATAGTGTTCATAACAGCAAGGGAAAAATCATTAGTCTCTTTCTCCTAGCATACTTGG
>ML799916.1:10395-39982 GCA_009831015.1 Picea engelmannii | reverse complement strand
GATGACACACATCCTCTCTGTGATCTGATAGTCTATATCTCCTCACTCTTCGTGACTTTGCGAAATAAAAATTTTCTCTGTGAAAACCTTCAGGGTCTCTTCCCCATGAACTTTCTTATCCACTGCCACGTATCCCCTTCACAACCAACGGTTAGGATTACTTCATGTCTTGAGCACTTCGGAAATCCTTGCTCCACAAACACTTAAAACCTCTGAACTATGAAGTGTCGTAGAACTCCATGACTAGCCTCCGTGTAATTTTCCTAGATGTGACGGTCTGGAACGATCTCGCTTCCTCCTGAACGAATCTTGGTCATTAACTTGGTAAATCTTAAAGGGCTCCTCCCTATTGAATATTTCTCTCCTAATATCTCTTATGAGCTTGTTCCTCCTTCGAACTTTTTCTCCTTGGAGTGTTTTCTTCGACACTTAGTCAAAATTCGAATCTGTGCATGCCCTGCAACATATCTTCACACACGACTTATATTCTTTGTGAAAGATTGTGTACACCTTGAAAAAATTATTCACACAACTCAATTTCCTCTCCTAAACAAAAGAACTTAAGTATATTTCCACCTGCACACACCTTGCGAGGCCTTCTACACTTTGTCTCGAGCAAAGCTTCAAGATACTCCTCCTGAGATTCTGATTCAAAGGACTATGTCGATGCACACCTTGTGGACACTTATGCACTCCTTTCAAATGAAATCTTCATGTTATCTCTTCTGATCTTCTGAGTCGAAACAGACTCTTTCAACGCATTCTTTGCAGACAATATGGACTCCTTGCATAGGCTCGTAAAGAGAAACACTTGAAACTTATCTAAACCCTCTCAGATTCATGTATTCAACCATGCAAATGCATTCATAAACGCAAGTGAGTAAATAACATAAAACATAAGGAAACAAAAAACCTACCATGCATTCAGGTAGACACAACAATAGCAACACTAGACACTTGGGATCAACGCTTCTCTATTATATTCATTCAGATGAAAATATACATGGACTCATGAAATTCTTATAAGCTTCAACAACAACTTCTATCGTAAATACAACTACAGCTACAATAACCTCCTGTTGTCCCAACTCTCAGCAAATACAACTTCTTCAGTAGCCTCTACTAGGCAACAATCCAATTTATTTATACAAAAGAGCTCCTTGATATTTCCCTCTGACTACCTTAGCACTATCTTATCAAATTAAAAGCTATCAACTACTAAGTCTTATTACAAAAAATGTTTGAGACAGACAGATAAGAGAAAATGCATCGAATTTGTACTACAACCTACTGCATTAAACAAAATATATCTCCCATTGATCTCATGTGATGGATCCGCTCCTAAAAATTAAAGACATTCATTGATTACGGTCTTTTCAAAATATTGCATAACATGTTATTTTTGAAATTCAAAATTTTCTTCAAAATGCGCGTAGAGATGTTGAGTTATCCTCCACTCGTGCTTTGCTGACGATGCTCCTATATCATTCTTCCTCTTCATAGTCTATGTAGAATAATTTCTTCTCACTCCATTTATGCCCCTTACTATACTTGTTTTCATAATTAAAACATAGTCCCTTCTCTCTTCTTTCATCCATTTGTTGAGGTGTCAACCTTGTTGATTGAGGTACGGTTGTCTTATGAACCCCAAAATGATCTTTAATACTTGTGTATTCTCCAATGGTATGTTGATTTTTCATAGGCTAGGTTAAGCATGAAGTTTATTCCATTTTATCATTTAACCATAACCATAAATGTTGCAGCAACCAAGATCACAAGAAGAAGCACCATGCACAAGAACACAAAATGTATCCTGGGAAACCCTTCTCAACAAGGGAATAAAACCAAGAAAAATCCATTGCTATATTATTCAAGAGAAATACCTTCACGACCAAGAAATACCTTAGCACACAAGAGGGTGCTTCAAACCCTACAACTCTAGAACCCAAGAGAGGTGCACACCTTTTTCCAAAGAAGTGTACTAGCTTAAATTTCCAAACTCACAAGAAAGATATGATTCTACAATGGGGAATCTTCCCTTACTGATATTATACTTTTCCTATCAACTGAAGTGTCTATTGGCTCAATAGGGCCGACCTCTCTAAGTCACTTTATTATTATTATTATTATTATTATTATTATTATTATCCAGATTAATTATGTTTTACCTTTATTATTAATCACATTAAGGTAGGGACGACCTGTACCCTTTACATAACAATTAGGGTTGTAGGCAGGTCTGACTCTTGAACAATATATAGAAAAGGATCCGATACACCCACTAGTGCTCATCCAATAGGGGAACATCCATAAGGATGTCATATCTATGGTTCACTGCATTACACAGAGGAACCAGATCTTCACACATTCACCTGTGTTTGTCCACAGGCACGTCCAATCTATAGATCTTCTTTCTCACTGCCACACACAAGAGAATCAATTAGAGTCTTCTCGTCAACTCTGCTTCTTAGAGGAGGCTAATACATCATCTTCATTTCTGTTCACATGAGGATGCACCCAACACTTTCATATTTCACACGTTCACCTTGTGCTCAGCCACATGCACGTCTAACTCAACAGATCGTCTTTCCCACTAGATAATCATTTGGATTTATTCTCAACTCTCCGAATGGAGGAGGTCATCTCTACATTCCTAGCTCTGTCTCAGGCAGGAACCACATACACTTCTTAGGGGATTTCTCTCAGGTTTGTAAGATGAGAGAAAGACTCACATAGTTGCAATGATCCACACCTCACAGGTTTGTAAGCTGGATAATTTCTCACGTAGATGCAATCATCAACATGGTATACTTGTGTGTAGCCTTATTCTTGTCTTGAATATGATGAGAAAAATTCATATATTCTATAATATTTTGAGGTTGTTTTAGGAAAATCTCATGTTTAATGTCTTTTTTTAATCCACCCATGTAAGTTACAACAAATGTTCATCACTTATGTCATCCACCCTTGTGGCCAATACCTAAAATTTTGAATTGTAATCTTCAATATCACATAAGTGCTTGATTCTTGTCAATTGACTGAAGTAGTCATGTTCCTAAACTTTTCCATATTGTGATTCTAAGTCTCTTGTAAATAAACCCCAAATATAATGATAAGAAGAGGGGTTCCTTTTAACTACCCATTGATACCATTGATATGGTTTTATCTCAAAATTCAAAGTTTATATGTGAATCCTATGCTTATAATCCATATTATGATGTAGTTCAAAGCATTTCTCTATTTAGTTTACTCGGGTAAAGACCTTTGTTCCATCAAACTTTTTTAATTCAACCTTGGGAAGGTTCACTCCTTTTGGAGACCATCCATAAGTAACTCCATTATTGGAGTTAAATCCCCTTCAATGGTCATGGAGGAGGTTTCTGGAGGTTTAATTAGTGAAGTAATTTTTTGGATTTTTCTTTCGAGCCATGGAAAAAAAATCTATTTTTTTCGTTTTTAAAATGAGTCTTCTAACCATAGAAAAAGCTCTTAAAATCACCAGAAAATTGTTGATGTTTTGGTATCTGCGGGAGGCATTTTTCTCATGGAAAAAATTTCTTAGAGAAGAAGAAGATTCCAAGAATTCAAAGGAATACCATTGAACAGTTGAAGAAAACCCTGGAAAATCATAAAGTGAAATAGAATACCACATAAGAGAAGTCGTCCCACAGGAAATAATAATAAAGTGGAAATATAATTTTCAGGACGAGAAGTCGGCCCATAGAAATAATAAAGTAAATTTGAAGACTCAAAATAATAAGCTGGCAATAGATAGGATCCCATATTAGTATAGATACAAGTCTCAGTCAATTCATTTGTACAACCACACAATTCTCCTTCTGTAGTGTGCACTAGGCAGTTGCAGTTGTAGTTTCATTATTTCTAGTTTTTGGTTCTCTTGGAGAGTGCGCCCCACTTGGGGAAGGATATTCTTGATGGTTCTTGGTGATCTCTCTTGAGTGATACCTATGGAATAATTGTGCTAAGGTTGTGTGGTGCTTCCCAATTTCTTCATTCTAGTTATAGTAGCAGCTGCAGTAGAAGTTGCATTTGTAGTAGCAATTACTAGTTGTGCCAGTTCTATGGTGCGCTAGTGATGCGCCTATCTTGTGCCAGGTCTGTGGTGACTCAGTTGTCAACCATCACTAGGTTTTGACAAGAATAAGAGATAAGTATTTGGTTATTCATTTTTGGTTTTCTCTTGTGATTAGATCTTTTTCATGGTTGTATTGGAATATTCTCTTTAAGAAAAGTTGGTTGGGTTTTCCCTAAGTTTGGGGTTTTCCTAGGATAAATATTTTTGTCTTCTTGTGCTTGTTTATATTTTTCTTATATATTTCAGTATATGATTATTTAATGTTAAAAGAAGATAAAAATTCTATGGTAAATCTAATGCTAATGAAACTAATGAAAACCTAACATGGGATCATAATAGGTTTCCTTCAGAATAGTCTAATCGTTGGAAGGAAGATTGTGAGATTTATCGTTGCACATGAGATTTGTTGTTGCACATGCAGTTTTCCGCTACACAATCTTCTTTGTCAATATTATTGAGAACTCATTATAAATTCGATTGGGACAAATTCCATCTCAGATAAAATCATCTTTCCCTAGCGCACCTGCTACATCTCTCAGATTGATCTTCCATAAAAAATGATTTTTTAGGGTTTTAGGATTGTTGACATTTTCTTGGACATTGAACCTTCTAATTTAGATTTATAACATTTTATTGTTGATGTAATGTCACAGATTAGAAGAAAAAACTGGATGGTGTACTTGTATATAAGATGAGGGTGTTTGCAGGAGACATACACTTGGAAAAAGGACATGTATCCAAGAAGTGACAATAGATCCAAAGGGAGCTTAGATCTAGTGCACTCAGAGGAAACCCAAGAGTTGGAGGTAGCAGAGACGATGTCTCTACAATATATGACAAGTCAAATGGGACAACAAAAACTAGACTCTAGTTTTGATATTGTATATTGCTACAAGTGTTGTAACTAGAATAACAATCTTTAGAATTCTATTACTGCTATTCCTATCAAATGGTTAGTAACACTTGAATATTGTTGGTATTATGATCATCAAGTAAAAGCTCATTGTTCATTATTAATGATGCACTTGTTTACAAGATAAATTGATCTCATCTAGGAGATGTTCTTGGTTGTTGACCTTGTTCCAGTCAAGTTATCTTGTAAATTCTATGGAGGTTACCATGGAGATGTTATTGTTCTTGTTTCTTGTTTCAGGTAGGTTAACATGGAGGAATGATTGGTCACAACACCGGAAGAGTGTTGTTCTTATTTCTTGTTATTGTATTTTTTTTTTCTCTTATTCCAGGAAGGTCATAAGTGATAGCTATGAGAAGGAGCTACTGTGAAGATTATTCCCATTCTTGTTTTTATTATTATTGTTCTTATTATAAGAGTATTATTCTTGTTTGTYATTTTMCCTTATTGTTKCTCTTGTTCCTGGAAGGTCACARGTGATAGCTATGAGAGCGAGCTATAATGGTGGTTGCAGGAGGAAACATATTAGATGGTCTCTATCTGAGACATGGAAYGAAATATCCAGAAATGTAGTTGTGTACATGACCATACACATCCATTTAGTGAAGGAGAAAAGGAYGAAGTCAAAACCTTTTGGAAAGAAGGGTAATTTTGTGGGATACCGAGTATCTAATATAGATATTTATTGTAAGGAGAAGAAGGATCCAAAGATGAATGTACATATCCCTCTAGTTCAGTTGAGCACTCTTCATATCATCGGGAAGAGTCAATAGAGCCAGAAGGGCCCACCCAGAATCATTGCAGTGCCCAAGAAGAGACCAACATGGTCCTGTGATACTTTGAAGGATGCAAAGGGGATATAGATATATGGAGTTGATGATCCATATCATGAGAAGGAGAAGATGGCTCCACCAGTGTTGAGGCAGGAATCCCCACCAAGTACCAACTCAGAAGGAGCTAGAGTTCAGAGGGATTCAACCCTCGATATCTAGTAGGGAGGATAAACCTCCCAGTACAGTCCATAGGAGATCAGACTTCATAGGAGGTCAACAGAGGCAGAGGGATAAGATGGATCCATATATTATATAGACTCAAAGGGAGTCAAGCTTTATAGGGAGCATGCAGACTCAGAGTGAGCCTGATCTCAGAGAGATTCAATGGCTTAGAGAATTTCATTCAGAAAGTATTCCTCCTCATATTCAGATGGGAGAGAGAGACGTCTTACAGGATTGATAGACAACTTCCATGAGTTGAGGATGCTAGATCGAAGCTTCAAAGGATTCAAGGAGATATGAGACCTCATGGGAGAATTCTCTTGATTCAGTGATAAAGTATGAAGCTAGTCAGAAGGACTGGGATATGGATTTTCCCTTGGTTCCGAGACCAGAAGGGAAGTCAGTGGTGACTTCCAAGTTGATCTACAAGATCAAGCATGTTGTAGATGGCAACATAGAGATGTACAAAGCTTGATTTATGGTGAGAGGATTCTCCCAACAAGATGGAAAATATTATGATGATACACTTTCTCCAGTAGCCAAAATAAGTGTACATAGAGCAACCACAAAATACATGAGAAGGAGTCTCATGTCTTCAGATTGAAGAAGACTTTGTACGAGCTTAAGTAGGCACCCGGGGAAGGATATTCAAAACAATTATTTTTATGAGCTTGGAGATGGTTTGTTGGACATGGTACTATGTTTTCATTGATGTCAACAAAGGTTAATATGGATTTATCATCCAGACAAGTATCTGACTATACCAGTTGCGGGAATCAAAAGTAAAGAACAATGTTGATCATTGGATCAGAATAAGATCATGATCGAACGATAAAGAACGAAGACCAATGTTGATCGTTGGATAAAAACAAGAGCTCGATTGGATGATAAAGAATGAATAAATTATGTTGATCGTTGGATCAAAATGAAATCATGATCAAATGACTAAGATCTCTTTCCGTGAGTCCGTTGAGCAACCAAAAAATGGCTAAGTATAATACCTTATTGATATCACTTAAAAATTTCTAAGTGTGGTTCATTATGGAGGTAACAAAAGTTGGGTGTTCATTTTGGTGACATCCGAGAAGAGATATGAGTCCGCGAGTATGAGATTTCATGAAACTGAGAAAAATCACTTAAATTTTTTTCTAAGTAAAGGTTCATATTAGAGGTTGCAGAAGTTAGGCGTGCATTTTGATGACACAGAAGAATACATGTGAGTCTACAAGTCTAAGAGTCTGTGAACCCATCACATAAAATAATTCTAAGTAAAAGTCCATATTTAAAATGAATGAGAACCGTCTGCTTAATGGTTGATTATATCGGAACCGTCGATCTATCTAAAGCACCTAGATAAAATAGGGCCATCCACTCAACACTTGATTATATCTGAACTATCGATCTGATTAAACGCTAAGATAAGCAATGAAAAGGAAGACATGTGAGTCTGCGATTTCGCCAGGTAAAATAATTATAAGTAAAAAGTCCAATTTTAAAATGAATGAAGACCGTCCACTCAACAGTTGATTAAATCCAAACCATAGATCTATATAAAGCACCTAGGGAATCCATGATTGTCCAATCAATGCCTGATTAAAAAACAACCATCAGATCAAAGTGCAATCAAGATCATGGGAGGTTCATATCTAACCATTCATCGGGATGATAGATCTACGGTGGAGATGTAGCACACATCATCGAAGAGAGAAGAGGTTAATTAGAAGTTTGGCATCTACGTAGGTGGTTTGTAAATTACCACGGTATACATGTGGTAGCATCCTGTGAATGCAAATACCCCGGTAGTAGGTTTCTAAAACCATTTTGATCACCTGCACCACTAAAAAGGATACCATGAGTGGTAAGTAGTAATCCCATACATATGAATAAAGTCATTGGTAAAAAACGACGGTCCTATGGAGTGAATAACTTAGTATCAGGTCTACAAAGGTGTTAATATGATAAACATTGAAAGGAAAATACTCCAAGAAAAGTTCCTAGCTTACTAGTGTGAATTGAGAATATGATTCTTAACTTAAAAATATATTGAAGAAGAAAAATAATAAGTAATAAGGAATAAAGTTGTTATTAAAACAACATTGTTATTAAATAATGAAGAGGTGCAATGATACATTATTAAAAGACACAATAGTTCAAATTTTATACATGTTGGAAGACTATATAAACGAGAAAATATGGTGGAAGGAAGATGTCTCTAAGGTCTACATCCGAAGATCAAAAGCATGTGCAGAGTCCAAGGAAGAAATATGAAGAAACTTATGAAGTGAGGGTGGAAGGGAGGAGAAAGTAAGGATTAGTATCCTTTGCTAATTAAAGTGTAAAAGCAAGGAGTTGGTGCTTCCTAGGGTTGGTGCCCTAAAAGAGGGAGTTGGTGTTTCCTAGGGTTGGTGCCCTAAAAAAGGGAGTTGGCGCTTCCTAGGGTTGGAGAACTAAATTAATCTTCATATAAAACTTGTAATTAGTAATTTAAGTTTATTTATTGATGTTATCTACTGAAATTGGGGATTGTTGTCTCCTAGAGTTGGTGCTCTAAATTAATATTCATATAAAACTTGTAATTAGTAATTTAAGTTTATTTATTGATGTTATCTACTGAAATTTGTTGATGATCAATAAAGTTAATAAAAAAATATTTAAATATTGAGTAAATCTATTAATACCGATTCACCCACCCCCCCCCTCTTAGTATTAAATCATATTCCAACAATTGGTATAAGAGCGGGTGCCTTCAACACAGTCTAATAAATAGAAGGTAGATTCTACATAATCCTATGGATCAACAAGAAGGAATGTCTTCCACCAGAGCACCTTTGTTCAAAGGGAATGATTATTCACTTTAGAGTGTGAGGATGAAAGGCTATATAATGTCCCTGGGTTGTGATATTTGACAATCTGTAGACTATGGGTAAATTGCACCTGCTACTACTCCCACAGACACAACCATAAAGAATCTTTGTAATGACAATGCAAGAGAAACCAATGTCATCCTAGGAGGATTATCCAATCCTATATTTGTGAAAGTAATGCATTACAAGTCAGCAAAAGAAATCTAGGACAAAATAAAGGTCATATATTAAGGATATATCAGAGTAAAAAATACCAAACTACAAGCCTACAGAACACAATTTGAAAAACTGAAAATGAAATAAGAAGAGAACATAGAAGAATATATTTAGAGAGTAGATGAAGTGGTCAAATCAATCAGAGCATTAGGAGAACAACTCAAATATCAACCCATTGTCCAAAATATCTTGAGATCATTACACATGAAATATGATGCCAATATTTCTACTCTTGAAGATAGATTAGACCTTGATAATCTCACAATGGATGAACTACACGGGATCCTCACAGTGTATGAGATGAGAACATGGCAAGAAATACCAACAAAAGGAGAAATGACATTCAAAACATCTAAAGCAAATAAGAAACATGAGCAGGGGTCTAATGAAGATCATTCAGAAATATCTGATGAAGAAATAGATAACTTTATGAAGAAAATCAAGAAAGGAACTGGTAGATACAAGGGAAATTTTCCTCTAATATGCTTTAACTATGGAAAGATTGGACATTTTGCTTCCAAATGTCCCTATCCAAAAAAAGAAGAAAGTGATAATGAAAGAACTTTCAAAGACTAGGAGAAGAATCAGTGATGATGAAGAAGATGGTGAATCACAAAATGAAGAAGATAATGAAGAACTACAAGAGAATGAAACACAAACTGATGATGATAAATATGAATAATAAACACCCTTGCCAAAAGCACCATCAAAAAGAGTTCAAAACAATCACCTTGAAAATCAAATTATAGGGGATAAAGAAGAAGGAGTATAAACAAGAAGGAAACTTAGATTTGATTCTGAACAGGTAATGATTTCAATAATAGAACCCAAAACATTTGCAAAATCCAGCAAGAGTGAATACTGGATAAAATAAATGAATGAGGAACTTGATCAAATTGAGAAAAATCATACATGGGAACTTGTCCTAGACCAAAATACAAGAATGTGGTAGGAACCAAGTGGATATTAAAAAAAAAACTCAATGAAAATGGACAGATCATAAATAACAAAGCCAAATTAGTATGCAAAGGATATGCCCAAGTGGAAGTTATTGAATTTGAAGAGACTTTTTCCTCAGTAGCAAGACTAGAGGCCATTATAATGTTCCCGACATTTGCATGCTTCGGAAACTTCAAAATTTATCAAATGGATGTCAAGTCAGCATTCTTGAATGGAACATTATAAGAATGAGTATATATTGAGAAACCAGAAGGATTCATATTAACAAAAAATAAGGACTATGTGTGCAAACTAAATAAGGCTCTGTATGGTCTTAAACAGGCCCCTAGAGCATGGTTCTCAAGACTTGATCAATATCTGCAAAAACAAGGATATAAGAGAGGGACTACTGAAAACAACCTATATATCAAAATTGAGGATCAATATATGATTGTTGTGGTGGTATATGTAGATGATATCGTATTTGGAAGTAATATTACTATACTAAAAAAAATATTTTCTATAGAAATGCAGAAAGAGTTTGAAATGTCTATGCTAGGATAACTGACTTTCTTCCTAGGTTTACAAGTCACTCAAATAGATAAAGGAATATTCATTTCCAAAACTAAATATATCAAAGAAATGCTAATAAATTCAAAATGGAAGACAATAAACCCATGTGCACTCCCATGATCACATGATGCAAACTAAGCCTAGATGATGATTTGCCAAGAGTATACCAAACCATGTACATATCAATGGTCGGTAGCCTACTATATGCAACAACAACAAGACTAGATATCTTGTAGGATGTAGGAGTAGTACGTATATTTCAATCTGCACCTAGAGAAACTCACATGAAGGCAGTAAAAATGATATTCAGATATATTAAAGGAGCCCTAGAGTTTGGTTTATGGTTTCCAAAAACATAATATTTTACATTGACTGCATATACTGATGTAGATTAGGTTGGTAGTGTAAATGACAAGAAAAGTACTAGTGGAGGAGAATTCTACCTAGGAAAATGTTTGTTATCATGGTTAAGTAAAAAACAAACATCTATATCACTATCTATAGAAGAAGTAGAGTACATTGTTGTTTCATCTTGTCTCACACAAGTAATGTGGATGAAATAGACCCTAGAATATGTACACGTGAGATATGATCATCCAATCACTATTAAATGTGACAATACTAGTGCCATAAATATCTTTAAGAATCCTATTATGCATTCTAAAACCAAGCATATCCCAATTAAAAACCATTTTCTGAGAGATCATGTTTCTCAAAAGTTGTCAAAGTGGAATATATTGATACTAAAGAGAAAATTGGAGACATATTTACAAAGCCTCTACCGAGAAGTACTTTTGAAAATGTTAGACATAAATTGGGAGTAATTCACATACCTCATTAAAAACTATAAAATAAGAATAAGGAGCGCATGGACAGGGGGATCATCACCTCAGGGGAGAGAAGAAAGATCCCTTTTGTCATTGTGGTCAAAGGGGGAGGATTAACAATAAAAATCAGTTAAAATAAGGGGTTTGTGTTGTGTTTCCATCAATGCCAAAGGGGGAGATTGTTGGAGATGGTGTTTTGTTGTCATTGATGTCAACAGGGGTTAATATGGATTTATCATCCAGAAAAGTATCCAACTATACCAATTGCAGGAATCGACAGTAAAGAACGAAGAAAAATGTTGATCGTTGGATCAAAATAAGAGCACGATCGAACGGTAAAGAATGAATAACAATGTTGATCGTTGGATCAAAATAAGAGCACGATCGAATGGTAAAGAATGAAGAAACAATGTTGATCATTGGATCAAAATGAAATCACAAACAGACGACTCAGATCTCTTTCCGCGAGTCCGCTGAGAAACCAAAAAATGGCTAAGTATCAGACTCTATCAATATCACTTAAAAATTTCTAAGTATCATTCATTATGAAGGTAACGAAAGTTGGGTGTGCATTTTGATGACATCCGAGAAGAGATATAGTCTAATTTCGAGGTTCTATGAAACGAGAAAAATCACTTAAAGTTTTTTCTAAGTAAAGGTTCATCTTGGAGGATGCGGAAGTTGAGTGTGCATTTTGATGACACCTGAGAATACATGTAAGTCCGCAAGTTCTATAGTCCACGAACCTGTCACATAAAATAATCCTAAGTAAAATTCCATATTTAAAATGAATGAGAACCATCCACTCAACGATTGATTATATTTGAACCATCGATATATCTAAAGTGCCTAGATAAACTAGGGCCATCCACTAAACACTTTATTATATCCGAACTATCGATCTAATTAAACACCAAGATAAGCAATGAAAAGGAAGACATGTGAGCCCACCACGTAAAATAATTCTAAGTAAAAAGTCTAATTTTTAAATGAATGAGGACCATCCACTCAACGGTTGATTAAATCCAAACCTTGGATCTATCTATAGCACCTAGGAAATCCGGGATCATCCACTCAACGCCTAATTAAAACCCAACCGTCAGATTGAGGTGCAATAAAGATCATGGGAGGTTTAGATCTAACCATTCATCAGGACGATAGATATATGGTGGAGATGTAGCACGCATCGTAGAAGGGAGAAGAGGTTAATGAGAAGGTTGGTATCTATCTAGGTGGTTTGTAAATTACCACGATAGACATGTGGTAGCATCCTGTGAATGCAGATACCTTGATAGCAGGTTTCTAAAACCATTTTGATCACTTGCACCACTAAAAGGGATACCACGAGTGGTAAGTAGTAATCCCATACATATGATAAAGCCATTAGTCACAAACATTCGTCCTATGGAGTGAAGAACTTAGTGTCAGAGCTACAGAGGTGTTAATATGATAACCATTGAAAGGAAAATACTCCAAGAAAAGTGCATGGCTTACCAGTGTGAATTGAGAATATGATTCTTAACTTAAGAATATATTGAAGAAGAAAACTAATAAATAAAAATGATGATTTTTTTATTAAAACAACATTGTTATTAAATAAATGAAGAGGTGCAATGATACATTATTAAAAGACACAATGGTTCAAATTTTATACCCGTTGGAAAACTATATAAACCAAAAAATATGGTGGAAGGAAGATGTCTCTAAGGTCTACATCTGAAGATCAAAAGCATGTGCAAAGTCCAAGGAAGAAAGACAAAGATAATTATGAAGTGAGGCTGGAAGGTAGGAGAAAGGAAGGATCAGTATCCTTTGATAATTAAAGTGTAAAAATAGGGAGTTGGTGCTTCCTAGGGTTGGTTCCCTAAAATAGGGAGTTGGTGCTTCCTAGGGATGGTGCCCTAAAACAAGGGAGTTGGTGCTTCCTAGGGTTGGAGCCCTAAAACCAGGGAGTTGGTGCTTCCTAGGTTTGGTGTCATAAAGCAAGGGAGCTGGTGCTTCCTAGGGTTGGTACCCTGAACAAGGGGATTGTTGTCTCTCTCCTAGAGTTGGTGCTCTAAATTAACCTTCATATAAAACTTGTAATTTGTAATTTAAGTTTATTTATTGATGTTATCTACTGAAATTTATTGTTGATCAATAAATTAATAAAAAAATGTTTAAAGATTGAGTAAAGTTATTAATACTGATTCACGACCCCCCCCCCCTCTCTCAGTATTAAATCATATTCCCATATGGTTTCCCCTTGCTATTGGATGACCTATTTCTTATAGGGGATGAAAAGTTCAAATATGGGTGCAAGAGGGAACTCACTTCAGAGTTCAAGATGAAGGATCTAGGTCTGATGCATTATTTCTTAGGATTGGAGGTGTGGCAGAGACTAGATGAGATTTTCCTTAACCAAGGAAAATATACAGTTGATATCCTGCAAATATTCATGATGATGAAATGCAAGTCCATGGCCAAAAATATGGTGACGAATCTGAAGCTCTTGAGTGATTCAACTTCAGATTTGGTGGATCCCATGATGTACAGACAATTGATCGGATCCTAGATGTACTTGGTTAACACCAGGTCAGACATATGTTTTTCAGTGAACACCTTGAGTCAGTATGTGGTTGAGCCTAGACATGTACATTGGATAGTAACAAAACATTTGTTGAGGTACCTACATGGTACAATTGGATATGGTTTGAGATATGTCTCATATGGAGATGTGAAGTTGTAGGGTTATACAGACTCTGATTGGGCATGGAGTACAATGGACCGGAAAAACACATCAAGATGTTGTTTCAGACATCAGTGGTACTCAATACAACTGAGACAGAGTATATAGTAGCCAATGTTGCAAGCTGTGAAGCAGTGTGGCTTCAGAAGTTTCTTGCACGGTTATTTGATCTAGAGTTGGAGCCAACTTTGATATATTGTGATAATCAAATTTGTGTGAGTAATACAGAGATAAAATACAATTACATCTGAGACATGGTGCAAAGAGGAGTTGTGGAGCTCCGGTACATATCCATAGATGAGAAGATAGCGAAAATTCTCACCAAGACTTTGTCTAAAGTGAAGTATGAGTAATTTGGAGACAAGCTTGGCGTGATGCACAATGACCACCCTCATTGAGAGGAAAGTGTGTTGTTTCTCCTCCATCTGGCTAAACCCTTTGGCCAAGGGTTCCCTAGATTAGTCATGTGAGGTTATTGATGTTGTAATGCAATGTCAGATACTATTATTTCCTATGCCATGCAAGGTGGTTAGGTGTGAATAAGACTATTGGGAGAGGAGAAACATCACAACATAGTCTTGGATACTATGGCAGTGAGTGTGTGTCACTAGACAATAGATGTGTGCTAATACTGTGGTTGTGTACCATTGGCAGTGACTGTGTGTCGCTGGACAATAGTTGTGTGCTACTACGGTGGTTTTGTACCATTGGAGGTGATTGTGTATCACTAGACAATAGTTTTGTAGTACTATAGTGATGGTTGTGTACCACTGGCAATGATTGTATATCACTGGACAATACTTGTGTACTACTATAGCGGTGGTTGTGTACCATTGGTGATGGTTGTGTATAACTAGAAGTGGTTGTGTACCACTATGATAGTAGTTGTGTACTACTGTGACTTGGCAGTAGTTGTGTTCCATTGGATGGAATTGCAGTAGTTGTGTGGCACTAGTTGATTTCCATGGAGACTACCAGACTACTTGGGAGTAGTTGTGTGATACTAGTTGATTGCAACATAGTCGTGGAGACTGTGGCAGATTATTTGAGCTATCGATGGCATGGTAGTAGTTGTGTGCTACTAGTTGATTGTAAAGTAGTCAATGGACTACTAGATGAAGACATCGTGGAAAGATACCTCCCTAGCTAATAGGGAGTGTTGATGTTTTGGTAGTTACGAGAGGTATTTTCCTCCTGGAGAAATTTTCTTAGAGAAGAAGAAGATTCCAAGAATTCAAAGGAAGACCATTGAACAATTTAAGAACACCCCAGAAAAGAATAAAGTGAAATAGAATACCACAAAAGATAAGTCGGCCCAGAAGAAATAATAATAAAGTGGAAATATAATTTCCAGGAAGAGAAGTCAACCCAAAGAAATAATAAAGTAAATTTGAAGACCCAAAATAATAATTCAGCCCCATACATGTGCCCAAATTAGTATAAATACAAGTTTGGGTCAGTTCATTTGTACAACCACACAGTTCTCCTTTTGTAGTTCACACTACGCAGTTGCAGTAGTAGTTGCAGTTGCAGTTTCACTATTTCTGGTTTCTGGTTCTCTTGGAGAGTGTGCCCCACTTGGGGAAGGATATTCTTGATGGTTCTTGGTGATATCTCTCGAGCACTACCTCTAGAAGAGTTGAGATAAGGTTGTGTAGTGATTCCCAGTTGCTTCATGCCAGTTACAGTAGCAGTTGCAGTTGTAGTTACCAGTTGTGTCGGTTATATGGTGCACTGATGATGCACCTATGTTGCGTTGGTTTTGTGGTGAATCAGTTTTCAACCCTTTCTAGGGGTTGATAAGAAGAAGAGATAAGTATTTGGCTCTTAATTATTGGTTTTCTCTTGTGATTAGAGCTAATTCATGGTTGTATTGGAATATTCTCTATAAGAAAAGTTGGTTGGGTTTTTCCCCGAGTTTGGGGTTTTGCCAGGATAAATATTTGCTTCTTCTTGTGCTTGTTTATCTATTGCTTATATATTTCAGTATATGATTATTGAATGTTAAAAAAAGATAAAAATGCTATGGTAAATCTAATGTTAATGAAACTAATGAAAAGCTAACAAAAATAACTTTGCAAAAACCCTAACTTCCACAAACAATATATCATAAAATACAAAGATTCAAAATCTAAACTTTTTTCCACATGTACTTCACTGTGTCAAATCAAGATTTTGAAAATTTCAAAGTCTGAAACTTCATTGGAAAAAAAAAATTACAACGAAAATTCCAAGATAATTGATTTTAGGTTTTGTCATAAACCTTGTCTTCCATGGACTATATCTCCAAAAGTATAGTGAACCAAAACCTCAAATTTTTACCACCTATTCTATGAAATGTCTCCTCAAGCTCCACAAAATTTCACCATCTGAAACCTCCCAGAAAACATGTTATAGAAAAAATCCCAGGATGACTCATTTAAAACTGAATTTAGAATGAGTCAAAAACCCTATCTTACATAGGTTGTATCTCCGAAAGTATAATGACCCAGAACTTGAAATTTTTACCATAGATACTTTGCTATTTCTCCTAAGTAAAAACCAAATTGGTTTATTTGAAGCATCCCATAATTTTTTTTATAGAGAAAATTCCAAGATTACTCACTTGAAGCAACAAAACCCTAAGATCGATGCTCTGATACCAAATGTTAGGAACCAATGCCTTGAGAATGATAAAAAGGAAATGGATAACAATCCACTTCGAGGTGAAAACCTCCTTTTACAATATATTCAATGTACAAGATGAGATAAGATTATCTTAAGACTAGGTCTCCTTAGTATATATATAGGAGACAAAGGGTACAATTACAATGAAGGGTTACAATAAAGGGTTATAGCCTACATACAAATATAACACTAGAAATATAAAAATTCAATATCTATGGGATTAATAAGGGGTTTTATATGGTTTTATATATAACATGGGGCTTTGTCTAGGGATTAAAATTTTGTAGATCTCCTTATGTACTTACATCACCTCCCTCACCCTAACATTAATTTTCTAATAAGATTCATCTATGATGAGAGGCTATAAATAGAGTTGAGGGGAGAAAAAAGCTTCAACTTCTATGAGAGCTAAGGTTGGCTTGAATTTGGAAAATATAGATTTTGGTTAACAAAATGGATTGAAGAAGAGATATTAGAACTTGTGACAATGAAGTTGATTGTGCACAATTTGAGTGGTTGTTTCCATTTTATAATGGTGGGAAGACCACTTTTTTGGAAGGAAAAATATTTTTGGTTTTTCATTAAATTTCTTGTTTTTTAAATTATGAAAATTTCCTAGAAATGTTGTTTGGACCTTAAGACTTTAAATTTGTACATTAAAACACTTGTACAAGGAACCCATAACCTAACAATGTTGTTGGTGATTATACAAGTTGGCCCTTTTTTTAAGGAAAACCTTGCAAGGAAATCCAAGGGATGCTTTCCCAGATTCATAGATGCATTACTTGTAAGCATATTGATATAGATTAGTATGTCATAGTAAGAATTTTGAACCAAAAACATGCTAGCATGAAATTAGCCAAATATATAAGAACATTAACGACTATTTAATAAACTAACTCCTTAGACTTAAACATTAAACACATTATTAATTAAACTAAAGATAAAAAATATATATAATGATACATGCAATGGTAATTAGATTCCCACCTCATTATCATGTAATGATAATTAAATTTAAATGATTGAAATTGAGTAAATATTCAATATTATTAATTCACCTATGTAAAATTGTTTTTACATCTATGAATACCAAAAGTCAACATTATATATATATATATATATATATATATATATATATATATATATATATATATAACCCATGTTATGAAGCTAAAGTAAAGAGAACGGTGACAAAGTAAAAATACCAAAGATGTGAAGGTGGAGAAGAGAGATGTGAAGGTGGAGAAACTTTCAAAGAGTGGGGAACGATGTTTCTCTCCGTATGAGTGGAAACTTTAAAAAGTGTCAAAAAAGTAGAAATGTGAAGATACCAAAAGATGTGAAGGTGGGGAAGGACAATCACACCCTAAAAATTCGTCTTAGTGATCTTTGACCACCTTTTTTAATTACGTTTTAATGTTCGTTGGCAGCCAATGATGACCATTACGTTTGAAATAAGTACACCAATAAAGTATAAAGTATGCAATAGGATAAAGTATCCTTGACAAAGTTATAAATTTGTATAAAATTTTGAAAAGACAAAAAGAAGAAGACTTAGACAAGAAAGAGCCAAAAGCTTATGACATTGAAGGTTGATAAGAACTTGGTAATAAGAAATTATTGTAGACCTTGGTAAGCAAAGTATCTTCTCTTTTTGACTTAGTTTAGATTGTACCTTAGCAAATAATTATAAAAAAATATTTATAATTATATCAATTTATTATTTAATGAGTGGGGTTTATCATTTGGTCAAGTAAATAAGTTTACTGTGATTTCACAAATAATTATTGTACAACTTATCTCTTAATAAGGGTGAGAATTTTGTTTTTAATTATTGAAATAAGGATAGACTAATTTAAAAGGTTTAAAATTTAGTAAAATAAGAAGTAAGAGTTTCTATAGATTTAGAATTCTAATTAATTTTTGGAGGATGTGAGTGGATTTAGCATTCAACATATATATATTTTAATATTTTAAGTTAATAATTGAAAATTGAACAAAATGATTGAAGACTTTGTTTCACATTCACAACTTTGATTATGACAAGGCTTTAATTATGACCAAATTTTCATCAAATTTATATAAAAAGGTCTTTTTAATATGATTTTTTTTTATGGATGCTTATGATTTATCTAAGGGTGAGATAATAAGGGTTTTCATTTTAATATTTATAGAACTTATCTCTAGTTTACATGGTCTAAGCTTAGAAATTTGTTTCTTCCAAACTTCATCCCCACTCAAGCTTATATCTCAAGTGTAGTGATGGGTTCATCCAATATTTGAGGTACACAAGACTCTATTTACCTTGCACCTTGAGGGTCTCTCTTACACTAGCTTCATATTGAGAAAAATAATGGTATTCCTCATGAGCACCATATTTTCTAGGTTTATTCCTTAGAGCTTGAGATTGAGGATTATTTTGTCTTCAAGTGTCTCCCTACTATTGATCCAAAATGAATCATTATATGATTTGTCATCTATTTTGGTACTTCCTGGATAGAAAATTTAGAGCTATTGGCTTGTAGGGTCCATTTTAGGGATAGGTCGCACTTTGGTGGTTTGGGGTCTAGAAACTTCTAGAGCTTGTTTGAGGCCTTAAATGGTAATTTTTGGGGTCAAAACTTTGGAAACAAAGTTTCATCCTCTTGATGTTTTTCAACATATCAATATATTTCTAATGGCACAAATATTAACTCAATCAAAGCCCATATGAGGAAGAAGTTATGCCTCCCACAAGTTGACATATTTTGTTGAGCACCATGATATTGAATGGATGCCACATAAATTTCCATTACTCACACATGTGGAGCTAACCACATGTGGAATTTCATGAAGATTCTAGAGGGCCCAAAATCCTATCCATAATCGAGAGTTGAATCATGCAAAAAAACTAACCCTAACCTTAGATGATTATCATGCCATGTTAAATACCGGGATACTAGAAAAGAAAGGGGTTCCATTCTTATTGTATTGTTTATTGTTCCATATTTGAGTAGAGAATTTGGGAGTGGGATATTGAAGTAGAATAGAGGAAGTAGAAAATCTTATAGCAACCATACATGCCACAATGTCCATTGGAAACTCCATAGAGGGTGCACTTTCTTTCTATTTGCATTTCATGACCAAGAAGAAAAGAGCAAGGCACAAGCTTTACCTTCTAGCTAAATTTTTCTTGTATTGAGTTTTCCTAGAGTATATATTTTGTTCATTTTGTGGATAGTTTGTTATTTTCTTAGCTTCTTTTGTTTTAGTTTCATTTTATTTTAGTATTTTGTGTGCTAAGGTAACAATATTAAATATGAAATCTAAAGTAAAACATTGTTTAATAGAGATTGCAGAAAATTGTAAGATTTGTTGTGATGAACTGTTATAATGAAATATTCACGACAATTTACAAATCAAATTGGTATTAAAGAAAATTTATTTGGAGTTTTCGTGGGAAGTTGTGGGATCTAGGAAGCAAGGTAAGAAAAAAGTATTAAAACCCTAGCCATGGTAGATGAGTACAATAAAAATCCATAGGATGAGTCAAAGGAGATATTTTCAATGCTAGAAACACAAGTATCTAACATCTCTCGAAACATTTCCATCTTCATGTCAACTCTAAAGAACAAGTTTGGAACTTTTCAAAGAGTTTGGTAGCTCTAATGCAAATGATGGCTTAAAGTGGAAATTTAGAGATAACAAAGACCCAGAAAACGAGATGAAAAAAGAGCCAGAGAAAGAGAGACCAAGTTCTAGTTTCTTCACTTCTTCACAATTTGTAATGTCCCTATTATAATCCCCAGTTTAATTAATGCATAATGCATATATGAATGTGGTAATGACCAAGTGATGTAAAATGTGAAATCTATTTTCTGAATTTTAATAAATAATGTGTGATGTCAGCTACTAGGGGTTATGGATAGAGATGCGGGATGAGTTTCCACAAGAGAAGAGAGTGTCTAAGAGGGGTCCAAGGGGGAAATTAATTATGGCTATTACTTCATTCCATTTCCCTGAATTTTATTATAATTGGGGATAAATTCTATTTTTCTATTTGAGTGTATGAGAACCCATTCATTAAACTCATGTAAGAGGATGGGTGTCAAAGTCACATCCCATAGTTATTGGAAGCATGGGGTTGAAGTACTATCAACATTGGGCTGAGTGAGCAGTCAACTATCTTGGGAAAATAGAAGAAATTTGTATGGGAGAGAAAATACAGTTTTTACACATTCGGTTTTACATGAACAACAAGCAGAGAGCATGAGAGAATATCAATGGAGCTAGAGCAAGGTGGTTGGGTGAATTTTGAAGCATGTTGGAGCATTTTTGGAGTGCTCTAGAGAGGAAGATTGAAGAGCCAAGTTGTCAGGCTTGAAGAGTGAACTCATGTGTGAGTTGCACTATAACAATAAGTGCTTGTAGTTGTTTTCCTAGTAATGTTCAATAAAAAATGGTGCATGGTACATGCCCTAAATATTGGTGTTGTGCATGTAGCACTTATGAGTGCTAAATATTTGTGCATAATGTAGAATTGGTGCATGTGCGAGCTTCAAAAAGGAAGAAGAGAAGAAGGGTGTCAGGAAGGAAGAAGCGATGGAGCCTAATAAGGCAGTGTCAGGGTGGCTAATAGGATGATATGGTATCACCTTAAGGTGCCATGAGGACCCAAAATGCCACATCAACAACCACATCAACAAAGACACCACATGGTCAAAATCGTCCTATAGTCTAAAAACAAAACTAAGTCTAGAAACAAAATCGTATTTTGGCCATACCATGAGCATAATAACGAATAAGAAGATAATATTTTATGGGTTTTGTTTGCAGTTTCAAGGGATACATAAGTATTAGATGGGGCCACTAGCCAATTATGCTCTGATTTTCGAGAAAATGCAAATTACTTGTTTTTTAAGATCGGGGTCAAGCTAAGTGGTAGGCGTACAGTTACTGTTGAAACTTGTATAGAGTGTTAGAAAAGAATAAATGAAAATAATTTTGAAGGATTGGCCATATTCTAAGGATTTTGGAATGGAGATGCCAAAATAGGGAAAAACCCACTATTCTAGGTCACTTTTGGGGGATTTTTGGGATTTTCAGAGGAGGAAAAGGGTCCCCAGGTGAGAAATATGGAAAAATTTATTTACTCGACATTTTGTATACTCATAATTATAGATAACTTTGGTTTAGTGAAGTTTTTCCATAAGTGCACAATTTGGGAGATAACTAGTTTGGCTAAAAATTCCAAGTTTGGAAAAAGGGGTGAAAAAGGACAAAGTTGTCATTTCCATATTGATGTAGTTTTTTATTGGAGCATCACATTGAAAATATGAGAGTTGTTATGATTTCCCCGTCATCATTTTTATCTATGTATCATACAAAAGTTTCCCTGGTTCCTGACAGATTTAATTCTAAAAGTGACAGAAGTTGGTGTCTGGGATTAATTGCATGGTAATGAAAAGTGTACAAAAGGGGTAAATTAACAATATTCAAAAGAATATAAATTTATTCTCATATCTTAGAATTGAGCAAGAAATCGGTCATTGGAAATATATTGGAGAGAAGGATCCATATATCAACCCAAAAAATTGATCTGGGTAGTTTAAGCTACAACGAACACAAAAGAAGATGACTAGTGGCATTAGAAAGTAGAAAAAAATATGCATTCTTTTCCAGAATTGTGTGTATATATTTTTATCTAAGAAAATTGTTTGAGTGCACATTTTATTATAGAATTTAGAGGTGCAAGAAGGAAATTTGGTTCCTGTATGAGGACCACAACCATGGAATATGCCCATGGGTCCTACAACCATGAAGATAAACTAAGAGTGATAGATGTCAGCAAGGGAAATGTTGAGATGGATTCCAATTGAAGAAGAGGAAGGAAAGAGCCTGTAACTATGAGAATCATGCAAAGAGAAGTGTAGAGATATATGGATGATAATGAAAATATTATGAAAGCTCGGGAAGAGATTACAAAGCTTGAACATTTTGTAGAGACAAGCTAATAAAGACTCTGGCACAAAGCAAGGAGATAGTGCTAGACAAGTGACAACATCAAGATTCCATAAAAAAAGGGATGAACATGGGAATGATAGGAAATAAAGGAGTATGAGAAAACACCATCATTCCCCAGGGAAATCTACGAGGAGATATCATGCAAGTTTAGGGCCAGGGAGTAGCCAAAGTGTGTCTCTTGTCAAGAGGTAGAGGAGAAGGCCTAAGGTAGACATCTTGCAAGGTGAACTCGGGAAAATCAAGCCACAAAATTTCAATGGTGAGCAGAGAAATGGAGAAGAGGCTGAGGTATATCTGCTGGAAATGAAGAAATATTTCCAGCTATATGGTTATCCTTCCAGGGTAGAAAAAAAATTTGCAACCTACCACTTGCAAGGAAATGCAATCATGTGGTGCGATAAATTTAAGATACCAAAACACCTCGATGAGAGGAAGGTCTCATGGATACAGTTCAAAGGATATTTCAAAGAGAAATATTTTTCTAGCATTACTATGAGAGGAATATGAAAGAGTTCTTTGAATTCAAGTTGGAAAGCATGACAATGGATGAGTATGTAAATAGGTTCTTTGAGTTTTTGAAGTATGTGGGCTTCATAAAGGATGGAAAGGCCAAAATCCAAAGATTCATGTGTGGGTTACCTTCCTTCTACAGTGACAAGATACAATATGATAACCCCAAAACTTTGGAGGATACCATAAGGTGAGAAAATCATCTTTATGAGAAAAGAAGAGGGAGGCCAGTCTTCCAAAAATCTTGGAATGACAAGACGAAAGGAAAAATGGATCATAGGAATATTTTTTTTAAGCCACTCTTTTTAAAGAACAAATCCCAAGAAAATTAGCAAGGAGAGTCAACCCAAAATGACCACAAGATATTAGATTCATTTGGGAAAAGGCTAAGGAAGCAGTTTGTACAATGTTGGGGATGTGAGAGAAATCACTTATATTGGGACTTCCCTCACAAAGGTGAAAGAATGAGGACTATCCACAACATTCGAGAGGATGAAATAGTTGAATATATGGGAAGAAGCATGGCAAGGATTTATGCAACCTTGGACAACAAGCAAGTAGAGTATCAATCCCCCATGATTGAAGTGGAAGGTAATATTGATAACCATCCCATAGAATTTTTTATTGATTATGGAGCTAGCAATAGTTACGTAAAATAAAACATTGTTGAAATATTTTTCTTGTAAAGGAGTAATCATAGGAAATCTTGGTTAGTTCAGTTAGCCACAGGGGCTATGAGAAAGATCAATGAGTTGGTTAAACATTATCCAATAGAAATGAATGGACTTAAAACAAAGGTAGTTGCAAACATCATACCATTGGGTTCATATAAATATCTAATTGGCATGGATTGGTTGGAAAAACACCATGTTTTCCTAAACTGTTACAACAAGACAATAAATTGTCTTGATGATAGAGGGCAGGAGGGAAAGATTCAAGGAATTATGAGAGATATAGTTGTTAGAGAAATTTTAACCATGCAACTGAAAAAGTGTTTCAGGAAATGATGTCATATTTTTGCAGCCTATATGGAAAAGGAAACCTGAGATAAAGTGGAAAGTATTGAAGACCATCCAGTATTGAAATATTTTGAAGATGTTTTGGGGGAGATTCTAGGATTTCCACCAAAGAGAGACATTGATTTCTCTATTATTTTGGTGTTAGGAGTTGCCCCAATGTCCAAGAAACCTTACATAATGGGCACACCAAAATTGAAGGAGTTTCAGGTGCAACTTTAAGAACATTTTAAGAATGGGTATGTACACCCAATTGTGTCACCTTGGGGATCCCCAATTCTTTTTGTGAAGAAGAAATATGGAACCTTAAAGTTATGTATTGATTTCAGACAAGCGAATAAGGTCACAATAAAAAAAAAAAATATTCTTTGCCAAGGATTGATGATCTTTTTTATTAGTTGAAAGCTGAAATAATCTTCCCCAAGATTGACTTGATATCAGGTTACCATCAACTGAGGATAAATGAAGAATATATAAGCAAGACATCGCTCAAAACAAGATATGGGCATTATGAATTCACAACAATTTTCTTTGGACTATCAAATTCCATAGTTGTTTTCATGTGTTTGATGAATGGAGTGTTGAAGGAATACTTGGACAAGTGATTATGTTATTGGATGATATACTTGTCTATTCAAGGACAAAACAAGAGCATGAGAAACATTTAAGAATTGTACTACAATTTTTAAGAGAGCACAAGTTGTATGCCAAAATAACTAAGTGCATCTTTTATCAAAAGAAGATTCACTACTTGGGGCATATTATATTAGTAGATGGGATAATAGTTGATCCTGAGAAGATAGAGGCCATTAGAGGGTGGACAATGCTAAGAAATGTAACAAAGTTCATATCATTTATGTGTATTTCCTGTTATTACCAAAAATTCATAAAAGGTTTTTCAAATATTGCAAGCCCAATCACTTCTTTGCAAAAGAAGGGAGTGAAATTTGAATGGACTCCCAAATGTGAAGAAAGTTTTCAGCAGTTGAAATACATTTTAACAAGTACACCAATCTTAAATATTTCATATCTAAATGAATGTTTTGTAGTGTGCACTGATGCATGCAAGGAAGGGATTTATGGAATCCACACTAAAAAAGAGCATGCGGTATGCTACAAGTCACAAAAATTAAAGGAGCATGAGAGGAATTATTCTACACATGACATGGAATTAACAACCATTGTACATGCATTAAAAATGTGGAGACATTCCTTATGGGGAGAATATTTGAGCTAAGGACATACCACTGTGGTCTGAAGAATTTGTTTGGAAAACCAACATTAAATGCTAGATAAACTAAATGGCTGGAATTTTTGAGTGAATATGACTTTGAAATTAAGCATATACAAGGAAAGGAAAATCAGGTGGGTGATGCACTCAACATAAGAGCTCATGAAATGCATACTTAAGCCATCAGGATGTTCAACACAGATTTAAAAGATATAATTTAAGAGGTTGCAAATTCAGATCAACGATGTTTAAAAATAAAAGTAACATTACAACAAGGAATTTTATAGAAAAAATTTAAATACTATGAGCTTCAAAAGGATGGAGAATACTCGCATATAGGGGAAACGTATATGTGCACCCAAATTCTAGTGAGCTAAAAAATACAGTGCCAAGGGAAATGCATAATGTGTCATATGCATGGCACCCAGGATATTAGAAAACAATTGCAGTTGTAAGAAGCCAATATCGTTGTCTAGGAATGAAGAAAGAAGTGGCTAATTACATATCCAGGTGTCTATAATGCCAAAAGGTGAAAATAGAGCATAGACATCCAACGGGGTTGCTACAACCATTTCCCATTCCTGAGTGGAAATGGGAAGTGGTTACAATTGATTTTATTACAAAGATGCCCAGAACAGTGAATCAACATGATTCCATCATGGTGGTGGTGGAAAAATTAACAAAGGTTGCATAATTTATTCTTGTGAAGACCACACACAAGGAAGTAAACATTGCAGAGATTTACACAAAGGAAGTTTCTAGGCTACATGGGGTACCTAAGGAAATTGTTTCAGATAGAGATCCAAAATTTACATCAAATTTTTTGAAAAGGTTATTCAAAATCTTTGGAACAAATTTAAATCTCAGTATAACGTATCACCTTGAGTTAGATGAGAAAACAAAGAGGACTAACAAAATAATTGAAGACATTCTCAGAATGTATGTGATGAACCAACCAATAAAGTCGAAATATTATTTCCACTTAGTGGAA
The DNA here is from genome assembly GCA_009831015.1 of Picea engelmannii. Lineage (NCBI taxonomy): Eukaryota > Viridiplantae > Streptophyta > Pinopsida > Pinales > Pinaceae > Picea > Picea engelmannii. The sequence continues at coordinate 13,410 of ML799916.1, read as the reverse complement.
TTTTCTTACAATAACAATGGGTATTATGCCTGATTAAAAATGAGCCCATTTGAAGCATTGTATGGTAGGAAGTGTAATCCACTAGTGATTTGGGATAACCCATTAGATAGAGTTCTCATTGGTCCAAATTTATTAAAGGAAATGAAAGATCAGATGACAAGGATCATGAATAATTTAAAGGCTACCTAGGACATGAAGAAAAGTTATGCGGACAAGAATATAGTTTACTGATATTTTAAAGTAGGTAAACATGTTTTTCTAGAAGTGAAAGTGAAGAGAATTTCACTGAGATTGGGTTACTTCCCAAAGTTGGCAGCAAGATATTGTGAACCTTTTGAGATCTTAGAAAAGATATGGTCAGTTGCATACATGCTAGCATTTTCTGCATCCATGAGAGACCATAATGTATTTAATTTGTCAATATTAAAGAAATATGTTCCTGACTCTAACCACATAATTGATTGGACTGTGATCCCAATGGAAAATGAAGGGGATTTTTAGGTGGAACCAATACACATTATGGATCGAAAATTCAAATTTCTTAGGAACAAAGCCATAGGGATGGTAAAGGTTCAATGGACCTATTATGGTCCTGAAGACGCGGTGACATGGGAGCATGAATGAACTATATAGGAGGAATACCCACAATTTTTTGTCAATTTTGAAGGAAACGAAAATTGAAAGTGCAAGGCTCCATTTTTGGGTAGCGAGAGTTCTAGAACCACATCTCAGAATTATTGGTCATTTGCTTTGACAGCCTTGATAAAAGAATGGTGCATCTCAATGGACTGAGAACAATGAAGGCGGCACATTCCTTGTGTCAAAAAGTTGTGAGAAGCGAGAGATTATGGTTGGAATTGTTGTTGGAGTTGTAAAATTGTAGAATTTTATTTTTCTAAGTATTGTAATTTTATGTAAATTTTGTACTTGCATTTTTGCATGGTGTTGTGCATCAAGGACGGTCCACAATTGTAGGGGAAGGGAAATGTAACATAATGTATATATGAATGTGGGTACGACCAAGCGATTTAAAATGTGAAATGTATTATATGAATTTTAATAAATAAAGTGTGATTCCAACTACTGGGGGATATGGACAGAGAGGGGGGATGAATTTTCCACAAGAGAAGAGAGTTTCTAAGAGGGGTCCAAGGGAAATTAATTATGGGTATTACTTCATCCCATTTCCCTTAATTTTATTAGCATTGGGGATAACTTATATTTTTCTGTTAGAGTGTATAAGAGCCCAATCATTAAACTCGTGTAAGAGGGTGGGTGTGAGACTCACATCCCATAGTTATTGGAAGCATGGGGCTGAAGTACAATCAACATTGGCATGAGTGAGGAATCAACTATCTTGGGAAAATAGAGGAAATTTGTATGAGAGAGAACAAATAGTTTTTACACATTTAGTTTTACATGAACAACAAGCATAGAGTAGGGGAGAAGAGCACTTAAGCTAGAGCAAGGAGGTTGAGTGAATTCTGGAGCATGTTGGAGAATTTTTGGAGCATTCTGAAGATGAAGGTTGAAGATATAGGTTGTCAGGCCTAAAGAGTGAACTTATGTGTGATTTTGACTATAAAAACAAGTGTTTGTTGTTTTCCTGGTAGTTTTACTGATAGTGAGTTCCCAACAGAGAGATTCTTAGTTACCTGTGCTAGAGATACCTTGATAAAGGAATGGGAGATTCCCAATAGACTGAGAGAAGTGAAGGGGTACATTCCTTGGGTTGAGAAGGTCAAGAGGAAGAGAGATGGAGGAAATTCAGGACAATTGTATGAGAATATCAGTGGGTTGTGGGATATTGAGTTGTGAGTGGACTATGAGAGGCACCCTTTACTTGTGTATTCCTAGCCCCAACTCAAGGGTGACTTGCTATTTATATTTAGAACACAAAGTCTATGGTTGGGTGGAACGTCCGTCCCAAGCAGTTGGTTGCACAAGTGTTTTAAAAAGGTAAGTGTTTATCTGTTTTCCTGAATGAATTTATTATTTTAACTACTGTGCATGAGAATGATTTATAAGTTGTTGTGGTGAATTTATTAGTTTCATTTATTCTTTTAACTAGTATGGACAATTTCATTAGCTTGATTTTCATGTTTTTCATAATTGTGTGTTTAAATGTATCTATTAGTTGATTTTTACTAGTATGGTAACGAGATTCCAGTGCATTTCCTGAATCATCGCGCGCACTTGGAAATAGTTGTTGCATGCAATACAAAGCCTATTATGCATGTAGTTTGTCTTGGTGAGGACACAAATTCATGTTATTTAGCATGATATAGCTACATTTAAAATAATGATATATGCAATGTTTAAATCTATGTATCATTCGTAGCTAATAAGTTACATGAATTTAGTTAACAGAAGAATTTCAAATTTACATGTATTTTCTACATGTAATGTTCCTTGGTTAAGTTGGGGGATGTTACACAATCTATGCTTAAAGTGGAAGTGAAATTGGATATCTTACCAACGTGAGAATAATGCAATTAAGTTGAATCAATGGTTGTAACAATTAGAAGTTTATTTCTATGTTCATAACATAGGATAAGACCAAAATGTTTTCACTTGCCCAACTGAAGTTAGAAATCCATCCTTGAAACTTGGTGGTAAAGTATCAGAAAGATGCTTAGGGGTGAGTGCAAGCTAATGATGGTCTCTCATGACACATTAGTGGCAATGCAAATCTGGAAAAACAACAATCTGTTAACTTGGAGGGATTATTCAAGGTACTTTTACAATGAATTTGAATATGGTGTAATAATATGAAACATAGGAAATTGAATTATCTTTCTGAATATACAACTTTTATTCATAGAAATTGTGAATAACTATATCAAATTTGATTTTTTATAACAATGGTATCTTATTTTTCCAACAAAATATAAGGTAAATGCTTTTGTTCGTGCATGTGTTGAGCACCTTAACGATGGAATTTAGTTCCAAAAACTTGTATACTTGTAGAGAACCCATTTTTCTTGTGCTATGTATTTTTTGGAAATTTATAAT
>ML799915.1:125500-158487 GCA_009831015.1 Picea engelmannii | reverse complement strand
GATCAATGGAGAGCTTCTTGTGAGAATATCTTTTGGAGTATTGATGGAGAGCTTCTTGTGAGAGCTTCTTGAGAATTTTTGGTGTGGAACACTTGAGAATATTGAATATCTATAGGTGACTGAGGTAACCAAGGATATCTAAGACAAAATTCTGAGGAAAGTGAAGAAAAAAAGGTCAAAATGCAAGGAAGGATAAATTCTTTTGATGGTGCTTTCTAAGGTATGTTATTTACAGGTCATCTCACCATTTTATCTATAATTTTTTTTATACAATTATTCAGATCCTGAAATTTCTATGAAAGAGAGAAAACATATCCAAGTAGCTGTGGTTAAAAGTTAAGCTTGTGGGTTGTTTTATTTTGAGATTTACACTCCGTGGAAAATAGGGTTTGTGACCAGTCTTGAAACTAGTCAAAAAAAGGTGTTTCGGATAAAAACGTCATAAATTATTCATAAAAGATCCAAATTCAGTGAGACCAATTGTGTTGGTTATATTACAGTCTATAGTATGCTCTAGAATAGTTTCAGATCGATTCAACAAACATCTCATGCAAGGAACACTCTACAAGGTCGCTCTCTAGAATAATCCAGAATTCAACAAGGTATGCCATTTTTTCTATAACTCATTTTATAAGAGGTTACTGGTAGTTCCACTTGGATGAATTGCATAAACCACACTGAAGAACATTGTGTATCCATTTTAGATATTTATTCATTACAGGTACAAAGTTATGATTATTTCAAGTTAGGGTTGTTGACTAATCCAAAACTAGTCATGGTTGAGACAAGCAGTTGATGAGTTGGCACATACATGAGGTGTATAGTTGATGATGTTGGTACATATTGATGATTCATTGTTGTTGAGTAGTTGACACATGATTGGTATATACTTGGTACATGGTTGGATGCACTTGTTTATGGTACAGGTTGATTACAGGTTGTTTGGCACAGGTTGGTGCATGGTTGATGCTCTTGTTTATGGTACATATTGATATATGTTGAGGATTGTGCCTCATCTCAGTTGGTGTTGAGAATGTAAGCTGAGTCTTGCATATAGAACTGGTGCTCTTGTAGAGTTGTACTCTATTCAGTTGTTGCTGAAAAACCTCTGGATTGAAGTCCATAATAAAAAGAAAAATTGTACATACATCTTGTGTTCCTTGTGTTTCTTGTGGAGATGATTTGTTGATGATATATTGCTGATATATGTTGTTGATATGTATTCAAATATAACTGATTATTAATGACAACAATGAGTAATAAGTAAATTTCGAATGATAACTAATGAGTTTTGTGTAAGAGGGAAGTTTTGGGAAAAAGATCCCCACACTCATTCACCCCCCCCCCTTTAAGTGTGGTAGGTGTGTCCAACAGAAGCGGGTTGTCAGGCCTGTGAGAAATTCTATGAGCGAGAGAATTGTTGGGGATTGATTCATGAAGGTGCTAAACTGCAGCTACAATTCTCTGAGACTTTCGGTCTAGCCTATTGTTGAAGCCCTAGAAGGGAAGTGGGGCAACCGAGGGACTATTGAGTAGAGAAGGGGCACACTTCCTTGGGTGGGATAGGCATGTGGGGAATGAGTGGTTGTAGGTTGTTAGTTGAGTGAGCACCTGAGACAAAGTCTTTCCTATTGTCCATGAGCCTTAGCCTAGTCAGGAACCCTTTACCCTTGGTGGAGTTCATTCCCATCTCAGGGGTGACTCACTGTTGAGAGTGATGAACAGTGTATTCTAAAGTTGGGAGGTTCGTGGACGGTCTGTACACAGTTGGTGACAATATTTCCAAGATAAGTACCAATCGTATGATATAATTATATGTTTCTTTGTTATTTACATGCCTATGTTACGGTTTAATCATATATGTGATTATAATTGCCTATATGTTTATGGGTAATTCCCTAGATATGTTGCATATCTGTGGTTACTGTTATTTCATTATAAAGTCATATATTATAGAATGTAATGTTTGTTTATGTTTATATGTAAAGATTATGCAAGAGTATTGTATGTATGTGTTTAAGTTGCATGTAGTTTTAAGAGAAAGTTTATGTATCATAGCTCAGTTGATTATTGGGTATGTTACCATATGTTCCGCAGTAAGAGAAAGAAAGCATTCCATAGAGTAGCATGGTCCGGCCTATATAAGACTATGGATGTTACCAACTAGTGTCAGAGCATGAGATATTTGTCTGGAGTGGTGACCCCGACCTGCGGGTGGTCGGGGGGACGCTATAAATTGGTATCAGAGCTTCAGTTCAACACTGAGCCTATATCAGCTAGAGGGGTTCAGTTGAAGTGAATATTCACAGAAGAGTAACTTTGAAGTGACCAAAATTCAAGTCACGGAGCGTCCATGGAAAACATTGGCATGCTAGTGTGCATGGTAAATTGTGGCATCATGTGGAAGATTATTATGTGCGGATGCACGCACAGAATTTAGCCCTGCGCAGTGAGCATGCATATAGTAATGTGCACATGGGGTGCACAAGTATTTCTTAACAGAGAGGAGTTTTGTTGGTACATGCATAGTATGAGTATAAGTTGTCTCGTGACAGTGTGTTCAGTAGTGCACATAGATAATTGTGCGTGATAGAATATGTTGAACTTTGACATGGTGCAATGCATGGGATGAAATGCATGTGGAGTATTAGTGCGCGATACCAAAATTGTGTGCAGTGGGCATTGGCACACAATGCAAAAGTAGTGCGCACAAATTGTCGGTGCGATGGAGAAGAAATGCACAGTAGATATAGGTGCGCGGAAAAGTGTTTTACCTTGAGATGTTGCTATGCACGTTAAATATAAATGTACAGGTCGAATTTTAGTGCGTGCGAAGTTGCTTGGAAGGTGACGAGTCTGAGTTTAAATAACATAATAATAGAAGAAAAATAAACACACAACCGCATTGAAGCATTAATTAAGGAGAATTTAGAGTTTTATTTTCCTTCGATTCAGACAGATGAAAGTGAAATATAAGCTTACAAGAAAAGCATACTATAAAAGAAAACAAGATTCATAACACCACTAGATAGAATTTTGTAATAAACAGTCTAAAATCTGTTTCTGTATTTATGTAATCCTATTAATCACAAAATTACAAAAGGGGGATGACAACAGTTAGCCTGTTGTAAAAAGGGTCCTTTAAGAACAGGCCTATCATCTCTAGTGCTCCTTACCTCCGCTACCAGATGTTCAAAAATTCAATGAAACATGCTTAATTTTAGTTGAAGACTCACTTCATCTTAGAAATATCCTCCTTTAAAGAATAATCTAACTAGACCAGTTGATTCTCTCCAACACTCTCGACCGCTTCAGCCATGGATTCCTCCTTCTTCTGTCGCTTTCTCCTTTTCTTCTTAGCAACTGGCATGTTGATGACTAAATCCTTCATAGTGGGATTCAACCTGACTTCCAACCATGAGTCTATAGTTGTCTCTGTGTGGAATTTAGTTGCTAGAATGTGCACAAGGACCCTTTCCTCCTTATTCGTAGGAAATTCTAGCGTGTTACCCGAATAACCAGTCTCACTCGATTTAGCCTTTTCCATGTGTCTCAGGTTGTGGATACCGAAATTCTTTTTCATAAAGAAGAAATTCGAGAAGTTTGGAGATTACTTTGGTTATGGATATGCATATACCTTCATACTTGAGGATTGATAGTTATAGAATTCCAATTATGGATTACGTACAAGAGCGTTGGGTTGCCATGCTCGGCTAATCCATTTCAAATGATTATCTTTTGAGTTCATTACATGGTGGCGTTCAACTGACATCACATGGCTGCGAAGTACCGAACGAGTGAAGAAGGGTGATCTGACTAGCTGTCACCCACTCCATGAGTGGTAGATTTGACATGTTGAGACATGTGATACCGCGTCTTGGTGAAAGTGGTTTCAGAAAACCACCTTATTGCATAGATGTATCTCTAAAGGCACTGTCCATTTGTGTTTTCAAGACTTGGGTCTTATCTAGAATTTCCATGGTGATAACACCAGGAAATTGGGAGAGATAATTCTGATGTATATATTGAACCAAAATGGTGCATATTCTCATGAATTGTTGAATTGTTAGCCTGATAAGTTTCGATGGATACACGTTTTGCAGAATTAACAACTAGATCAGATCAGACTAGTGTGGAGTCCATAGGAATGGAAGAAGCACAGGGGAATTACATTCAGGAAGTTGAGAGCAGAGGGGTGGATGTCCATTTGGGCATTGAAGGAACGAACTCCAACAAACATGGAGAAGAAAGGAATGAAAATATGAATATGGATGAGACCATTAAGAATTTGTAGAAGGATGTCCAAAGCCATAAAGATGATAATGAAAGGCTTATGAAAGCCAAAGAGAAATAGGATGACTTCAACATGAATTTATTGGAGGGTTTGAACATAATAGAAAAGAAATTGGTTAAGGAGAGTGGCTCAAGTAAATCTGGGAGTCACAAGCCTTTAGAGGAGAAAAGAAAAGAAAAAAGTGCTAGTAGACATCACCATCATTCCCCAAGGCATTCCAATAAGAGAGCAGACAACAACTCAAGTCTATCCCATGTCAGAAGGTAGAAGAGATCTGGGGTGGATGAGCTGCAAGGAAAAATGAACAAAATCAAACCTCCTACATTTGATGGTGAGCACAAGAAGGATGAAGAAGTAGAAACATGGTTGTTTGGCATGAGAAAGTATTTTCAATTGCATAATTATTCTTCTCATGCAGAAGGTAGAATTTCTATCTATCAACTCAAAGGAAAGGCCTCCATGTGGTGGGATCAACTTGTGCAAGTGCAACACATTGTAGAGAAAAGTGTTACTTGGAGGGAATTCAAGAAGTATTTTGAGAAGAAGTATTTGACTAAGATGTACTATGACAAGAAAATGAAAGAGTTCTTTGAACTCAAGCTTGGAAGTATGACCATAGATGAATATGAGAGAAGGTTTCTGGAACTGCTGAAGTATGTCTCTTTCATCAAGAATGAGACAATCAAAATTCAAAGGTATTTGAGTGGTTTTCCATCGTTCATCAGTGACAAAATATAGTATGATTATCCCAAGACATTAGAAGAGACCATAAGGCGATCTAAATGCCTATATGATTAGCAGAAATAAAGGTCATCTTTCCAAAAGTCTTGGGAAGACAATAAGAAATTCAAGATGGATCAGAGGAAGAAGGGAGCTAAGCCACCATTCTTCAGAAATAATCCACAAGGAAAGAAAATGTCTAAAGAACCCAGAAAGATTGACACAGGGAGTCAAGGGCCAAGGCAACCACCTATGCAATGTTGGGGTTGTAAAGGGGACCATAGGTTAAGATATTTTCCTCACAGAGGTGAAAAAGGAAGGGTTGTTCACAATGTACAACAAGCCAAAACAACGGAGGACATGGGAAAATATGTGCTAAGGATTTATGTAGCCCTGGACAACAAGCAAGCAGATTATCAATCCCACATGATTGAAGTGGAAGGTATGATCAACAACCAAACCATTGTTATTTTAATTGATTCAGGATCTAGTCATAGTTATATAGACCCTAATATGGTGGAATGTTTGCAACTACCAAGAAGCAAACATGATAAATCTTGTTTGGTGCAACTGGCTACAAGATCTAGAAGAAAAGTTAATGAGATGGTTAAGTCATGCCTCATAGACATAAATGGACTGAACACCAAGGCAGATTTAAACATCTTACCTTTAGGTTCCTATGAATTTCTAATTGGGATGGATTGGTTGGACCAACATCACACTCTCCTAGACTGTCACAACAAAGTGTTTACTTTCCTGGATGAGGAAGGGAAAATAAGGAAGGTACAAGGAATTCCTAGGGCAGTAACCATTAGAGAAATTCCAGCATTGCAACTGAAGAAATGTTACAAAAAGGGATGTCAAATAATTGCAGCTCATTTGGTAGAGACACCTAGAGATAAGGTGCCAAATTTGTAAGATTATGTAGTCCTGGAAGATTTTGAAGATGTTTTCAAGGAGGTACTCAGACTACCCCCAAGGAGAGACATTGATTTCTCTATAAATTTGATGCCTGGAGAAGCATCAATATCAAAGACTCCTTACAGAATGAGTACACTAGAATTGAAGGAGTTGCAAATGTAGCTTGAAGAAATTCTAAAGAAGGGGTATATACACCCAAGCATGTCACCTTGTGGTGCCCCAATCTTGTTTGTAAGAAATAAAGATGGAACACTAAGGTTGTGCATTGACTTTAGATAGTTGAATAAAGTGACTGTTAAGAACAAGTATCCTCTGCCAAGGATTGATGACCTCTTTGATCAACTGAAGGATGTAAATATATTTTCAAAGATAGATCTCAGATCAGGATACCATCAAGTAAGGATTAAAGAAGAATATATCAGAAAGACCACCTTCAAGACAAGGTATGGTCATTATGAGTTCACAGTGGTGCCATTTGGGTTGTCAAATGCACCAACTATTTTCATGTGCTTAATGAATGGTGTTTTCTGAGAGTATTTGGACAAGTTTGTCATTATTGTTTTGGATGACATTCTTATATATTCCAAGTCATAGGAAGAGCATGAACATCATTTGAGGATGGTGTTTCAAGTATTAAGGGAACATCAATTGTATGCCAAATTGAGAAAGTGCTCATTTTATCAGAAACAGATTCATTATTTGGGGCATATCATTTCAATGGATGGGATAGCAGTGGATCCTAAGAAGATTGAGACCATTAGAGAACGGACAGCACCGAATAATGTGACAGAGGTGAGATCATTCATGGGTCTTACAGGCTACTACAGAATCTTTATTGTATGATTCTCAAATATTGCACACCCAATCACTTATTTGCAAAGAAAGGGAGTGAAGTTTTAGTGGACACTGGATTGCGAGAAGAATTTCCAACACTTGAAACAATTATTGACAAGTGCTCCAATATTAAGGATTGCAGACCCAGATGAAGACTTCATCATATGCACCGATGAATGTAATGAATAACTTGGTGGAGTCCTCAGTCAAAATGGGTTTTTCATATGTTACGAATCAAGGAAGTTGAAGGATCATGAAAGAAACTATGCCACTCATGATTTGGAGTTGGCAGCCATAGTGCATGCCTTGACGAAATGGAGACACTACCTCATGGGAAAGAGGTTTGAGCTAAGAGAAGACCATAATGGTCTGAAATATTTAGTTGATAAGCCAAATCTAAATTCTAGGCAAAGAAGATGGTTAGAATTTCTAAGCGAATACAACTTTGATATAAAGCATATCAAGGGGAAAGAGAATAAAGTGGTTGATGCACTCAGCAAGAAGGTGCATGAATTACATGCTACAACCATTAGCATCTATCAAACTGATATTAAAAGAAAAATTATGAAGGTTGCAAATGCAGATCTGCAATATAAAGAATTGGTAGCAATGCTACAGTAGGGTAAGATGCCACGAAAGGTGGATAATTATAATTTGGGAATAGATGGAATACTGTTGTGCAAGAACATAATTTTTGTTCCAAATGTCCAGGACTTGAAACGTATGATTTTGCATGAATTGCATAATGTTCCTTATGTAGGACACCCTGGATATCAGAAAACCGTGGCAACAATCAAGATCCATTACTTTTGGCCATGTATGAAGAGAGAGATCTCTGAGTACATTGCTAGATCTATGGAATGCCAGAAAGTTAAAGCTGAGAATAGGCACCTAGCAGGGTTGCTGCAACCTTTAACCATTGTTGAATGGAAGTGGGAAGTAGTGACAATGGATTTTATTATGAGATTGCCTAGAATAGGCAAGCTGCATGATTCGATCATGGTGGTGGTGGACAATCTTACTAAAGATGCCCATTTTATTCCAATGAAAACTACGCACAAGGAAGAATATGTTGTTGATATTTTCATGAGGGAAGTGGCACAATTGCATGGGATTCCTAAAACAATTGTGTCCGACAGAGACCCAAAATTCACCTCAAATTTCTGGAAAGGATTATTCAAAGGATTCAGAATGAATTTGAACTTTAGTACAACTTATCATCCTAAGTCTGATGGACAGACAAAGAGGGTGAATAGAGTGATATAAGATATATTGAGAATGTATGTGATGGACAAACCATAGAAATGGGAAGACTACCTACACTTGGTAGAATTTTCTTACAACAATGGGTATCAGGCATCATTGAAGATGAGCCCATTTGAAGCACTTTACGACAGAAAGTGAAATACTCCAGTGAGTTGGGATAATCCAACTGATAGAAAAGTAGTTGGGCCAGAGTTTCTCAGGGAGATGGAGCACCAAATGATAAAAATTAAGTAGAATTTAAAAGTTGTTGAAGACAGAAAAGTTATGCCAATAAGAACAGAACCCACATAGAATTCAAAGAGGGTGATCATGTTTTCCTGAAAGTGAAAGCTAATAGGAGTTCCATGAAGCTGGGAAGCTGCACCAAGTTGGCAACTAGATTTTGTGGGCCATTTGAAATACTAGAGAGGATTGGTCTAGTTGTTTATATGATTGCATTGCCTGCATCTATGTATGTTCATAACGTCTTCCATGTATCATTGATAAAGAAATATATACCTGATGCTAATCATGTTATTGACTAGAATGTGATTTAGGTGGAGCAAGAAGGCACTTTGCAAGTGCATCCAGTGTGCATTTTGGACCGGAAAGTCAAACACCTCCAAAACCGAGCCATGGGGCTTGTAAAGATTCAATGGACCTGGTACAGTCTTGACGACGCTACTTGGGATGCAATGCTGATAGAATACCTGATAGAATACCTGCATCTTTTTGAAGATTTTTGAAAACTCTGTTGTATATGGGTGTATGATGCACTAAGGATAGTGCATAAATAAGGGGAGGGGATTGTAATATCCCTTGGTCGAACCCAATTGTAAATGTAATACAAGTAAGATGGTGAGATATTTTGACATCAATTGGTAATGCACGTCATGTGACATAGTGTGTGCATGAACTATGTAATAAAATGGTGTAGTATGCACATTCCTGGATACCGCGTGTAGTAACTAAAGTGCGTGCAGTATGGAGGACAACGAGCCTCATGTATATGATATGTGTTATAGGTTGGTGAGCCAATTATTATAAGCTAGGATTCTTATGTTTTGGTATTAGGCCAGAATGCCTAGATGTCAAAGGCCAGTGCACCTATTTTGTACATGACTCATGATTAATATAAAATACATCGTTGCACGCATATCGACCATGATAAAAGAGATGGGGGACTGAACTTCACCAGTTAGGGAAAGGGAGGACCAAAAGTCAAGGGAATATTATATTAATATTTCCTAAAAGTATAAAGTATGGATAATTATTTTATCCTAAGTTCTAAAATTGGGGACAAGTGGACCAAAGTAACTTTCGATATGAAAATTTTCCAGTTGGGGACATGCATTCATATCGTGGGGGAGTTAGCTCATTTGGTCACTTTTCAAGGGATTTTCTTACCAACATCTTGACCATCATTCAGACAATCACTTCCATGAGGAGTTCCACAGTGATTCCTTCCTTCACTCAGTTATCCAGTCAATGATTCCATGACCATTTTCACTCACGCATTTTGTTATCCTTGAGACAACAATTTCACCATTTTTTAGCCTGTTCCCATAGCCTTTTTCGGTTGGTGTACCTGGATAGCTTGGAGCGGGATTGAAGAAGATGGTTGTCAGGCCTGTGAGAAATTATCTGAGTGAGAGAATTGTTGGGGATTGATTCCTGAAGGTGATAAACTGTATCTATATCACTCTGAGACTTCTGGTCTGGCCTATTGTTGAATCCCTAGAAGGGAAGTGGGGAAGCCGAGGGAATGTTGAGTAGAGAAGGTGAACACTTTCGTGGGTGGGACAGGCATGTGGGGAATGAGAGGTTGTAGGATGTTAGTTGAGTGAGCACCTGAGACAAAGTATTTCATGTTGTCCATGAGCCTTAGCCTGGTCAAGAGCCCTTTACCCTGGGTGGAGTTCATTCCCAGCTCGGGGGTGACTGACTATCGAGAGTGATGAACAGTGTATTCTAAGGCTAGGAGGTTCGTGGACGGTCTGTACGCAGTTGGTGACAATATTTCCATGATAAGTACCAATCGTATGATATAATGGTATTCTTATTTGTTATTTACATGCCTATGTTACGGTTTAATCATATATGTGATTATAATTGCCTATATGTTTATGGGTAATTCCTTGTATATGCTACATATTTGTGGTTACTGTTATTTCAGTATAAAGTCATATATTATAGAATGTAATGGTTTGTTTATGTTTATATGTTAATATTATGCAAGAGTACTATATGTACGTGCTTAAGTTGCATGCATTTTTACGAGAAAGTTTATGTGGCATAGCTCAGTCGATTACTGGGTATGTTACCGTATGTTCCGCAGTAAGAGAATGAAAGTCTTCCCTAGAGTAGAATGGTCTGACCTGTATAAGGCTGGGGATGTTACCAACTATTGTCATAGCATGAGATATTTCTCTGGAGTGGCGACCCCGACCCGTAGGTGGTTGGGGGAATTCTACACTTGAATTTTGCACTCAACGTAGTCTTGATCTTGTTCAACATTTTAGGTTGTGCAGCTCCGTTAACAAACTTCATGTACCATCTCAGTGCGTGGTCTCTTAGGGTAGTACTAAACTGATCTCTCTTAACTATGTCGTCATTAACTTGCTTAATACTCCATACAACCTCGCATAAGAACCAGTGTTGATCAGGATCTTCAAATCCATCTCCTCTAAATATGGGTAGCCTCATTTCATCTTCCATAGATCTTCCTAGGTTTATTTATTGAGTATGTATTGAATTGTTGGTAACAGTTCTCTAATTTCTCTGGTAACTCTGACTACTCTGGTTACTTAACGTTTCTAAAACAACAGGAGGAGTAATAGTACTAACTTCAACAGTTGGCGCAGTTCCTAAAGTTTCTGACTCTTCTTAGTGAGGTTCTTCAGTCTTCTCTTCCTCTGCTCCAGTGGATCCTGACTATTCCTCATTCAATATCTCTTCTTCTTCTCCACTGTAGAATCCTTCGTCCTCTGCTAGTGGTTTGTGGCTTTACTCAAATGGGTTTACTAGAGGAATCTCTCTAAAGTTTCTCCCACTGCACGTATGTCCTACCTTTGTGTCATTGTCGTTGTCTGAGTTTTTGAACATTAGCTCTTCAATCCGACCAATTACTGTATATTCAAGATGTTCTTCTCATGCAATAGCATCTTGATCTTCAACTTCAAAAAGTGTAAAAAAATTCCTCTCGGTCCTTTAAAGAAATACCTCTCTGCTTGGCTATATGACTCTACGCTGTCAATAGAAAACTTGGTAATGTACCCTCCAATATTTTTATCAAACTAGTGTTCTACTTCTCTTGACATGACGTTATCAAATCTCTTGACCTTAGTGATCAATGCCAACGTCCAAACCACAGGTGGTCTAAATCTGATCTCAAATTAGGTATTTTCTAATCTGGATAACCACTCGTATAGCTCTTTATGAATTCCTCCAAATAAAATCTTGTGTATATCAGTAAAGATATACCTTCCCAACCAATCCTCTGTTCTAAGATTAGGGTTCTCATTCTAAGCCTCATCAAATTCCTTTTCTTGTTCTTCTATCCACTTCTAAATATCTATCTTTGATGGAAACCACCTTGACATTCCCTCAAGAAGATCCCGGTCCCGACAATCGAACCATTTTTTGGCACAAGGGAAGACCCAGGGTTCAACTCTAATAGTGCACCAACAAACCCTAAATATTGGCTCTTTCGACAAAACCTATGAAGTAGATGCAGTCTCACCCGAAGTAGCAATAGGGGCTTGCAGGACACAAGTGTCTACAATCAGAGGAAATGAAAGTGGATCCAAGGAAACAAATCACATAGATATAGTTACTCTTTATCTCCCTTAAACCTACTGCACAAGTTATATCTCAGATCTAACACAATGATGCATTAATTGGATAACTGAAAGAAAAAGAACACAACATCAATCACATAGAACAACAAGATATACGTGGTTCATGCTCTCCCTAGGCCTACGTCCACAAAATTGTGTTTCTTGATATATTATGTGAAAACATAAAGTTCTATCTACGCACTCAGCTTACATATCTCTCTCTCTTCTCTCCTTCTCTCCCCTCCCTTCGCACCTAGCTACAAGGTTGATCTTCACACCCAGTTGAAGATCCTACAATACAGACTCAATATAGTTCTCTCTTAATATTTCTCTCCTTGACAACACTAGAAACAATACCATAAGACGAACCCCTCTCACTCTTCTTGACCTTTATTTATATATTACATGACAAAGTCTAGATGTCAAAACCCTATATCCAAAACCCTAGGTTTAAAACCCTAGGTCTAAAACCCTAGGTCAACTTGATCTGTGTTTTCAAGGATATTCCAACCTGTCTTTCCTCATTTCTTGCGAGGTTCTCCAAAGCATCCATCGGTGGATTTTTCCTCTTGTTGATTTGTTCATGATCCATCTTCCTTGATTAGCTGTCTTCCTCAATATTCTCGTCCAACGGATCATTTTCCCTTACTTTGCTCCTTATTTTCCACTTCTCTGGCCACTTTGACCCAATCTCAGTCAATGTGTCTTCCGGACAGTTTGTACTTCGCCTTACTTCCTTAATATTCAATTTCTTCCATAGCCAAGGGCCAACAACCGTGTAGAAAATCTTGCTCCATTGCATCGTATGACTTCGTTGTATCTACTGCAAATTATGTATAAAGCCTGCTAAAATATTATCAAGCCAAAAATCTACTATGCGGGTGAAGTTTTTATTCACATGTTATAACTGCTCAATCTGAACTGAGGTCCACTCTAACTGTTGGATTTGATTTGTTGCATGGTTATCCTTCAACCTCAATATTCACTCCTGTAATAAGTGTATCACAGAAAAATACTTCATGGAGATCAGTAAACACATACTTCTAAATGTATTTATGCGGTGCTACTCTAGGGTTTCTATTATCTTTTTGTGCA
This sequence comes from Picea engelmannii, assembly GCA_009831015.1. Taxonomy (NCBI): domain Eukaryota; kingdom Viridiplantae; phylum Streptophyta; class Pinopsida; order Pinales; family Pinaceae; genus Picea; species Picea engelmannii. Next base: position 145,539 of record ML799915.1, on the reverse strand, counting down.
AACTCTAGCTCCTTTGTCTTCAGCCAACTTTCGATCTCTGCTTTTGTGGGATTGCATGGTCTGAACATCCCCTTCTAGAAGAACATTCTCAACTTCTTGTCGTCTAATTCACTATTTTACTAACCCACCTTCCGCATATCTTACCCTCTTTTAACAGATCCCATCTATTCAATCCTTATACTATTCCAACTGGCAACATAACCATTTGTTGGTTTAAATATCTAAGTGTATACCTTTAACATGATTGACCTAGGTTCAAGTCTACTGGGGTTCTAACAAAGCCTCTAAAACTATCGTCCCTCCTAGTAATCCAAAAGGCAATGTGACACACATAGTGTATTGTGCAATCTCACCTGAGATAGTCTTACTGGGTGACTGCAATACTCAGTTGTTTGCAGTCCAGGATTGAATGGATATCTGAGAATCATGCACTGAGAGTTCTATTTAACTTATTAAAGAAATGTATTTTCATTCTTAATTATGCATGTAATATAATCAAATCATTAGTTCATTCATTCATCATGCTAACATCTACTCATAAATAATAAAATATACATAAGCATTCATCACATAACACAGGTTTTACCATGGTTCACCCCCCCTTGGGCTACGTCCACAAATATATGGCTCTCAGCTCTTATATTATGGAAGTTTCAAAACTACAGCATTGTGCACTTTACAAATCATCCTCAAGCAGGTCAGTATCTATTATGCGGTAGAGTAGATTGCACCTGTCTATTCATCCTGCGATCTAACCCTCAAGATCTACCCTCCTTACTCCTCTACATCTGAAGAACTTGCAAAAAGGTATCGGATTACAATAGTGTTTCTCCAAAAATCCCTAAAAGGTATCTTTGTCTCTGTGTTACACATTATTTTGGTCACCCCAGTGATCAATTGACAACATGTGTTCATGTTCCCATGAAAATATAAAAAGAGTCTTTCTCCATGAGGAAAGTGATTGGCTTTATCTTCTCAAAAAACCTATTAAGGAAGGTTGTTGCAGGTTGCACTATACACAGGGTGAGATGATGCCTGATCATCATTACCTGCTCTAAATCTGGGTTGCGATGTTTCCATAGGATGCACTATACCTAGGGTGCGACGATGTCAAAAGATAAGGAAAAGTCAAACTTCATGAAAGTTCTAGAAGGGGATCTTCTAGAAGATGAGGTGGCTTCCAAATAGTTTGGATCTTACTCGCTTCTCTGATTTGGTGGGATCATCCTAATATCCTCACCCATATCTATTTCACACTATATAAAGAGGTACCTCTCATGGAATAGGATAAGCATGAAAAGGCTAAAGGAATAGGCTAGGAATTGTATGGAGAATTATGCATTAGATTATGCTTGAGAGCCTCATTTCAGTTCATCAAGTTATTGTGGATCTTATTCATTCAAGGTTGGAGAAAAGGTGTGTCTGTTGGAGAAAAGGTCCATCAGAAGGGGACCTTGCAACATCAAGGCTTTTGGTTGTAATCTACACTTTCATTTAATATGATACAATAATATGTTTCTTTCCCATAAAACTATTATTGTTTTATTATATGATTTCTTGATCACATGCATAAGTACTTGTTGAGTACATTGTGTTGCTTTCACTTTGGTTGGTTTGTGTTCCCTTGCAGAGTCAATATCACAAGAGAATTGAAGTGGATCTAGGATGACAATGGCAAGAGGAAGCGACATTTAAAAGGTATTTTTCCTACCTCTTGTTAATTAGTAAACTCAATGATTACAACTTAAGGAAAGTTTCATATTTTGTTCTGTTTTGTTCTAGTTTCCAGTGGGATATAGGGAGATCTTCTTATGTCCGCATTTGCCGATTAATCCTATAACAAAATTGGTGACCATACTGGGGATTTGACTCTCTTTTTGGTTTTTTTCTTTACATTTTCTTTTATCCTGCCCTTTTTTTATTGAATTCATTCTCTCAGTTTGTGGGTGATCCATATGGACTCCCTAGGTATGAAAGTTGAGTTAGATTTTTTTCCTTTCTCCCAATTTGTTATCAATTACAGAGATCATCGCATTGTACTCTATTGTCAACCTGCAACGACCCTCTGACGATGTCCAACTAGTAGCCTGCGACGACCTTTGCTCGTCGCATTGTGCACTATTGTCAGCCTACGATGACTCCTGTAAGATTTGTTAGAGTGAGTCATTTTTATGTTTTTAACCAGTTTTTCCTTAGTTTTCTGGGGGGGGATTCTAATATGAGTGTTTGATTTATTTGTGAGTTTAAATCTTGTTGTTGATTGGTTTTTAGCAATTGAAATTCTTTCTTTATAAATTTTGCAATTTTTTTCTTTTGATCTTTGTCACAAGGATATAATATTTGGATCTTGATCTTAGTGCTTGTTTTACTAAGGATATTTGATTTATTTGAAGTTTTGGATTGACTTTGCTTTCCAGATTGTTTTTTGATTAAGAAACAACTTTTGTTTGCATTTGAAAAAAATCTTTTCAATCATTTCATTTTTGTCTACGTTATGAGTTTCATTTGCGAATTGTGTTGAATGTGTTGATTTTCTTGGATTATGCTTTCCTTTCTTCATTAAATCTCTGATCTGATTTCAGAGAGCAATAATTTAATTCATTTATTCTTTTTAGTAATCTTTGATAAGAAAAAAATTTGCATTCATTTTTTTTTTAGGGAATATTGGAAATTTTTATAGTCTTTGATTATTTGGAATTGTGTTCATTCAAGAAATGAGAAATAGTATTTCACAGCATTTGTACTTCAGATAAAAATACCTTCTCCCTACTGTAATTAGAGTTCATTGAATTGAAATATTGTACATTCATCTCTTCTTGCATTTTATTGGGTCAAGGTCATAGCTCCATCAATTTTGTCTCCATCTCCCTTTTAAGTAAACAACAACTCTTAAAATACAACATAATTTAATATTTATTAGTAACTTTTATTTTCTATAAATTCTCTTCACCAACATTAGCTAGGATAGTGCTTTGGAATAGGTTGTATGGCACACTCTCCAAAGAATCAAAACACACAGTAGTATCTTGTGATAGGGAGAGTTCAAATCCAATTGCTACATTTTGTCATGGGAAGCCCTTCTCACACATGGGTCAAACCTAAGGTTTCATTAAGACTGATAGAGTTACTCACCCTACTTTGTTGGTTTTGGTTTAGATATTGCACGTATTATTGGGGGTCACTTGAAGGTATACCCACAATTATGTGTGGGAGCTTTTCAAGTTGATTTTGGGCTAGATACCCTCCATTTTCACGTGGATCAAACTGTCAACTGTTTCCCCAGGCATCATTGTTGTAGTTGGTAACCTTAGTAGCCTATCTCTTTGGGGTCTTACATGAGGTGATTGTAGAGGGGCAAGTCTTCATGGTACCTGGAATCAACGTTGGCCAAACTCACTGGAGCTCCTTGGAAGGTATACCCACGATTATGTGTGGGATCTTGCACCAGGGTGTAAGTCCATTAAGAAGGTCATCAACGTAAATTTTCCACCCACTTTATCCTAGCCCCTTCTTGTCTTGACTTCGTGATGTTGGATTTCATCACCAACTAGTGACTTCGAAATAAGAAGGTTTGTTTGCTTGGTTTGATTTCTAGATTTTATTAGTGATTGTTGTTTGTTTCCTTAGTTGGACATAGACATTTTTCGTTCTTTACTTGGTTCGTTCAACATCAGCCTTCGTTGTTCACATAGGATGCAAGGATTACCTCTAGAAGATCTGGAAGGTTACCTTCCTTTTCTTCCCAATTCACCAAAAGGATCTCTTGAGGGAGCTACCAATAACGAAGTAGCTTCACAAGTTGGGAGTTCACACTCTTTAGAGGGATTTTGAATTGTTTTGGATTCTTTAGAGGCATTTAGACTTCCCCCAAATCCGTTATTGAATATTAGACAAGACACACATTTTATCCGGATGAACTCATCGAGAGAACTCATTATTGTAGACAACACTGGAGTACCCACTAGACCTAACACAAAATCTAGAGTAGACAATCCACTTTTTCAAATTGAATCATTTAGAACCCTGACTCACACTGCTAGAATTTTTAACCCTAGATCCGCCCCCATGAAAGTACACAATATTTATGGCAACCTAGGGTTGAGTCCTGACCAAGCTATGGAATCAAAAATTTCTCAGACATTTTTTACCTATATCGTACCTTTAGACCATTTTATTGGCATGACTAGTAGTGTCGCCAGATTTTCAGACCAATTGTTGGTTGGTTCTCACTCAATTCTACCTCTCCAGATGGCCCATTCTACTATGGTCCCAGATGCCATGACTATTTCTACTGGAAATGTGGTTATCACTCAAGTTCCTATTGGAACGCCACTTACGATTATAGAAAATCCTTCACTTCCCCCTGGGTATAACACTTTGAACACTTCCATTGCTATTCCCACCTAGAATCCATCCGAAGGGTCAAAAATTTGTATTCCTCACGGGTATAATGTTTCCAGTCAGTTTGTTCCTACACCTACCTAGGTTCTCTCCGAAGGGCCTTATGTCCCTCCTCCACCTTTGGTTGGAGGAGAAAATCATTCTGGAACTACCGGCTTCAATCCAATTGGAGGCACCAGTCATTCTATCGCTTTTGGATTTTATATTCCCATTGGAGGCCAACCTCAATTTGGGGGACAACTCCAATTTGGAGGACAACCCCAAATCGGGGGACAAACTCATATTGGAGGCCAACCTCAACTTGGGGGGCAACCTCAAGTTGGAGTCCATAACCTAGTTTATGGAAAAAACATACCTGTGTTACCATATCAACCTTGGAATCTTCCTTTCCAAGGGAATCATCAACTGAATGGGGGGAAACATCCTCAAGTTAATTCTTTTGTTCCTCCCAATTTTGGTCAACTGTACCTAGGTTCCATGAATTCTACTTGGGGTCCAAATTTTCAATCTAACATTCCTTTCCAAGGGAACGTACCTAATCAACCCAACCCTGTTGTCTATTTTCCCCAAAACCCTCCACAAAATAATCTATCAGGACTATCTAATTATTTGCAGACTACTTACGGTCCTACTGGTATATCTACGAGACTTCCTCCCCAAAATTGTTGGGTATGTGTTATATTCTTTGCATGAGTAGTAGTGTCTGAGCGTCTGCGCTGGGTGCGCAGGGGGGTTAGAGGGGGGGGAACTAGGCCCCCCCCTCATGGGGTGCAGGGGCAGCGCCCCCGAAATTTTTTTTCGCACCGAGACGACATATTTCTGGGATGACATATTTCTGGGACCACATGATATTTAGGTGGCTTTTCGGCACATGGTTTTTGCTAATGGTTTTATATTTCCGGTTAAGGAATTAGCGTTTTGGACTAATCCAGGTCATTGGGTTAGGGTTTTGGATGTCACTGGCTTCTTTATGTATATTGCATTGTAAACAATGTAACACAATGTATGAATATAATATATGTTGTTTTTCCCGGTTTGGGTTTCTAGGTGAAAAATCTCTGTGTAATGTTTGTATTTTCCATTGTATCTTTTCTGTTATTTTCTGAATATCAATTTGTAGTAGATATTGTACAAGGTTATAATTTACAAAAATTACTAGTTTCCACAAGTGAACCGACAATTTCCTTTCCTAGCCACCTTGGATTTACCGTATTTTTCTAGGATCTTGAATGATCCTATTTTACACTCTCCCTATTGGCCTTTCATCCCAAACAAACTACCATCTAACATTCCTAAGTTTGACGATCAATCGGGAGAGGACCCAAATAATCATGTTATGAATTTCCATCTTTGGTGTTCGTCCAACTCATTGATGGATGACTCCATTAGATTGTGACTTTTCCAACGGACTCTAACGAGTTCAGCAACAAAGTGGTACATTGAGTTACCGTGAGGTTTATTTAATGACTTTAACACCCTAGGCATGGATTTTCTAACACATTACCAATTTCCTATTCATTATGAGACATGAACCAAAATTTTGAGTTCTTTTAAGAAATAATCTTCCACTCATATTTCTGATCGCATCCATGAGTGGAGGAGGAGAAGAAGGTTAACCATAGTTCCCCTTCTTAACAAACTATTGGCTAAGTGATTTACTAAATCACTCATTGGGCCTATATCCCATGATGTTTCCATGGGCGTTGTTTTCAATGAAGAGAAAGATATTAGTCGTTCTCAGTATCTAGATCTCGTTTATTCACAAATGATCACACTTTACGACTTGATCCCTGATGCTCCTCGCCCTTCCACGAATCCTACCCTGACACATCCAACAACTTCTCACGCTGTTGATGGTGTGATTGGTACCTTCCATGCTGAGACTCAGTCCACACAATCTAATCACACCAATCCCAAATCTAATAATTCTAATGTACAAAATACTCATGCTCCTACTCCTTCCTCCGATAAGATTGTTGAATTTAATTCGGTTCAATACACACCTACTAGGGAAAACCAAAATAAAAATAAAGGGAAGGGTAAGAATAAGGAAGACAAAAATAATAATCAACAAACTGAAAAGACCAAAACAAAGCCTATTGATGATAAGGATAAATGAAAACCTCGATATCCTTGCCTCATTTGTGGTGAAGATTATTACATGAAAGATTGTCCACGACGCATCGAGGTTACTAAGTTCCTCCAAGGGACCAGGAAGCCTCCTACACCCACTTTTTTGTCACAACCTTTCCCTTCTCAACAGTAGGTCCAATTGATCATTCATGACCAAGATTATCCTTCTACCACATCCTATGTACTTATGTGTACTAGTGACTCTAAAAGGAACGAAGTTGTAGTCGCAACTCAGATCGAATAATACTCTCCGTCGAAGGAGAAAGTTGATGATTTACCACCTTCATTGGTTCAACCTCCTCCCTCCACTTCACCTCCAAACGGTCCTATTCATCTTGAAAGATCGGGTCTTGATACATTTCTTCCCCCTCCTCCAAAGGGTGTTTTCGAAATTCATCGTTTAACCCTCATGTACATGTTGCACAAAACTATAGTATTGTAGAAGACCTTGCACAAGCACCCTCCACGATGTCATCTCTCAAAATCCTTCAAAGTTTTCCCTCTTAACAAAAGGCGTCATTAAAAGAAATAGGTGGAATTGACCCCATGGATACTAATTTAATAATCTTTAACCTGGAAGATCATGTTTCTAGGCCCCTTCCTTAGTTAGTTTTTCAGATCCAAGTTGTCATTGAAAACAATAATATCTGTAGAACTGTTATTGACAAAGGAGCCTCGACTTGCATCATATTCATTACTTGTTGGAAAGATATTGGATCTCCTACACTTACTGAGTCACACAATACCCTTAAGGCCTTCAATGGTACATGTTTCAAACCTTACGATGTTCTTCTCTCATTGTCTATTACGTTGGAAGGTAAATCGGTCAATGCCAAGGTTGAGGTGTTTGATGCACCTCTTGATTACAACCTTTTACTTGGTCATAGCTGGATTGATTCCATGCATACAATTTTTTCTACCATTTTCTGTGTATTACATTTCCCACACCAAGGAAAGGTCGTCACTGTTGACCAACTGACCTTATTTAATGTTGATTCATGTACTAGCAACATACCATTTATCTCAAAGACACATCTCAGTTATGAGAATTCCAGCGTGGGTCTTTTGAAAGTTTCAACTTTGATTGGTACATTTCCAATCCCACCATCTGATATTTCTCCCCCTTTTGTTGCCTCGATTAACATGATTCCTACCACTACTCGTGAAACCCCTGCATCATATGAACCATGGATAGTACCTATCCCTAGTGACCATCTACGTTATGACAACCAAATTCCCTTAAGTTCAGTCGAATCTGCTTATCAAGATATTCAATTGGCAACCCCCTCCCCTCCTTCTCTATGTGATTCATCTCCCGATCTATTTCACGTGATATTTCCTACTGATGATATGATCATGTCAGTCATGTCTATGGAAGACACTCCATGGGATGATGGGAATCATCACTCCATTCTCTTCCTAGAACGTGACACCATAGAGAGATACCAACGGATTTCGGCTCTGTCGATTGTTGTTGTTATTTCTTCCATTCCTGAGTCAACCCACGATGTTTTGTATGAAGGGAAATTGAGTAACATTTAACCTACCATCCCTCTAGACATATCAAATAAACCCAAAGTCATGGAGAATGTTCATATCGAGGCCTCATTTTCTACTGACGAGGTCCACACTTATAAATCCCTTTTCCAAGAATTTCGTGACGTTTTTTCCTGGAGTTATGAAGAAATGCCAGGTATCGATCCTGATATTGTTGTGCATGAGATTAAGACATATCCAGATGCTAAACCCGTCCAACAGAGACTTTTCCGAGTACATCCATGTAAAGTTGCTTCTATCAAGCTTGAAGTTGGGAAAATTCTTATAGCCAACTTTGTTTATCTTGTGGCTTTGACCGATTGGGTATCCAATCTTGTTTTAGTAAATAATAAGAAAGGTATGATCTACGTCTGTGTAGATTATAGGGATATAAATAAATATTGTCCTAAGGAAAATTATCCAACCCCTTTCATCGACCAGATCGTTGACGACTGTGCCATAAGAAAAATATTCTCCTTAATGGACGGGTTCTACAACTATAATCAAATTAATATTTTACTAGTGGATCAACACAAGACTGCTTTTATTTTCCCTTGGGGAACCTTTGCGTACCAAAAATTACCTTTCGGTCTAAACAATGTTGGTATGACCTTTCAACATGCTATGTCTTACTCTTTCCATGATATAAATCACATAGTACAACCCTATCTTGACGATCTACTAACGCATTCCATGCATCGTCAATATCACCCGACACATTTACAGGCCATTTTCCTATGTTGTTGGTATTATCGCATACGTTTGAACCCACACAAATGTGTTTTTTGTGTGGATTCCGACTGAATTCTTGATTTCAATGTGTCTATACACGGGATTCGAGTAGACCCTTTGAAGGTTGAAGAAATTGTTAATCTACCTCCTCCTTCCACACTCCACCAGCTCCAAAGTTTGCAAGGGAAGGAAAATGTTTTACGACAATTCATCCCCAATTACGTTGAATTAATGAAAGGATTCACTCAGCTGCTCAAGAAAATTTATGACTTTGTATGGGATGAAACCACAACCAAATGCTTTGAAGCTTTGAAACTCTCTTTAACCCGTATACCACTACTATTTCCACCTGATTATAGTCGAGATTACTTCTTCTACTTAGCTTCTTCAGACTCTACCATTTCCATGGTCTTAGTCCAAGAGGATGATTCACATGACGAAAATGTGATATACTATTTGAGTAGGAGTCTCACAACTACTGAAACCAAATACTTACATGTGGAGAAACTGGCCTTGGCAGCTATTCAATATGTTCAACAATTTCATCACTATATCTTGTTATGCAGGACCATTGTTATTTCCTATTGCAACCCCATGCAACACATCCTTACTCGAAAATTGTTGGGTTGAAAGTAATCCAAATGGATTGTTATTCTCCAGGAGTTTGACTTGGAATTTGAATGCACCAAGTCAAAGAAATCTTTGGTTTTTTCTAAACTGATATTTGACCTTCCCTCCACTGAGATAGAAAATGTGGCAGAGGATTCTTTACCTGACGAATCCCTTTTTCTGACTAGTTCTGATGATGTATTGTACAGAGATATTATCATCTATCTCCAGACTCAAAATTTTCATCCCAATATTTCTAGTATGGATCATCATCATATATGGTATCAACCCCATCAATACATCATCCTCGGTGATACTCTTTACAACCATGGTATTGAATCCATTTTTCAACGATGCCTTACCTATGATGAAGCTGAGAAAGATTTGAATGATTGTCACTATGGATCATGTGGCAGTCATATGTCCGGGTATGCCACTACCCAAAATATCTTTTGAGCTGGTTACTTTTGGCCTTCATTGTTTAAGGATTGCATTATTGTCATCCAAATATGCCACGCTTGCCAAAATTATAATCATAAGATCATATCTCACCCCACTCCTCTTCACCTTGTTGTTATAACCCTAATTTTCACCCAACATGCATACCTGGCATCAGGCCATCTCATTTTCCATTTTTTCCAAGCCACTACTGAACAACTCTTCTAAAAAACACCCTTTTTAAAGGCATACACACCCTACTCCACTACTTCACGTGTGTGTACGCTAGCTGACTCGCTACAACCAACATATCCCGACAAAAGCACAAAAAATAGAAAGTTGCAGACGAAAAACAAATTTTCGGGTAAATTTCCTAAATCGTTTGGTCGCCCATAGTTAGTCACTCAAGCAAATAACTAGCCCTTTCTATCTTATAAAAGAAGGAGTAGGGGTCCCATTTGGAGGAGGAAAATAATAGTAAAGAAACTCTACCCAATTTTGCATTCCCCTTGCCCCAACCTTTTGCAACCATTGTGTCAGAACTGAAGAGGAGAAGCATATGTGGAAGTGGTTGGTGCACAGTTGAAGAAGAGCCCAGGACTAGATTTGAGGAGTAGTAGCTGATCTCACCATTGTAAGTGACTTTTGTGAGGTTAATAGAAAGAATTACTTTTCCCGTCCAGCCATATGAGGTGTTCAATATTCAATTTTGGTTTATATTTTTGGAACATCTAAACCAATAATTCATATATGAGATTCATGTTCGTAGTTCTTTGTTTGTCTATTTGTGAATGTAGGTTAGCTTTGGGAGGACTTGAAGTCAAGGAGCAACTGAACGAAAAAGGATCAACACCAAGCGAGGAGTTTAAGGTAGAGTTATCGGATCCTTTTATCCTTGTGTTTTATGCATGAATGTGGGGTCTATGTCAAGATAATAGTAAAAGGTAGGAGACTTTCAAAGGTTATTTCTACATGCATTACTAAACACTTAGTGCTAGTCCATAGGGGGATTTCCCACCCACAACAGAATTGGCGACCATACTAGGGAGATCTATAGGGTTTTTGGGGATACTTTTTGGGTGTTTTAAATTGGTTTTATTAGCTTTTTTTTTGAGTTTCTACAAGAGTCTGAGCTAGTAGGGATTCTGGTCTTCCATACTAGTACTCCCTGCTTTCATTGCTTGACTGCTTTTTTCTTTTCCGGGAAGTCACAGAGGTATATGTGGCCTGTACAAGGCTTGCATGCATATATACGCACCCTACCTTTATACAACTCGCGTACATACGCTGGTTGATGAAGTGTTAGTTGTGTGCCTAAGTTTAGAAAAAAAAATTTAGAGAGGCAGTCATCCTCTTCCCTGTCAGAAGTGATCCTTCTTAGGGATTTTCTGGATCTAGTTCTGGTCTCTGTTGTTGTAGTTTGTAGCCTAGGTATAACCTCAGATTAGATTGGTTTTAACAAAGTTTCCTTGCATTTTTTTCTGTCAAAGTAAGTTTATGTGTCTTCAAGGGATTCTGGTTCTCAATACCAGTACTCACTGTCAGTGCTTGATTGCTTGTTTTTCCATTTTTGACGAGTTGCAGAGGTGCATGTGGCATGTAGTGGGCCTGCACGTGTGCACACGTGCCCTGACCTTGCACAACCCATGTACATAAGCTGGTTGTTGAAATGTTAGTAGCGTACCTGTTGAGAAATGTTTTTTGTAGAAGAGGCAGTCATCCTCTTCCCTGTCAGGAGTCACACCTCTCAGGGATTTTCTTGATCTAGTCTGGGTCTCTGTCATAGCAGTCCATAGCTTAGGTTTGATTACATCATAGCTTTCTTTTTCATTAAAAGTTTTCCTCTGTTTTTCTGTAATAGGGTTTTTAGACAAGTTTGAGAGTCTGCTTCAATCAACTTGTGTGTTATTGTCAGTAACACTTTGTGATTTGCGCTTAGGCCATAAGTCATTTATGGGTCTTTACTTGTTGTCATTTTTCCCTTTTTCCTTTTTAAGCAGTAAATAATAATAAAAAACCTTGGTTTGGTTAAGTAGTTGGTTGTTTGCATTAATCACCAGGAAATAGATTGCTTTCGTAAGTTCTTGTCTGATTGACTTAGGACAATAAGTATCTTGTAGTCAAGTGAAAGCTTGTTTTGAGTTTTCTGTTAAAATATCTTAGAAAAAAAAAAGTTTGAAAAGTTGGTTAAAGAGTTTGAATGTGCAAATTTAAATTTGTGAAGAAGTAATTTGTTTCTAGTTTCATTATATGCTCTTCTCTTTCGTCTCTGAAAAACATCACTAGTTTCACTTTCATTCCCTTTGACTTAAGACAACCATTAAATTTAACGATCAATTAAAATCAACTAGACTTTATGTTTGTAGGGTCCATCAACTAGTCTAGGCTAGAGCCTTGATTTAGGATTGGAGAGGAAACTCTTTAAAGTTGCAAAAACAAAGATAAGAGTATGTTCTAGGGAGTGTTAAAAGTCCAATATCGTGAAAGTTATCCAGGACCCCCCTCTAACACTGGGGCTAAAAATGAGGTCATGTGCGGAAAGGTAGTGGAGATAACCCCTCCAAAGCCAGACCAAGTGTAGTGGGGAATGCATATAGAGGGCTTATCTTGGGATTCTGTTGATCACATTTTCCATGGAGCTTCATGGGTCTCGAATCCATTCAAGGTCCTTAGTTGTCTTATAGAACACTTTCTTTCGATACCCTTGATATGTTTCAGGCTTGATACCCTGCTCATTGTGGTCCACACGACCGTCGACTATACCCTCCTAGAGACAGATTGCGCATTGGCAACCTAGTTGCCTATCATTCTAGTGACTTACACAGGTGACTGTGGAGGTATAGCATGGTACCTAGGATAGACATTGGGGCACGCTTTTCAAAGTTTATCTAGAGGGTGTTTCCGTATTCAAGTTGCACTTGCACCGGTAAGTTTCTCTAGTGTTGGTTGTTGTAACTGTTCTTCCAACTAGCTAGTGACTGCTTGTTTTATCTCATAGGTACTTTTTATAGTGTGTGTTGGTGTTCAAATGATTATAAATATCCCCAGTGTGTCTTTGATCTTCTCACACAGTGGAGGATTAGGAGTTCCGTCGGTCGTGAAGGATTTTGGGCCTGTCACCAGTTGACCTCGAACCCTCCCCCTCGCCACCGCTAAGGAGAAAACTAGACTAGCAAGGGTATTTTGAGACAACCGAGTTACAAGAAACTGTGCCCAACCCATCTTCAAGAGGATAACATTTGATTCTGGAGGAACCAATCATAGTGTCTCAAGTAGCAATGGAACCAAACGTTGCTACTTCTTCAGGGAATACTCATATTCCCTCCATGACTGTCATTACAGGGGGTGTTCCACCTCCTAACCAACCATCGTCGGTCTGGGCCACTATGGTCTCAACTTCTTCTACCTTGAGCAATGGTTTGATTTTGTCTATGGTGGAGATCACTGCTCTATTTACCCAGAGTGTGACGGGCCCTCTGTTCTCATACAGGATGCCTAGCTTCGGTACGAGTACTGTACTTTCCTCCTCCACTCTACAGACTTTAGGTCTAGGGAAAGGGAGTTCCAATGCTCCTTTGCAAGGATCTATGGGGGGGACTTCAACCCCATTTATCAATTTCCCTTATGGCAGGGGTCATATACCCCCTTCATCCCCCTCGCTCAGTAGTGTTCATCAACACTCTGTCGGGCCAAACGTAAACTTGTTTGGAGCAAGTATTCAAGCACTCCCTTCTTATAATATTTCGGTTGGTTTGACATTGTTCTCTTTGTTAGACGTGTTTGGTCACAACGCTTTCCCGTCAGATGTCGTCTTGTTCGGGGGCAACCCCGGTTATGGACAACAACATCTTGTACAGGGCATTATTCTTACACAGGGGGCACACTTAGGAATTCCTTCCTCACAAGGAACCTGGAATCCATGGCAGGGATCAGTTCCCTTGTCAGGGATGTCGATCAGGGGAAACCCCTTCCATACCTAGTGGAACCCTGGTCAAGGCTCAGCACCTATGCCCTTAAGATCGGCACGGGAAAACCCTTCCCAAAATCCTTGGAATGCGGCGCAAGCCTAGCTCTTTACGCCTATTTTGGGAATCAGTCGATGACGTCTCAACAAGCACAACATCCGTATGCTCATCAAAACCATGTTTATTACCAAATCCCTAGCCATCAACCTAAATTTTCCTGGCAACCTTGTGCCAGTCAAACTCCGGGCTCCTTTTTCCGTTTTTACAATCCACAACCCAAACTACAATTTCTAGCAACTTTGCACTTGCCATAATTGACAAGGTTATTAAACGACCCCATCTGTCACGATTCGAGTTGGCCTCCTATGCCGACCAAGTTCCCTTCAGACATTCCAAAGTTTGAAGCCAAGCCTAATGAAGATCCTGGAAATAATGTGAATACCTTACACTTATGGTCCTCGTCCAACTCTTTGAGAGACGAATTTGTCCAATTGTGATTATTTCAATGCGCTCTCATAGGGAGTGTTGTGAAATGGTACATCAAGCTCGACCACTCAGAATACTCTTCCTTCGACGAATTGGAAATGGGTTTCTTAAACCATTTCCAATTACCTGTGAGATACGACACTGACACTGAATTGCTGGCCAAATTTGAGCAAACAAAAGTGGACCATATCTCAGATCACATTCAAGAATGGAGACGCTGGAAAAGTTTGATAAAAGTGCCAGTCCCACCAACATTTCTACTAGAGTGGTTCCTTAAGTATTTTGTACCCCAGTTGTCTAAATACGTCACAATGTTCGAGGTATTTTCCTAGGAAGATGAGATAATGAGAGCTCAACAGCTAGAGATGATTTACTCTCAGTATGGTTTACTTTACGAAATATTTTTGGATGCACCAAGGTCAATACTTGACAAGACTAGACAGAGGTCTGGATCACATGCCAATGGAATTATTGGTTCAGCACAAGCGACGCTTGTTGATCCATTATCAAATCAATTGCAACAATTGTCAATATTACATACAGTGGCCAGCCAGACCACTGGTTCAGTTGTTCCCCCTACCCAAAAGTTGGATGTACATAGTGTGCAAACGATAAACCCAAAGGCCACCCAATATCCTGATGGAAAGAAGAAACAATGAAAGAAGGGTAAGGGGGATAAGAAACCCACCGATAATGCTGGTGGGGGTGACACTAAAAAGAAGAAGTCGAAGTATCCTTGTAATCTTTGCAAGGAGGACCACCCGACACATCAGTTACCTCAGCTTGCAGAAGCCCAGAAGTCATTGGCATAGCAAAAACCTGTTGTGTTAACAAACCTATTTCCACATGGGAAAAGCCTAACCCAAGCCTCTTCGAGTGATGAGGGGGGTAGTCAGGGACCCCCCTTATCTTCGATTAATCCTTCGTCCATGAATGTATACATGATGAAAGGTAGAATTGACATAGAAACTAGGACACATGACTACAGAATGCCAAGCACCTTTGAGAAGAGAAAAGAAACCAAAAACCCACGTCTTCCTCTCCAGATTGAGAACACGTTGGGTGAAACAAAGACACACATTGCAAAAGGTGCATTCAAGAAATATTCTCACAATCCAAGCACAAGGGCCGCCCTGAACTACTCTGTGGTGGAGGATTTGTCACAAACCCCTTTTGCAATGTCTTCTTTGGAGGTTCTCCAGAGCTTCCCTTCCTAGAGAAAGACTCTGTTCACCGCCCTAGGATTTTATGATACTTGTAATCCAGGAACGATCATGCTTGATACAATCGACTTAAGACCTCGACTTCCTTACCACATAGCTTTTCAGATAGTAGTGGCTTACACCATGAAAACTTTTACCAGAAACATTTTCCACATAGTGGTGGATGAGGGGCGCCTCGACATGCATGATGTCTTTGTCATGTTGGAAGGCTATCAGCCAACCCGTTTTGTCTTCGTCACGTACTCTTCTTATGGATTTTGGCAGTCATTCTTTCCAACCACATGGGATCATCCCTTCTTTCCCCATGAAGTTAGGGGGAAAGACCATGTGTGTGAAATTCGAAGTGGTTGATGTGTCTCTCAACTACAATCTCTTATTAGGAAGGAGTTGGACCTATGCTATGCAAGCAATGGTCATGATAGTCTTTCGGGTCTTGTTGTTTCCACACGAGGGCCGGATCTTGACCATTGATCATTTATCCTTCTCTCGTCCTGACCCTTCATTGGGAGTCTCCATGGTCCTGATGATTGATAACCCTTAGCCTGACATCATCAACGTAGGGGTTGGTTTGTGCCCACCTTTGATGGGTACTTTCTATTACCCGCCTCTGACCGACAATGTCCATTTCATGTCGGCTGTCCCCGACTAGCCTCAGGCATAAATTTTTCAATTCTCGTTGTTTCCCATGATGTACTTTAATGATCCGTGGACTCTTCTTTCCCCATAATCCACGATGGAAGTTACAGAGCACCATGGAATGACCATTCCTCTATCTGTGAAAGAAGTTTCATACTCAATTATTCAACAAGATTTCGTCGACCCCAACCCAACTCTCACACAAGAGTTAGATCCGATGCTCGAGCCTATTTTGGCTCAAGGTTCCCTTGCTGATACAGATTATTTAGACTTAGTCTTGCCCTTAGAAGAGGTGATTATTGAGTAAATTACTAGTCTAGACAGACCTTGGGATGATCTTCATCATAGATCTTACTTCCTCCCAGAGTTAGGATGAATTGAAGCAAGTGAATTCACTCTGAATATGAATGGATATAAATCTTGTCCTATCAATCCTTTGGAAACGCATGTTGTTTACGTTGAAGGAAATATGGAAACAATAGTTGAAACGATACCTATCAACATCTCCATAACCCCTAGCATCATGGAGAATATCTTTGTCGGAGTGGATTTCTCCCCTGAGGAGATTCAAATCTAGATGGATTTATTCAAATAATTCTACGACGTGTTTGCCTAGTCTTACGAGAAAATTCCAATAATAGATCCAAGAATCGTCAAACATGAAATCACGACTTATCTTGATGTTAAGTTGGTCTGGCAGAAGCTTCATCCGGTCAATCCTAGGAAATCAACAACTATTAAGGCTGAAGTAGACAAACTACTTAAATTTGGTTTCATCTACCCCATCCAATTTACTCAATGGGTGTCAAATCCCGTGCCAGTCAACAAAAAATAGGGTACGTTTTGCATATGTATGCATTTTCATGATCTGAACAAGGCTTGTCCAAAGGATAATTTCCCCACACCATTTATTGACCATATAGTCGACGAATGTGCAGGTTGCGAGGCCTTTTCTTTCATGGATGGTTTTTTGGGATACAATCAGATACAGATCAAGCCGAATACCAACACAAAACCACTTTCATTTGTCTGTGGGGTACATTCGCTTATCAGAAGATGCCTTTTGGTCTGAAAAATGTTGGAGCTACATTTCAGCGGGCCATGTCTTTTCCTTTCCACAACCTCAAACACATATTCGAGGCTTATCTTGATGATTTAGTATCACAATCTCGCAAGAGAGTTGATCATCCAACACACCTCCGACTTATCCTTGAATAGTGTCGCTACTATCGAATCCACTTGAATCCAAACAAGTGAAATTTTTGCATCATATTGGGTCATCTTCTAGGTTTCATAGTTTCGACAACAGGGATCATGGTCTATTCTCTAAAGGTTGACACAATAGTTCAGTTGCCTCCCCCGTGCATGATCCATCAACTTCAAAGTTTGTAGGGAAATGCGAACTTTTTACGGTGTTTCATCGCAAACTATGCCAAGACAACAAGGGTTTTATGCATTTATTGAAGAAGGACGTCCCTTTTCATTGGGACGAAGCCGCTCAATGCTCTTTCATAGCATTTAAACGTGCCCTCACATCTACCCCTCTGCTTCGACCACCCAATTCTAATAAAGATTTCTTATTGTAATTGGCCACTGTGGAGTCGACCATCGGTGTGGTCTTAGTTCAGGAGGATGATTTTCTCTTAGAATACATGATTTATTACCTGATCTGAGGCCTGGTTGGACTGGAACTCAATTATTCCCACATTGAAAAACTTGCGTTGGCAACAGTCCATCCTGTCCAATGGTTCTATCTTTACATCTTGTTTCACAAGACCACTGTCATTGTCATTGTCAGTACATTTCAATACATGTTGACATGACACATCATCAATGGAAATATCAGTAGATGGATTGTTATCCTCCAGGAATTTGACTTGGATTTCATTTCGAAAAAATACAAAAAGTCGTTGGTCTTCGTGGAACTCATATCGGAATTTCTGATCGAATCAGGTGATGTTATACTCGACGAGTCACCTATCAAAGGAGAAATGTTTTTGATCACATATTCCAACCCCTGGTATGGAGATGTGCTTGTCTATCTCCAGACTTTGAAGTGCCATGCCTCTACTTCACGTGATGAGCATCATCGTATATGCCATCAGGACAAGAACTATCTCATACTCGAGGACACTTTGTATCATGAAGGTGTAGACTACATCCTTCGTCGATGTATCACTCATGAAGAAGCAGAAATCGTGCTTAATGATTGCACCACTGGAGCATGTGGTGGTCATTTGTCTGGGTTGGAAACAACCCAAAAAATTCTACGAGCTGGTTACTTCTGGCCAACATTAATCAAAGATTGTGGGGAATAGGTCAAGAAGTGCCACCTGTATCAGATCTTCTCTCGAAATATGAGGGCACACCCCACTCCCATGTTTCCCATTATTATCGTTGGTCCCTTCACTAAGTGGGGGATTGATTACACTACATGAAACCCCCCTTCATCAAGGGGGCACCATTACATCATCATAGCAGTAGACTACTTCACCAAGTGGGTCGAAGCTATGCCAACATTCAAAATGATGGGGAGACCGCAACTCTCTTTTTGTTCAACTAGATAATAACAAGGTTCAGCATCCCAAGAGAGATTGTCACTGACCATGGCAGTCACTTTCAGAAAAAAATGATGATCGAGTTAATGTCAAAGCTTGGGTTGAGGCAAGAAAATTCATCACCCTACTACCTGTTACCCATGATTTTGGTCATCGTGATGGTGTATTAATGATGGTGTACTCGGGCTCTTCATAAGAACTTTCTCTTGAGAAAAGTTACTTTCATCTCTTCCCAGAAAACTCACTTTTGAAGAAGGTTTGTAGGCTACTAGTATGCCAGAGTGCGAGAATGACCCATTCTGCAAGGCTACCTTAATCCAGGATGCGAACTTCTCGCATTGTGTTGAATGGCTAGGGTGTGAACTCATCCTAAAGCATGAAAAAAGATGAATTCTCGATGTTTCTAGAAGGGAATATTCTAGAAGAATAGGTTGGCATTCGAATGGTTATCTTTGTACTGGATTCCCTGATATTGTGGGATCATTCTTATCTAAGTAACCATCTCATTCTCTCCTATATATTGAGGAAATTCTCATGGAAAAGGTTAAGCAAGATTCATTGGAGAATTGGTGAAAGAATTGTGTGAAGGACTTATCTTGAACAATAGCTTGGAGACCCCAGCAAGTCTATCAAGAGGTTTTGATCTTCTTCATACAAGGATTGAGCAAGTGTGTGTGTTGGAGCCAAGAGCCATCGAAAGGAATGTTGGAAATGTTTAACAGGTAGCATATGCTTGTCATTGATGGAAAGTACAACAATGAAGATGGCATGAATACAGGAAGAATGTAACAGACGGGCACCAGAAGTATTTTGGGAAGAAGCTGCAGAAAAACCTCGATAAGATCAGAAGAGATAGTGCAGAGGATGTTTGGTATGTTTTATAGGTAGCGTAAGCTTGTCATTGATGGAAAGTACAACAATAATGATGGCTTTAGTACAACAAGGATGATCAATAGGCAAAGAGAAGATAAGTCCAGGAAGATCGAATGATCGAAGGCAACGCAACATTGACAAAATGATCGAAGGCCCGAGAAGCATTTCTGATCGTTGGATCCCATCCAAAATTCCCGACAGCATGAGGGCCGTCATATCTGAATAAAGACAAGAAGAGCACGCTGAAGAGGAGGATAGATCTCAGGTGTCAGATCTGAGCACAGCGTCCGACCACCGTTGGATCGTGGAAAACCTGCATGATCTTTAAAACTGCAAGGAGTAGAGGGCTCACAAATCCTGAAAGTAGGAGGACCATCCATCTCAGGGGGTTATGTGGACCGCTGATCGAACTCCCTGTCAGAGTTTTGGGGATTGAGAGTTGGAGATGA
>ML799915.1:65626-98491 GCA_009831015.1 Picea engelmannii | reverse complement strand
TTCATCTATGCATTCTCATCAAGGACAATACATATTATATTACATAAATCATCAATCAATCAATCCTTTGACATCAATCAATCACTTGACATCAATCAATGACATCAATCAATCAAACCATTGGCATCAATGACAACATGATCCAACAGAAGCAACCTTACCCATAGAGTGCTAGATCCCATATTTAAAGTTGGCAGTACAGTTATTTCCAGACACTTCACCACTTGAATAATGTTTATTATATCTCGAGTAGATTAATGAGCAGCGTCGTGATGTGTCCTTATCTAACGAGGCTCACAAACAAAAAATCAAGTGTCAATATGATCGGTCTGTTCATCCTTGGATTTTCTCTGAAGGTGACCTTGTCCTGGTCTATGACCAAGATAAGGAACCCCTGGGGGCAGGCAAGTTCCAACCTATGTGGGTCGGACCTTTCATCATGAAAGAGGTTCTAAAAAAGGGTGCTTATCATCTGGTGGACTTTGAGGGAAATGTTTTGGCAGAGCCTAGAAATGGGATCTACCTCAAGAAGTATTACTCATAGATGGGTCACCTTGGGTGAATTTTTGTAACATATGTATAGTATTTGTACTATTACGTTTTAGTTTTGTCTTTTAGTTTTATAGATGGCTCATTTTTTATGTTATATTTTTCACTGTGGCAGATGTCAAGTGAATCAAAGATGTTCATTGGGTTCATGGATGACGCTAGCCAACACACATGGTGCCTTGCTTCCACAACTTGGGTGATTTTCACACCTCAGGGCCAGTTACTATCCTCATGAGGTATCTACTTAGGTGATACCACAAACAATGTCGCTAAATACAACGCAGTTCTTGAGTTTCTTCATGACGCTTTGACGCTTGGTATCTCTCATCTTCAGGTCTATCTAGACGCTCAGCTGGTTGTGTCTCAGTTAAATGGGGTTTACCTCATTTACGATACTACTCTACACCGATGGTTCCTTAGGGTACGTCTCTTAGAATGAAGCTTTGATTATATTACATATATCCATGTTCCTAGGAGATTGAATCAAGTTACAGATACTCTAGCTAATCATATATTAGATTGGCATCTTGCACACATTTAAGAAACACACACACACACATGTAAATACATTTTTAAATAAATGTAATCCATAAAACACAAGAGATGTAAATATGCATATATATATATCGCAAAGTATCATAGTACATAAGTGGGTGCGAACGCCTAAAACAATATGTGTCCAGTAAAGAGTCGTGGGGCTTATGCCCCCAAAAGTATACAAAAGGTTCCCTCAACACATAAGAAGTCTAGTCTAAGTTAAGGGTGGGGTCTATTGGCCCTATCATAGTGAACAACAACATTAGCCAGACACCGAAAAATATAGACCCAGGTTCGTGGTACCCCAACAACACAAGTTTTCATGGATGGTGGGAGAACCTCGCTCTTCGCCATGGGGACTATCTGAGTAAGCGTGGTGAGGTTCCTCTCTACCCATCTCAATACTCTCGCAGCCTCTCTGACTAGAGGTCCCCCTGCTGCTGTTGGTCCACTGGCCGTAGCTGGTCCTGCCTCTGGTCGAGGACGCTACTTAGTCCTCAAAAATTTTGCTCGATGCACTGGCCCCACATCTGCACAAAACAGATACATAGTTGTCAAATACTCTGGTACACAAAAAAATTGATATATATAAAAGGACATAAAAATTAAATAACTTAAAAAAAAACTACAAGCATACCTAACTCTCCTTGTACCACTCAGGGAGGTACGCCCATGTCAAGGTCCCTGGAAAATTCAATTCTGGCATAGGGATAGTCCTCTATCGTCAGAATCTGTCGAGGCCACCAGTCAAAAAACTTGTCATCAAAGGCCTAAATGGTCCTCCCTCCCCCCTATCATGGCAACAATGTTTCCCATCTGCATAATGC
Source organism: Picea engelmannii (assembly GCA_009831015.1). Classification (NCBI taxonomy): domain Eukaryota; kingdom Viridiplantae; phylum Streptophyta; class Pinopsida; order Pinales; family Pinaceae; genus Picea; species Picea engelmannii. The sequence goes on along the minus strand of ML799915.1, from coordinate 96,578 downwards.
TGGAGAAGAGGCTATGTTCCCTCATACTATCTCCCTCAGACTAAGACTAGGTACCCTCTCGAAGAAGAAAGAACAAAGAATAGTCCCAAAACCAAAGTTTCTATGCCTCTGCATGTGACACTCTGTCACCTGCCTCTTCATGCAATCCAGTAAAGTAGTACTCCAGTCAAAAACTTGTGCATTTAAGCACTGGAAAACACAATTCAGTTGTGCTCGGGAAGGCTCATGCAAAGCTACGGATCCAGTGATCTACCTGATGAGAAAAACTATCACTTTCAGTGATAGGTCTAAGATCTTGTTTATCAGCACCTGTGTGCCCTTTTTGTCTGTACTAGATTCAAAATGGATTCCAATCAACTCTGCTATGTTGTGAGGCCCGGAGGGAAAAGTACAAAAATTGACTGGTTCCCCTCTCCTTGAGAGGCTAGTCAGAAAGTAGATATCCTCGGTCGTTGGAGTCAACGATTGTCCCTCAAGCATGAAGGTCTCTGCTTCAGGATGCCAATAATAAACCAAGGCGTTCAGTAGCCTAGGTTGTGCTTGCATGAAAGGACACTGGACGAACTTTAACAAGCCACATTGCACCAATGCGGCGGTAGCAGCAGGGTTCTCACCAACCAGAAAATAAATGTCCTCATGCTCCCTCTCTCCAATGAACATACATCCTACAATTCACAAGTTCATGAGGGATTAGCTCTTGCGTTTTTTTATTTTTTTCCACAAAATGGAAGGTATACGCGGGCTATAGTGTACACAGTTGCGTGTGCACGCATGTAACTTTTCTCCTGCCCACGTGCACACGTAGGCTATCATAGGACAACCCGCGTATACATAGGGCTAACCTTTTTAAAGGTCGAAGCCCCTCCAAAAAATAAAATTAAATTCATAAAGGAAGAATTGAAATGAAAGAGGGGCTAGTATGTACTTACTTGGTCCAAGCAGAAGTTTGTTTCGTCCACTTAAGCTCCTGGAATCAACTCTTTTAACAAAGGGGTGTTTTTGGCTTTTTGTCAATTTTTTAATTCGCAATGGTGATAATGAGCTACCAACTTCTATTTATAAACTTTTTGGCCCCTTTTTGTCTTTTTTTGAACCTTTCTGTCAGTTTTTCTAGCATGAAAATCATTTATTATGGTTCAAGAGTTTCTTATGGAATGTTACGATAAATGTTACTTTGGGTATTGGAATTTTTTTTTTATTTTTTTTTGGAGATTTGGGTCATTTTAAAAGTCCTTTGGTAAAAAGTCAGTTTTTCGACATGTTGCATCTAAGTTAGGATTCCACCTCCAATTTATGTATCTCGTTGCATTTTTCGTTTTGCCATAGGATCGACCCCATCGAGTTGCGACATAGAACCATCTTTTATGTTTTAGAAGTCTCATAATTTAGTGGTAGAGCCTAACCCTTCATGGATGCCCTAGGTAGATCCTGGTTGCATTTTTTGGTATCAATGTCGTCACTACTGACTATAGGCTCGGGATTCCTTATTAGTCTTTCCTGATTATGAGTATGAGTCTCATTTGCATGATTCATTATCACTCTTGGCCTCACCCTTGGGACTCCCAAAACACAACGGGTCTTCTTTTAAGCCCTTTTCAGACCCTCTAAACATGAAAACATTGCCGAGCGATCTTGTCTCCCTTCACGCTCGCTAAACTGAAATTTGTTGGCATGTATGTCTAGCAATATTTTACCCCTTTTTCGGTCTGGATGGTCAACTATACGAACAAAGGTATACTCTAGGAGCTTTGGTTCCCTAGAAGAGTATTCTCAGGTATAATTTTAACCCTTTTTCGGGCTTGAGGAACTAAATTTATAAAAAAGGAACCCCCACGGAGTCCATAGTTAAGCTATTTTTAGACTCCCTAAAAGTGAAAAGATGTCTGAGTCACCTTGTTCCTTCACACTCATTAAAATGGTCCAGAAGAACATCTCATATGGAGTCCATAGTTAATCTTTTTTCAAACTCCTTAAATATGAAAAAATTGCCGAGTGATCTTCTCTTTGTCACAATCATTAAAATGGTTTTGAATATATGTGTTTTCGGTGCTATTTTACCCCTTTTTCGAACCAACTAGACTACCTTCGAAAATGGTACCCTGGTGGATTCTCCTTTTACAATTTTTTCAGACTCTCTAAAAATGAAAAACTGTCAAGCTTGCCTTCTCTGGGCTAGTTAAAACCACATCGAAGGATGTTACCATTGTGTCTTATTAATCTCATTTTGATACATGCATCTTTGGCCTAATTCTGGCTCCATGTTGCTCTCAATTGAACCATCTGAATCATGCCTTATACACAATCCCTGTAGCACTTTGCCTCTGTTTCTTGACACCTTGGCCCATGGAAGAGTTTTCCCAAGTGTCCCTTTCTTGCATATGTATCCTTTCTCTTAGCACCAATATGTTCCTCGCACCTGGAACTAGTATGTCTATGACACTCATTCCTCCTTTGTAATGTAGCATTATTTTATTCTTTTTCAAGCTTTCCAAAATTTTTGAAAAAGACAAAAAATTCAAATACACCCCAAGAAGAGGAAGGGAAAATTATTTTCTTTGTGTTGGTAGCACAATGATTCGCCCTTGGACAAAGAAAATCCTTTTGTTTGTTCACCAAGCTCTTGGATTTAACATGACCTTAGGAAGTTGTTCTCGCTACATAGATTTGTGTCCTCCTCCGTTTCGTTATTCTTCCAAACATATGGAGAGTTTGCATTGCCTCCCGCATCGTGAACTTATGTCAAATACCATGCTTCCTAGGTCTCATAATTTTTTGTGCTATTGTCCAAGGGAAGTTTTTACCAAGCTTCAGTCGGCCCCTCTGCATTTTGTCTCTTTCCCTCATGCCCGACCATCCTGAAAATCCAATCAATTCTTTGTTCAAAATCAATGAATCCCTTAGCCTGATCATCAATATCCTCTAGTCCGTTCCTGACAAGCCACCGAAGACCTCTAGGTAGTGAATTTGTACACTCATATTACACTCCTACCCAAGTTGTGAATATTTTGAAGTGGTTGCTCGAGCTTTGAAGGCCTGATCTCTAGCCATCAGGCCTTACTAGCTTTTTGAAGATGGATACTATACATGTATATATTTTTTATTTCAAGATGTATATCCGTTGTGTTTTTCTCGTGGCTACACTTTATATAGTTATATGACATGGATATGCAGTGTATTTGATTGGCAGCCATGATTTTATTTCATCCCGAGCATGGGTATGCCTACCTCGGTGAGACGATTGTTATTTTGCAGATGGAACCTCCCAAACTCTAGTCCCTGGGCTCACTTGTTTCATACATTGGTGGATATTGGTAATGCATTTCGGCCATCATATGATCTTCTGACCTCATACATTAGGGGGAATTTGTTATAACCCTAATTTTCACCAGACATGCATACCTTCCATCAGGCCATCTAATTTTCCATTTTTGCCAAGCCACTATTGAAAAAATCTTCTAAAAAAAATTCTTTTTGAACGCATACATGCCCTTCTCCACTACTATAGGCATGTATATGCTAGTTGAATCACTACAAACCACCTATACCGACAAAAGAAAAAAAAAATAGAAAGTTACAGACAGAACATAGATTTTCGGGTAAATTGCCTAAACTGTTTGACCGGCCATATCCGGTCACTCAACCAAATACCTAGCCCTTTATAGCCTATAAAATAAGGGGTAGGGGTCCCATTTCGAGGAGGAAAATAATAGTAAAGAAACTCTACCTGATTTTTCATTCCCCTTGCCCCAACCTTTTGCAACCATTGTGTGAGAACTGAAGAGGAGAAGCATATGTGGAAGCGGTTGGTGCACAGTTGAAGAAGAGACGAGGACCAGATTCGAGGAGCAGTAGCCTATCTCACCATTGTAAGTGACTTTTGTGAGGTTAATAGAAAGAATTACTTTTCCCGTCCTGCCATATGAGGTGTGCAATATTCAATTTTGGTTTATATTTTTGGAACCTCTAACCCACTAATTTATATATGAGATACATGTTCGTAGTTCTTTGTTTGTCTATTTGTGAATGAAGGTTAGATTTGGGAGGAGACTTGTAGTCAAGGAGAAACCAAATGCAAAAGTATCAACACTAAGAGAGGAGTTCAAGGTAGAGTTACCAGATCCTTTTATCCTTGTGTTTTATGCATAAATGTGGGGTCTATGTCGGGATAATAGTAAAAGGTAGGAGAATTTTGAAGGTTATTTATGAATGCATTACTAAACCCTTAGTGCTAGTCCATAGGGGGATTTTTCGCCCACAACACCTATAGGTTCTATAGGTCAGTTCGCTAAATGGGGAATTGACTTCATGACATGTAACCCTCACTCGGTCGAGGGGCATGGATACATTATTGTAGTTGTGGATTATTTCACTAAATGGGCCGAGGTGATGCCTACATTCGATAACACCAGGAGAAATGCAACACTATTCATATTCAATCATATCATTACTAGGTCTGGTGTCACTCAAGCCATTGTTACAGATCAAGGTAGTCATTTCTGAAATTTTATGATGTCTGAACTTACTGAAAAGTTGGGTCTTCACCATGAAAACTCAACCCCATATTATCCACAGGCCAATGGCCAGTTTGAAGCAATCAACAAAGTTATTACTACTATTATTCTACGGATGGTAGGAATTCATAAGACGAATTGGCACACAATGTTGCTCTTATCATTATGGGCCTATCAGACATATGTTAAGTCTACCACAGGATTTAGACCTTTCCAACTAATTCATGGTATCGAAGCAATTTTTCTAATTGAATGTGAGATACCATATTTAAAACTATCCATTGAACTTCTCCCTAACACCTCTGTTGAAGAGGAACATCTGTTGTACTTGATGCAATTAGATGAAACCCATCATGATGCCACCTTGGTCATTGAAACTTAGAAGAAACGTGTTAAAGCCCAATACGAAAAGCATGTCAAGCCACGTGTTTTTTCTGGAGGTGATCTAGTTCTTGTTTATGAGCAAGATCGTGATTTTCTATGGGCCAATAAATTCAACCCCATGTGGCAGGGTCCTTATATTGTCAAAGGAGTGTTAGAGAAGGGAGATTATGAACTAGTATATTATGATGGAATCCCTTTGAGTGAAACCAGAAATGAGATTTACATAAATAAGTACTATGCTTAAGTCAATTTTTCATGAGTGCTTGTACTTTAGCGTATCATACTTTTGTGTGATTTTTCGTTGTTTGGTTTCATCCTTCAGTTGCTTACCTTGCATTGTGCTTGGTTTATAGATGTCTATGTCTTCTCTACCCTACCTTGGCTTCGCTGATGGTGCTAGTCACAATACTCAAAACTTAGCATATGTTGCTTGGGAAATCTATGCACCTACAAATGAACTGACTAGTCTACATGGTTTTTTCCTTGTTCGTGCAACTAATAATATCACAAAATACAGTGTAGTCATCGAATTATTGACCAACGTTGTTTCACTTGGAATCTATCATCGTTTTGTATGACTTGACTCGCAGTTAGTAGTCCTACATTTGAGTAATGTCTAGTCTATCTGAAGTCCTAATTTGTTAAGGGTATATTTATGAATTCGCCTCTTGGAAAGACATTTTCATTACATTGAATATCAACAGATTCCTAGATGTCTAAATACATTAACATATGCATTGGCTAATTATGTGTTAGACAGACATTTGAGACATTTATAAATTCAATCACACTTTGTATATACAAAAAGTAAACCAGTAGAAGCCTCATATATATAACAATAAAAATTTTACAAAAACTATTTTTGTCTGAAGACCAAAATATAAAAAATGTGAAGCACATGGATTCATATAAAATAGCATCAAGGATGTTTCTTTCTATAACATGCAACTTCCTGTGCTACTCTATGGAGAAGTCGACCGATGAAAGAATACACGCCCACTGTGTGGCGTTGGTAATGCCTCAGGATATCGTCGATAGCGGCATCTGGGAGGTTCATCGTGAGCCCTTCTAGGTTTTGTTCTATGGTCTCATAGTCAGAAAAAACTACTCCTGATACATCACCTCTCTCCCCTCACCTCTATATAGGGGATGAACTTGGAGGTCGATAAGGTCCCACATCTGCATCATCAAAGAGAATTTGATTAGTCATTGGATAAACAACCATATAAAAAAAAATTATCATTAAAAATCACAAAAGCATCATATAAACAAAATGTCCTTCTTATCTATGTCCCACCATTGGGAACCCTTAGGAAGAGATAAGTCCAAATATCCTCGAAAGTCTAGCCCAACATATGCATAATTGTCGACCATGAGAATTTTAGTTTTCAACCAGTCGAAGAACACATTGTTATATCTAACGATGGGACTGGCTACATGTTGTTCCATGAGGTTGACCCACCTCTTCATTCTCGAATCCTGTGGGGAAGGTATACCCCACTCTACCTGTAAATGAAAAACTAGGAGCCTCTCTAGGAAGAAGGATACCAAAATCGATTTGTATCCAAACTGGTTTAATTCACCACTCATACACTTGGTTAGTTGTTTTTTCATACTCTTGAGAACCCCTTCACACCAATTGTGTTGAAACATTTATTTTTTCTAATCTTTAGACTTAAATAGTTTTAATTCTCGTTAAATAAAGACAAACGTGCACTTGGATATCACTATTGATAAGGTCTTTCATTGGGTACAATGATCCTAAGTTCTTAAAATTTATGGAGTCGCCCACTAGTTAAAGGGTCAAATCGCTAAAAAAAGTCTTCAAAATATCGGGTTTTGGGGTTTCACAGACCTAAAAGTCCAACATATAAAGAGTCCCAACATTCTGACATGTGAAGTCACGAAACTAAGATAAGTTTTAAGTCATGTTAATTAAGGCGGTAAAAGCGATTAGTACTAATTAATCACATTGCGACTTTGCGATTCGGGAATTTTGCCCCAAATGACAACTTAAAATCCTGATACACAAAGTCACGAAACCTTTATTAATTGTGATTAATTAAAAAGTTAAACATGATTAATATTACTTAATCAATCACAATTTCATGATCCAGGGGTCCTTAAATCCAACTGAGTCAAAGATAGTAAATATTTTTGCATTTCGGTAATCATGGGTTTACCATTCATTACATTCAAAAAACCCTGAAACCAGAGGTCCTAAAAGATTTGAGTTCTTAAACATGATTAATTTAACTTTTAAATGAAAATTAATGATGTAGATTGATATTTCGCACATTCGTGTTTCAGGATATTTCAATGTTGTTACATCTAAAACTTCTGGTCACGAAACACCGAAATTTGGTAATATTTATTAAGGATCAACGGAAATATTTCCTAGCGTAAGGTGTGTATCTCCATATGTACCCTTCTCATTAAAACAAATAAATTCATCAACCGTAGAAACACGCTCGAATCAATGCAAACTAAGAGCGAATAAAAGTTTTCTATTTCAAATTTCATTCTTACTTTCAACAAAGTAGTAAGTTTAACTAAAGAAAAGCTTACACATTCTCCTCTGTAATAGGTATTTGTGTTTTATTACAGGCATCATGGCACCCAAGAAAATGTTGAAGAAGAATGATGAGGTTGGTGAAGGCTCAAATCTGAACACAGACGTCCCGTCAGATACCACGCCACATGTTGTAGATTCAATTAGGTCCTGGATGCAGATTTTTGAAATGTTGGAGAGAAAAGTCATATATTGTCCAGATGATTCTAGAGATGAAATGACTGACAAGATCAGAAATAATCTCGGAGTTATAGCAGAGTCAGAACTTCATAAAATATCTACACAGTCGAAGCTCATGCCATACAATGACATGATAAGCTGGGCTCTAGAGAATACTGATGTGTAGACTAGGAGCATCATAAATCACCAAAAGGTCATTGTTATCTCTTTTAGACTGGAACACATCTAGGTAATGTACAAACTATATCCTGATCCTAAATATATTTGTAATGTTGCATTTGTAGCGGAGTTTCAATGAAAGGAATGTGCAAAATGTGACCAAACCTACCCAGATATAGTTTAAACATGGTGGGGAAATCCAACAAAATTCAGAGATGATTATCATGGTGTTTATTCCATTGCATAATTAAATGAATATATGGTCTATGTATCCATGATTCTATGTAGAATATTTGGGATGAAATCCCTACTCATTTCCCGGTGGAATGGGTATCAATCATGCATGAGGTAGCCGAGGGTTTCACTTTCGACTGGGATAAGATTCTATCAGATAACCTAACCAAAGAAATTAATGAGTATCAAATGACCAAGTCATAAGGCCAACCTGCCTGTTTTTATAATTTTTTGTATGTCATGTACGCCATCTGTTTCATGACTCCATTTCCATTGATGAATTGGAGCCGAAACCCAACCTGTGTAGAACCTATCCATTTTTATCATTCTAAACTATGGGAGGAAAAGGTCAAACATTACTTTTATGAAATATGTCATAATGTAGTGATCCATGTTCATCAAACATTATATGGTTATCCACCCCCTCGGATTTCAGAGAAAATTATGGGAAACCTTAAAACAATTGCAGATTGGTTTATTGAAGAAAAATTATCTTATATCAGGGTTTTCAGATTCTCAATTTACCCTCACACTCTACCAAAGTTTTTGCCTGACCAACTAGTGTGTAGAGAAGTGGCTTACCAAACAGTAACAGGGGGCATTGGAAAAGAGATAAAAGAAACTCAGAAGAAATTTTGGCTAGCGTTCCCTTTACAGGTTAGAAGGTTTTCATTGCTGAATTTTGGCCATTCCAAGGTAGAGGTTGCAGCTTTAGAGGATGTCAAACTGGTAGACATCGAATTCAGAAGGCATGATCCATATAAAATTGTGGGAAATCACATAGCTCAATGCAATATGAAAATATACGAGCATGAAGACTCTTCTTATGATGATATATTCAAGGGAATTAGAGCTTATGAATAAGTACTAGACAGAGTCCAGATGTTACCACCTAACCAACAAGCCATTTTTTTCACTTTCCAGAGACACATACAAAGTGGGTTACCCAAGATACTACAGGGAGAATCAATAATCACTCCTCCAGAGAAGGGATCTATACCTCTAGGTTTTGAACCAAAGTATTCTGGTAAACAGACTACCGAGGAATCCCTAAAGAATCCTGAAGTGTCTTTACAAACATTAGAAACCTTGTAGGCATAACATCTAGAGTCACAAACAGAGGTTCAACCTGAGACATTTCTAAAACAAAATCAAGTGGTACTCCCTTTATCACCAGCTACTCCTGTTGATACTTCCAGAACAATATAAGGAACACAATTCACAGAGGTAGGCAGTCCTATTATAGCATTAATCCCTTTATAGTCAAGTTTTGAGACTCCCAGTCTCGAAGTTATATATACAAGAGATCTTACCTTGATCCCACTTGAAGAGATACCTCCTTCAAATTTTTTCTTTAGCACAAAAAGGAGGGCCATAGTCATAAGAGAATCGCAGCAAAAAGAGGGGATAATAACTAAAAGGCAAAGGATGATATTTGATGGGTAGGGCTTGGAAGATTTAGAGCTTGCCAAGGAAATGGCTGGGTCACTAGGTGCCTTTGCTATGAAAAATTAGTGGTTGGTCGACAAGATGGTAGAAAAATTGAGACAAAGGAATTTATTGATAGGTTAATTGCATAGTCAGATAATGGATGTAGAAAAGAATGCCAGAAACGAGGTCAACAAAGAACTCGAACAGGCTAGAGCCAACGAAAGACAAGAAATCCAACAACTCAAGTCCATTCTTGATGAGATACATAAGAAGATGCAAGTGAGCGAAAGACAGACTATTCAACAAGATGATTTGATAAAAGAATTGCAAGACAAGGTCAGTTCCATTGAGAAAATGGTTTTGGATATAGCATTGTTTCAAGCTCAAGCGTTGGAGGTGCTAAAAGAACTGGAAATATCTCAATAAGGCCTTCTCTCTAAAGTAAAAATCGTCCAAAATCATTCTCATGTGATGGATGAAGCACTAAGTAATATTGTTTTAAGAGAGAGGCAGGCTATCCTTTCCCGAACTACCTTCAAAGAAGCAGTTATATAATCGACAAAGAAGGAAGAGCTATAGCATCTGGCTTGTCTATTTCAGAGAAAACCAAAGGTAATATTATACTAAAGACTTGGGAGTCAAACATAGGCAAAGGTAAGAAAATGGATAAGGAATTGAAAGAATCTTGTGAAGAATTTTTTTGTTCACTTAAAAAAGGATTATTAGGCTTCAATAAAGAAGATAGTTCTGAAACATTAGGTCAGATTAATATATCCAAACATCAGCTTGACATTAAAACAAATATGTAAGAATCCCAAGCTAAAATATCACAGATAAAACAGGTTGATATTTCTCAAATAGATAGATGGCTAGTTAAGCCTAATCTACAACTGCAGTCTATTATTTTAGAGGATAGATGGATAGAAGAGAGATTGCCTCAACTGGAAAATAAATTATACATTTTTTAGGCTAATAACTTAACAGGGTCTTCTAGGTTGGTAGTCGAATTTATGGGTAGGTGCATCAAATGTATTGAGCAAGGAAAGAGTAGTACCTATGGAAAAAAGTGAATACAACATGTGTACATTATCTATTTTGGAGCTAGAAGATAGGAAAGGAAAACATTCATGCCAGCATAATGAGAAGGTCAAGAAGATTTTAAATGAAGCATTTCATTTTCCATATTTTTGTAATTTTAATTATTCTAAAGATAGAGGAATTCCAACCATTTTGAGGTTGAGAACTTTTGTATAAATGCATATTCGAAAGAATAGACTAGGGTTGCTTCTTGATGGTTGTAATTGAGAAATATCTCCTCATCGAGAATTAATGCAAGTGCATACCAGAGATTCCACATTTCATCTATTTGAGTTTTTTGTTCTTTTGTCTTTCCATATTCCAACATCTTTTTCATATGGTTCTTTGATGAATGTCTAATCGCAATTTAGTACAACATCTGTTGTGGCTATATTTCATTCAGTTATCTAGTAACAAACAAATTTTCCTCCATATTGGCTATTAGCAAATACAAGACCTGTGAGTAATTAGATTACTATATTTTACACTTCATTAAAGGTTACATTATCCATTTTCTTCTTCTGTAACAAAGTAATATTCATTTGTATTTGATGCCTTGCTTTTTCTAACAGCTTTATGTTTTTCTCTCATTACATATAATATTTTCAAATTTAACTCAAACATGAAAAATGGCATCTGAGTTGTTATACTATTAATTCAATTTAAGGAATTTTCTCACATAACTGAGATAGAAAAAGAGAACATTAAAAACTTTCCTTATTTCTTGATGCCTGACATTGTACTTTGAGCCTTAAGTGTAAAATCAAGAACAACAAGTTGAAAAATCGGGGCTCCATACACTCCAGTTCATACTAAAAGTAGCTCTGAAGAACCATATGGGGAGATACACTCCCTGCCATGCGTGGGGTGGTATAGAGGATGGTACGTACAAGCAAGTCTCAAACATATCTTATAGCGACTTTACCGTTATGTTTCTGAGTACCCAACACACAATGTTTGCTGATATAGTGGTTCATAGGTGTGTCGCCACCTCTGCTACCTGTAAGTGTTACTCGGGATCCACGATGAGATAGTCCTATTAAGAAGTAGATATCCTCGATATCTATCGTGAGAATGTGAGCACCCACATGAAACGCCTGTTCGTTCACATCCCACATGTGAACTAGGTACTCGAGTAATCTCATTTGGGCCCTCATACCATGGATCTTAAAGAAATTCAACAAACCACATTGTCAAAGGGTGATTACTGTTCCTGGGTCATTCCCGACAAAGTAGTCTTCCTCCTTGTTCTCTCTCTCTCTCTCCATTCCAACTTTTTTACCGTGGAAAACCTGCAATCGAACCATAAAGAGAGATTAGCATCATTATCTTCTTCCCTGGAAACATTTTATTGGCATTTTCATCTTTAAAAACTTTTGAGGTTTTTCATGTCATACGTCAAGGAATCTGCACAGTGCACAGACATCACAGGCCAGCTATAGGGTTGCCTGCGATGACCTCTGTGCATAGGTACCCTCATAAAATCAACTCAAAAGTCTATTTCTAACTGATGAAAAACAAATTTTAATCCATGGAAAGTTGAAAGAGATGAAAATTATCTGTTGTGTGGAGACCATTCGTTGAATAATCAACCATGCCCTCTGCAATCTGCAATGGAAAATCGAGGTAAAAGGGGTATTTTGCGCAAGGTTTGAGTGAAATGACAAATGGAATAGTGAAATGAGGTTTTTTACCAATTTTTATTGATTTTTTCACTTTTTCGTTTGTATTTTATATTATTTTATATATTTCATCTAAACCCTAAAGTCTTAATGACTTTGCAATTGGTTTAATTTTCATATAAAAGGCCTAGGAGTGAAATGTTGGAACATGGATACATTTTTTGTTTGTTTTACACATTTGTCGCATGTACGGATCATTTTAGGGTTTTTTAGGAAAATCTATGAGCTTAGTATTTATTCATTCTCATGACTTGTAAATCGATGAGAATGTAACTGAGTATAATTTTATCACTTTTTTGAACTCGTAAAGGTTATATGAAAAAGTAACCCCCCGGAGTTCCCTTTAATCTCTTTTTAGACTCTCTAAACATGAAAAGATTTTGAGCGACCTTGTTCTTTTCACGCTCATAAAAGTGTTTGAAGAAAACATCCGATGAGCAGTAGATTATCACCTTTTTGGTATCATCATATTAAATTATGAAAAAGGAACTTGTGGAGTTCTCTTTAAGTGCTTTTCAGACTCTCTAAATATGAAAAACCATTGAATTTTCTCTCGTTGGACTCATTAAAAAAACATTGAAAGACCCATATGGGATCAAACCATTCCTTCTTAGGGTTCTTTAAATACACTCTGAAGGACTCATCCTAAGGATGAGCTTACATCAACAAGCATATGTTATCCTCCTCAAGATTGTGTAAAAAAAAAGAGGTACTTTCCAGAAATAGTGGGGAAAATTGGGAAAGAAATGTGTCTTTGTATCCATGTTAGTGACAGTAATAGTCGCTCTTGAACATAAAAAACCGCTTCATCATTGTATCTGGGTTGGGAAATCCATTTGTCTCTCGTTTGACTATCCGCATGTCCATATTTTGGGTCCTCCTTGAGTCAATGTTGCCAAGACCATTGTGTTGATTAAGGTTGGTTTTCATTGATGTCAACCCTTGAAGAAATCCCCATAGCACAAAGGTTGGGTAATGAACCCAATATTGTTTGATGTAAATATGACTCGATATTTTCTTGTCATGTTTGATAATAAGTATAAATAGATTAAATCCAAAGTGATCACCTTATGGTGAAATCCCTCACGAGAAGACACTTTGCGGATTGAGTTATCCTAGAAGTATGGTTAGAGAACCCATGCTTATTTGTGGAATAATGAGATAAAGGTCAGTAAATTTTTCATTGAAACTATCCTATATGGATATTTATTTTCATTCAATTTCTAGTGGTATGTGGAACGTCACATGACTCCTCATGGTTAGAGAGTTATGCGCATGAGAAGTTGGAGAACCCAGGTTTGGGTAATGGACCCAAGTTTGTTTGATGGATAATGGTATGAGTTTTGATATATTTGTAGGTAATACTATTCTATATGGATGGTACATGTCATTCCATTTCTTTTGGCATGTGGAACGTCACATATCTCCTCACGGTTTGCGAGTTATGGCCTTACGAAGTTGGAGGACCCTCTTATGTCATCTAGAAGCCCCAAAAGGTCAAAGTAGTCAAAGTGGTTTAAGAGATTTTAGAAGGTAAATAATAAAGTGAATTGATGAGTGTACTATTATTCAAAGGGAATACAAAATAAATTATTTAAATAATAAATTTAATGGAGAAATTAGAAGTGGGTTAACCCTAAAATAAGGAAAGTGGGCAAAGTGACCTAGAAGATGTTTTAAGGAAGCTACTTGGAGAGTATAAATAAGAGGCAAGGCTCTCTCATTTTAGAAACACTTGAGAATATTGAATAACTATAGGTGTCTGAGGTAATCAAAGGATATCTAAGACAAATTTCTGAGGGAAGGTGAAGAAACGAAGGCCGAAATTCAAGGAAGGATAAATGTTTTTGATGATGCTTTCTAAGGTATGTTATTTATAGGTCATCTCACCATTTTCGCAATAATTTTTTTTATAGAATGATTCAGACCATAAATTTATATTCCATTGAGGAAACATATCCAAGCATATGTGGTAAAAATTTCATCTTGTGGGTCATTGTATTTTTGGAGTTACACTTCGTGGAAAATAGGGTTTGTGGCTAGTCCTGAAACTAGTCAAAAACAAGTGTTTCGAGTAAAAAGGTCATAACTTATTCATAACAGATCCAAATTCAGTAAGACAAAATGTGTTGGTTATAATACAGTCTTTTTTATTCTTTGTAACATTTTCATATCAATTCAACAAATATTTTTTGCGGGCCACACTCTACAAGGTCGCCGTCTAGAATAAACCAGAATTCAGCAAGGTGTGCCATTTTTTCTATAAATCCTTTTCTGTGAGGTTCCAAGTAGTGAAACCTGGAGTAATTTCACAAAACACATTGAATAACATTGTGTATCAATTTCATATCTTTATTCATTACAGGTACAAAGTTACGATTATTTCAAGTTAGGGTTGTTGACTAATCCAAAACTAGTCTTGTGAGACTAAAGAAACGTTTGATGAAAATGCTAGTCTCTTGTTGTTAAAGTTAAATAATGTTTTTAGGTATGTGATCATATACAACAGGTCTATTATAGAGTTATAAATCATATTTGGATGATGAAATTGATGAAGGATTTTGGTTGAGGTATAGGTTGGGTACATGGTTGAGACAAGTAGTTGATGAGTTGGCACATACTCAAGGTGTATAGTTGATGATGTTGGTACATATTGATGAGACATAGTTGATGAGTAGTTGACACATGATTGGTACATACTTGGTACATGGTTGGATGCACTTTTGTATGGTATAGGTTGATTACATTTTGTTTGGTACAGGTTGGTGCATGGTTGATGCACTTGTTTATGGTACAGGTTGGTGCATGGTTGATGCACTTGTTTATGGTACAGGTTGATTATAGGTTGAGGTACAGGTTGATGCATGGTTCAGGTTTATTGGTACAAGTTTACAGTGGTATATCTCACAGTTATAGTTTGAAAGTGATTCCATCATTCTACTTCTACTTCAGGGCGGTTGGACGGGGAAAGGACAGGTGGTTGTAGCGACCTTCCGGTTGTAGCCGGAGAACTTAGGGTGTTGTAGCCTCCTTCTGGTTGTATCCAGAGAATTGGGGATTTGGAGATTCCCTCAGGTTGTAGCCTAAGAAACTAGGGGGTTGGAGCCTCCTTCCAGTTGCAGCTGGAAAACAAAGGAAGTTGGTGCTCCCAATGAATGCAATTCTTCAAGACATATAAGAAAAATCATTCTATGTTTTTCTCTCGATTTGGGTTGCCACGTAAAACATTGGTGTACTGTGTATGTGTGTGATTGTTCATTTCTTATTTCTAATTATTGGATAATAATTCTACATTGATATAACACTTAGATTATTTGGAGAAAAAGGATTATAATTACGTTATTACTGATTCACCCCCCCTCTCAGTAATCCAACAATTGGTTTCAGAGAAGGTTCCTCATAAATCAGTTTAACCACTAAAAGGTAGATCATGGAGAGTACCAACTCTTATAAATATGGAATTCCACACTTTCATGGAAAGAAGTATGCTTTTTGGAGCATAAGGATGAAGACATATATACAGGCATAGGGATTTGAAATTTGGCAATCAATTGTAGATGGATACACAGTACCAGCAGTTCCACCAACAAATGACAAATCAGTGAAACTTGGTAAGAATAATTCCAAAGCTACAAATGCACTTGTGAATGGTCTCAGTGAAACAATATTCACCAAAGTTGCACATTGTAAATCTGCTAAAGATATTTGGGACAATCTTCGAAATATTTATGAAGGAGATACAAAAGTCAAAGAAAAAAAACTTTAAACTTACAGAGGTCAGTTCGAACAACTAAAAATGAAGGAAGATGAGAATATTGCAGCCTAGTTCTTAAGAGTTGACGAAATAGTGAATGAAATCATAGGATTGGGAGAAGAAATCGAATAATTTGTAATTGTTCAAAAGGTACTAAGATATATTCCTATGAGATTCAACCCTAAGATATCAACACTAGAAGAAAGATTGGATCTGAAATCAATAAGAATGGACGAGTTGCATGGAATCTTCATAGCATATGAAATGAGAATTGAATAGGGAAATCCATATGGAAAAGAAGCAGCCTTCAAAGAATCCAAAATATCAAATAAAAATAAAAAAGAACGAGAAGAATATAGCATCAGCAGTGACGTCTTGGAAGATGATGAAGAAGTGGCCAACTTCATCAAAATACTAAACAAGGGAACCAATGGTAGGTATAGAGGTAAGCTTCCTTTAATTTTTTTTAATTGTGAAGGTATAGGTCATTTTGCTAAAAAAGGTCCTCATAAGAAACAAAGAAATGATGAAGGTTACTCAAAAGGAAAACACACATATAAAGGAAAAAGAACTACAAAGAAAGATTTCAAGAAAATCTTATGTATCAAAGAAGACATCTCATCATCAAATGGAGATGAAATCAGTGACAGTGAGACAGGAAGAGTTCTATTCATGGCAGTAAAATATTTTGACAAAGAAGACTCTGAAGAATAATATGAAGAAGTCGAAGAAGGATATGAAGAAGTCAAAGATGAAATTTAAGAGGTAGAAGTTGACTATCGAGAATAATTAATGTGTGCCATAGAAGTTATCAGAAGAGAAAACAAGAAAAACAAGAAACTACAAGTAGGACTAGACAAGAAAAAGGACACTCAAGAACTAGAACAAATGATCACAATATTGAAGGTTCAAATAAAATAAGATAAAATAATTGAAGAGGCACTCAAAGAACAACTAGAAGAAAAGGACAAGATCATTGGAAACTTGGAAGCAGAGATTGCCACACTAAGAAAGGATATTCAAAAGAAAAATATGCAGAATAGCTCAAAAGTTCTGGATGACATCATCAAGAGTAAAAAATCTCATATTGACAAGTTTGGACTTGGATACAATCATATAGATAAGGTATCAAGCTCCAAAACAATAGAGCAATAAACAAATCTAAAAAGATATGCAGAAACAATCAAAGGGGATAGGAAGATATACAAGGAAGATTACCAAGAAGATTCAGATTTTAGAATCAACAACAGACAGATAGGCCTCAAGAAGAAGAAGGATTCATAAGAGCACTTTATTTTAGAAGATCTTAAACTCCTAGGTATCAAACTATATTTTTTGGTTTATGTTATGCATGTAATAATTTTGTCCATAAAGTTGTGAATTGCAGAGCTAACAATAGGAAAAATAAAAAATATTGAGAGTCATACACAAAGGGGTTACTCAAAAAGACCTAGTGAAACACAAAGAATAAGTTACAATAGGTTTGAATATTTGAGCACTGAAGTGGAATGTTACAAATGTAACAATTTTGGACACGTGGCCAAAAATTGCAGAATGACAGTCCCTCCTAAAGAACCTCAACAGAATAACAACATTCACAGACAAGAACCTCAGAAAACAACATGGATAACAAAGCAAGATCAGTATAGCAATGAAGAATGCACAGTCTCTCTACAAGCTAAGCAGAAGAAACACGGTTGGTATTTTGACAGTGGGTGATCGAAACACATGACAGGTGATAGAGACAAATTTCTTACATTGCGAAAGGAAATAAATGGATCAGTCTCCTTCGGAAATGATAATTCATCCAAAATCATTGGAGCATGCACAGTATGAATTGGAAACAAGAATAAAAAGGCACAAAATGTTCTACTAGTAGAAGATATGAAACATAATCTTCTAAGTGTGAGTCAAATGTGTGACCAAGGTCATAAAGTTACTTTCAATTCACAAAAGTGTGAGATAAGAATAGAAGATTCAGGGAAATTGTTTGGTACAGCTACAAGAAATTCAAACAACATATATGTGTTAAGTGAAATTGGAAATGAAAAGTGTTGTCTAGGAAAGGAATATGAAAGTTAGCTATGGCACAAAAGAATGGGTCACATGCATTTTGATAACCTTTTCAAAGTCAACAAAAGAGAAGCAGTCAGAGAAACGCCCTAGATCACGAAACCAACCAACACTTTATGCAAGCATTGTCAACAAGGAAAGAAAACAAAGACTAGGTTCAAATCAAAGGAATATTCAACAACAAGACCATTGGAAATTGTGAATACTGATCTAGTTGGACCAACTACAACAAAGGGATAAAAATGTGAGAGATACTTTATGTTATTAGTTGATAATTATACAATAATGACTGCAGTTTTATTTCTCAAGAACAAGTCAGAAACTTTTGAAAACTTCAAGATATACAAGGAAATGGTTGAAATGAGATGGATTCAAGAATCAAATGCTTGAGATCTGATAATGGAGGAGAGTTCACTTCAAAGGAATTTATGGACTTCTACAACATTCATGGAATAAAAAGGCAATTCTCCGTTGCTAGGACACCTCAACAGAATGGAGTTGTTGAAATAAAGAACACGACAATACAGGAAATGGCTTGAACAATGTTATTGGATTCCAAATTGACAGATATATTTTGGACACAAGCAGTGCATACAACAGTTCACATTCAAAACATATTAATGCTATGAAACAACACTGATAAAACTCCCTACGAGCTATGGAAAGGAAGACCAACAAATGTGAATCACTTTAGAGTTTTTGGAAGCAAATGCTACATCAAAAGAGAAGATGGCAGAATGGGAAAGTTTGACTCTCATGTGGACAAATGAGTACTTGTTGGTTACTCAAGTTCAAGGAAAGCATACAAGTGTTACAATCTAAGATTGAACAAAGTTTTGGAAAGCATCAACGTAGCAATTGATGAAACAAGCAGACCAGAATCAAAGGAAGAAGAAAACAAATAAATGGAACAACTTTTTGAAGAAGAAGAAGAAGAAAATGAAGTAGAAGAGGAAGATGAAGAGAATCTGACAGAAAGAGAAGAGCAAGTTCATCAAGTATCTCCAAAGAGACCTAGAAAACGAGTACAGAAGAATCATCCTTCAGATCAGATTATTGGAAACAAAGATGCAAGAGTTGAGACTAGAAGAAACATTCGTTCACCAGAACAAACACACCTAGCACCCTTATCTATAATTGAACCAAACTGTTTTGAAGAAGACAACAAGGATGAATTTTGGAATAAATCCATGAATGAAGAATTTGATCAAATAGAGATTAAATGACACTTGGGAACTAGTTCCAATACCAAAGAATAAGAATGTGATCGACACAAAATGGGTTTTTAGGAATAAATTAAATGAATATGGACAAGTTATAAGGAACAAAGCTATATTGGTATGTAAAGGATATGCACAGATTGAAGGACTCGACTTTGAAGAGACATTTTCCCGAGTTGCCAAAATGGAAGCAATCTATTTTCTTTTAGCTTGTGCATGCTCCAAAAATATTAAAATGTATCAAATGGACGTAAAATAAGCTTTTCTTAATGGGGAACTTGAATAAGAAGTCTACATTGAACAACCAGAAGGATTTCAGTTGTCAAAAAACGTAGACTATGTGTGTAAATTAAAGAAGGCCTTGTATGGTCTAAAACAAGCTCTTAGAGCATGATACTCTAGACTGGATAAGTATCTGCAGTAGGTAGGGTTCAGAAAAGGAAGTGCAGACAACAACCTCTACATCAAGGTAAGTCAAGGTAATATTTTATTAATTGAAGTTTATGTTGATGATATTATTTTTGGTAGTGATGATGACAGGTTAATCCAAAAATTTGCAAAAGATATGCAGAATGAATTTGAAATGTTGTTACTTGTTGAACTATCCTTCTTTATGGAACTTTAGATACGCCAAAGAAACCAAGGAATTTTTATTTCTCAAACCAAGTATATCATAGAAATGCTAAAAAGGTTTGGTATGGAATATTGCAAACCAGTTATCACTCCCATGCAAACCAATTACAAGTTGAGCAAAGATGATGATTCAAAGTCTACAGATCAGAGGCAATACATGTCAATAATTAGTAGCCTACTATATGTGACAACATCCAAACCAAATGTAATGTAGGCAGTTGGACAGGTGGCACGATTTCAAGCAGCACCAAATGAATCACATGTATTAGCAATGAAGAGGATTTTCAGATATCTCAAAGGAACAAAAGAGTTTGGATTATGGTATCCAAAAGGAAAGGATCTATCACTTATTGCCTACACAGATGCAGATTGGGCAGGTTGTATTAATTACCGACGAAACACCAATGGAGCAAGATTCTACTTGGGTGAGTATTTAGTATCATGGCTAAGAAATAAAAAATCATAAGTATCCTTATCTACAACTGAGGTAGAGTACATTACAACATCATTATGTTGTACACAGGTTCTTTGGATGAAACAAACTCTGAAAGATATATAGGTTGAGTATGATGAGCCCATTCCAATTTATTGTGATAATACAAGTGCCATCAACATATCAAAGAATATAGTGATGCACTCCAAGATGAAGCACATTCCAATAAAGTATCACTTTTTACGGGAACAGGTTGTAGAAAAGAACATCAGAATTGAGTATGTGGGCACAAAAGAAGAAGTGGAAGACATATTTACAAAACCACTTCCACGGGAAGCCTTTGAGTATATTCGTGAGAGACTCGGAGTTATTTATACTCCAAAATGAATTCTTTTGAATGCTTATCTTATATGTCTTAGATGAACATGAGGAAGAACCATAAGAAGATAGTTCAGTCAGTGGGAGCAACCCCGGATGGAAATATGCCTTTTACATTGATGACAAAGGGGGGGGTATTTATCATATGCACAGGAGAGGCATGGTTTCAAGGGGAGCATACTTATCAAATGAAGAGGACAGAGGCATGGTTCCAAGGGGAGCATACTTATCAGATGCAGAGGATGGAGGCATGGTTTCAGGGGGAGCATGAGTGATATGATTTCAGTATTGCATCAGGGTGTTGCCATCAATGCCAAAGGGGGAGATTGTTGATTAAGTTTGGTTGTCATTGATGTCAACCCTTGAAGAAAGCCCCGCAGCACAAAGGTTGGGTAATGGACCCAAGATTGTTTGACGTAAATATGACTCGTTATTGTCTTGTCATGGTTGATAATAAGTAGAAATGGATGAACTCTCAAGTGGCCCCCTTATGGTGAAATCCCTCACGGGAAGATGCTTTGCGGATTGAGTTATCCTAGAAGTATGGTTAGAGAACCCATGCTTATTTGTGGAATAATGAGATTAATGTCAGTGAATGTTTCATTGAAACTATCCTATATGGATAGTTCTTTTCATTCCATTTCCGCTAGTATGTGGAACATCACATAACTCCTCACATTTAGAGAGTTATGGCCATGAGAAGTTGGAGAACCCAGGTTTGGGTAATGGACCCAAGTTTGTTTGATGGATAATGGTATGAGTTTTGATATATTTGCAGGTAATACTATTATATATGGATGGTACATGTCATTCCATTTCTGGTGGTATGTGGAACGTCACATAACTCCTCACGGTTTGAGAGTTATGGCCTTACGAAATTGGAGGACCCTATTATGTCATCTAGAAGCCCCAAAAGGTCAAAGTAGTCAAAGTGGTTTAAGAGATTTTAGAAGGTAAATAATAAAGTGAATTGATGAGTGTACTATAATTCAAAGTGAATAAAAAATAAATTATTTAAATAATAAATTTAATGGNGAAGCTACTTGGAGAGTATAAATAAGAGGCAAGGCTCTCTCATTTTAGACACACTTGAGAATATTGAATACCTATAGGTGTCTGAGGTAACCAAAGGATATATAAGCCAAATTTCTGAGGGAGGGTGAAGAAAAGAAGGTCGTAATTCAAGGAAGGATAAATTGTTTTGATGATGCTTTATACGGTATGTTATTTACAGGTCATCTCACCATTTTCATAATAACTTGTTTTCTAGAATGATTCAGACAATGAAATTTCTATTCCATGGAGGAAACACATCCAAGTATCTGTGGTAAAAAATTCAGCTTGTGGGTCATTGTATGTTTGGAGTTACACTCCATGGAAAATAGGGTTTGTGGCTAGTCCTGAAACTAGTCAAAAACATGTGTTTCGGGTAAAAACGTCATAACTTATTCATAATAGATCCAAATTAAGTAAGACAAAATTTGTCGGTTAGAGTAAATTATTTAGTATGTTGTGTAACATTTTCAGATCAATTTAACAAAATTCTGTGTGGGGCACACTCTACAAGGTCCCTCTCTAGAATAAGCCAAAATTAAACAAGGTGTGTCATTTTTGCTATAACTCATTTTCTGAGAGGTTCCAAGTAATGACACCTAGAGGAATTTCACAAAACGCATTGAAGAACATTTTGTATCAGTTTCAAATACTTATTCATTACAGGTACAAAGTTATGATTATTTCAAGTTAGGGTTGTTTACTAATCCAAAACTAGTCTTGTGAGACTAAAGTCTCTTGTTGTTAAAGTTAAGGAAGGTTTGCAGGTATGTGATCATATAAAATAGGTATATTACAAAGTTATAAATCATATTTGGATAATGAAATTTATGAGGTATTTTTGTTGAGGTACAAGTTGGGTACATCGTTGAGACAAGTAGTTGATGAGTTGACACATACATGAGGTGTATAGTTGATGATGTTGGTACATATTGATGAGACATAGTTCATGAGTAGTTGAAACATGATTGGTACATACTTGGTACATGGTTGGTTTCACTTGTTTATGGTACAGGTTGATTACAGATTGTTTAGTACAGGTTGGTGCATGGTTGATGCACTTGTTTATGGTTCAGGTTGGTGCATGGTTGATGCACTTGTTTATGGTACAGGTTGGTGCATGGTTGATGCACTGGTTTATGGTACAGGTTGATTACAGATTGAGGTATAGGTTGATGCATGGTTGATGCATGGTTCAGGTTTATTTCTACATGTTTACAACGATATATCTCATGATGATAGTGTGACAATGGTTCCATCAGTCTACTTCTACTTCAGGGCAGTTGGACGGGGCAAGGACAGGTGGTTGTAGCCACATTATGGTTGTAGCTGGAGAACTTACGGGGTTGTATCCTCCTTCTAGTTGTAGCCATAGAATTGGGGAGTTGGAGCTTCCCTCAGGTTGTAGCTTGAGAAACTAGGGGGTTGGAGCCTCCTTCTAGTTGCAGTTGGAAAACAAAGGAAGTCGGTGCTTCCAATGAATGTAATTCTTCAAGACATATAAGAAAAAGCATTTCGTGGTTTTGTCCCAATTTGGGTTTCCATGTAAAACACTGGTGTATTGTGTATGTGTGTGATTGTTCATTTCTAATTTCTCATTATTGGATAATAATTCTACATTGATATAACACTTGGATTATTTGGAGAAAAATGATTATAATTACACTATTACTAATCCAACCCCCCTCTCAGTAATCCAACACATTTTGTGACATGTATATGTTCAAGAGAAGTCTAACCTAAATAAGCCTTCTATCAAGTGGGCCATATAGAGTTATAAATATTCTACCATGTCGGCCTTCCCTGTGTCAGTTTTGAATCACTTCATACTCTTATCTACCTCAAATCTGTTACATATTTTGTTTCATTGATGGGGGATACATCAAGGCCCTCCTGTGATGAGTCTTTTCCTGTCAAATTCAACTCATTATCCTGGAATGAGAATTAGAAATCATTTAGTACTTTAGAGCCTGCATGCCTCAAAGGCAGGTTTCTTCTCTTTCAACAGTGGGTTCACATCATTGACCCCTGATTGGAAGATTCCATCGAGTGTTCGAATTCAATTTACTTATTCACAACCGTTGGATTTTACTAGGGTACCTTGGGAGTCATTGACATTAATGGTGATTTCCCTCGCACTTGTTAACAATTTTCATTAATGACCATTAATCAAGTGGTTTCTACCATGTTCGAATTCAAGACCTGTAATCACATGGCTATATTTGTACTTAGAGACAACAGAAATGAAGACCCTAGATCTTATCATTTTGATCCAGGTTGTGATGGAGTATTCATGATTTGTATTGAAACATAGATCCACTCTGTATGTCTCATGGTTATGTCCAAATTTGAATTCTTTAGAGCATAGATCCAAAATGTATTCATGGTGGCTATGATGATTCATAATGACATGGATCCATAGTGTATACTTAGTGGCCATGAATCACTTGAAATTTTTTAATCTGAGTATGGGAAATGCCTACCTCAGACACTGGTATATTATTATGCAGAGGCTTGATTGTTTGCAGGTTCCTAATCGGTACACTCCCTGTTTCCGACCCACACATTCTACAAAGTATTTCATCTGTCATGAGTTCTAGCTTCATAATTTGGGGGGAATTCTTTTACACATTATTTTGGTCACCCCTGTGATCCATTGACAACATGTTTTCATGTTCCCATGAAAAGATAAAAAGAGTCTTTTTCCATAAGGAAAGTGATTGGATTTCTCTTCTCAAAAACCTTATTAAGGAAGGTCGTCGTAGGCTGCACTATACACAGGGTGTGACAATGCCTTCTCATCGCTCCCTGATCTATAGATAGCCTGCAGCATCGCCATAGGATACACTATACCTAGGGTGCGACGATGTCGAAAGCTAAGGAAAATTCAAACTTCATGAAATTTCTAGAAGATGAGGTGGCTTTCAAATGGTTTGGATCTTACTTGCTTCTCTGATTTGGTGGGATCATCCTAATATCCTCACCCATCTCTTTCACACTATATAAAGAGGGACCTCTCATGGAAAAGGATAAGCATGAAAATTCTAAAGGAATAGGCTAGGAATTGTATGGATAATTCTTCATTAGATTATTCTTGAGAGCCTCATTTCAGTTCATCAAGTTATTGTGGATCTTCTTCATTCAAGGTTGGAGAAAAGGTGTGTGTTTTAGAAAAAAGGGCCATTGGAAGGGGACCTTGCGACATCAAGGCTTTTGGTTGTAATCTCCACTTTCATTTAATATGATATAGTAATATGTTTCTTTCCCATAAAACTATTCTTGTTTTATTATATGATTCCTTGATCACATGCATAAGTTCTTTTTGAGTACATTGCATTGTTTTCACTTTGGTTGGTTTGTGTTCCCTTGCAAATTCAATATCACAAGATCATTGAAGTGGATCTAGGACTACAATGGCAAGAGGAAGAGACATTTAAAAGGTATGTTTCCCACCTCTTGTTAATTAGTAAACTCAATGATTAGAACTTAGGGAAAGTTTCATGTTCTGTTTTTTTTTTGTTCTAGTTTCCAGTGGGATCTAGGGAGATTTGTTTATGTCTGCATTTACCAACTAATCCTATAACACTTTGTTCTATTGAATCCCCTTAAATAATCCCTAAGAATCTCTATATATATGTTTCTGTCTCATCAACCATTACAATGTATTACAAAAACCCTAACACTAACGTTGTTAGGTCTTCCATGCATGCGCATGTGTTGCTCTTCCTTCTAGCTGTCGCTTTCCTCCTGCATGCCTTTCTTCCCAAAATATCCTTTCTTTCTGATTTGGCCTTCTTCCAACAAAATACACCGTTGATCATAGGAAAATCATGGGGAAGAACCGAAGATCTAGTTTGCGGGATAAGATAAATATAAATCATCCCACGTTAACCTTTCATTACTTATAAAATACATAAATGTTTGATATCGTCCATAACTTTAATGTCTTACTTTGTTTTAATCAGGGAATCAACACTATCAACAAAAACATTAGTATTGAACAATAGTGTGTTGATAGTGCGACACAGCCAAAATATCATGGTGCTCCCGAACAACCCCATCCCAGTGGGGTGCAGCCCGACGATGTTCCTTTGACTGAGGCCCACGATGGTAAAATGACTTTATGTTAATCATATACTTAAAATTTTCATACTTCTAATTTTTATTACTTATACATTTACGGTTTTGTCCTTATATATTTTTTCATTTCAATTTCATAGAATGTCGTAGTTGAGCCTCCTCGACCTGAAGATTAGGAGTACAGGGAAGCCATTCCAAGGGTGCCCACTAGTGGACTAGGTAAATAATTACATTGCAGAGTTTTGTTTTAGTATTAATGAACTACTTCAATGATATTTAAAAATTAGCCATATAAATTTAATATTTTTTTGTTTTTGTAGGCGATGGACCCTCAAATCAACCTCCATGCCATGGGTACAAGACTAGGCATGCTTGACGTGAGAGGAATGAAGCAACATCAATTGTTGAAGAGCCCCTAGAAATTGCATTCATGGAGATTGATGACTTACTTAAGAACTAGACTAGAAAAATAAACAAGACTAAAAGAAATTTATGATGTATAATAATTTTATAAGATAGATCAATGTATATTATATACCTATTATATTTGTAACATATTTGGATGATACATTTCATTTATTAAAACTCTTTTTTATGACATATGCATTTTAATGATAAACCTCATTTATATCTTTACAATCACTTTTTATCAATTTTGAATATTTTAATGCACATTTTTTATTAGAATATAGCTTGGGTATTGGGGAATTGAGAAAGATGTGATAGTGGAGTGGAGGGGCCATAGGATATTCCACCTTCACATGGTTGGCCCTGTTCAGTAGAGAAAAAATTATTGGAGTTATTTATTCTTAGAGAAAACCTCTCTCGATCCAACGGAGAAATAACATAGTCAATGTTGACTTCATTGTTGCTCCTTCAGATTGAGGGAGGTTTGCTCCAAGATCATACGGCTCCAATAAATTATTATCAAAACCAAGAGGAGAATATTCAGTCAGTCACATTTGAGATGCACATTCCTTCAATATATAGTGCTCATGATATATGATTCATCATTGTTGAATGCTTACATGTTAATACTAATCACAATGAATCTTTCTACATTTGATCAAGTTAAGTAGTTAGTTAGTTATCAGTATAACTATTTTTTCTTATAGTCTTGTGTGCACAAGTTTGTGCAGGTTTCAGAAGAATAAATCAAGAATAAGTGAAAGCACTTCAAGCTGTGGATCTACTTCGAACATAGGACCTCATGTAAGTTCATCATTTTCTTTCTCAAAAGTTAGTTACTTTGATCATATTAGTTACATATTATTTGATTATCACTATTATTATTTGTTACATATAAATAAAGTCATCTTGTATGAGTCTCCTCATTAATGATTCCATCAAACCTAATATCCTTCAAGCTATATTTCACCTTTATAGATGTCTCTACCACCAACATATAACTAACACATCCATATGTAGGTTGTAAAAGCTTCCTTCTTGATGGTTTTATAAATTACTATTGGTATTCCTCGTGAATCCCTTCAACTACATTGCACACCTTCATGTGAAAAACTTTCTTCTATGCATCCTAACCTTGAACCTATTTATTGTGCACCATCCTTATTTATGCCTTGACCAACATTCATTTGTGTTGACTCCCCCATACATATCTTATTTTGATCCTTCTCATTTCTACCTTGCACACATATGTCAAATCTAACACATGTTCGCACATACTCTCCTTTTATTCCTAGATGCACAAATGCCTTTTCTCGTATCAAAAATTCTCTTGCATCCAATTCCCCTTACCAATAAAAACTTGTGGGCCTAAGTGATTAGAATATTGAAGCTAAAATGCATATGATGCAAAGGAAATTTTCATAAATTTCATCTCAAATGGCCTCACCAATTTCCTTGATTGGTTGAAGATTAGGGGTATAAATGGAGAACTTGTAAATGGAAAACAAACATGCACCTACAACCTAGAGCTATGTTGAACTCCTAAGTAACAATAGTTGGCACCTTTGAAAATATTGATTGATATTAGTCAATGTTTGAGGATATCAAAGAGAAAGGTAAGGTATCTATCTATTAGTGGGTTGACACCCCTATGGGCAGGGAATTCCTTTCCTTGAGTGATAAAAAAGTTGTGCTAATGGGATACTACTGGGCTTTTACTATTCATCTCCTTTTAGGGGACAATGCTTTGGAGAGTGTTATGGATCATTGAATTGCTATGAGTATATGAACTAAGGAATCAAATATTTATAAGTTGTTAATGCAAGCCTCCTAAGGCACAATGAGAACATGGGTATCTAAATAACATGACCTTTCATCCATGATCTTAGCTAGCTTAGAATTAGATGTATTTTAACTCTTAATTGTTTCCTAAAAGAATAGTAAAAATAGTTGTTCTACTATCCTAATCAATTTTCCTAAGGCAAGGTTAAACTTGTAAATTTTTACCTAAAGCTTGCTCATTTTTCTTCATATGTTGATTTCATCTTTCACTTGTAAAGTTTTGATAACTTTGGGGCAAGCCTAGGTAAAACTAGTTTAACCTTTTTCATAATGTTTCCAATATTTCAAGAAATGATATGAATGTAATCTATCGATTATTTCATTTAAGGAAGAAATAAAATCATAGACTTGGTCATATTTGTTGTATTTTCATCACTTTTTAAAACTTGAGCATCCTTAATACGCTATGTGTAGTATGGGACATAGGTTGTCAATAATATTAACTCTCATATTCAGTGTGTTTGAATTCATATCTCCTATGATTCATGCCTCTCTAATTTTTCATATATTTTATGATGTGTAGCAAGTACAAAAGAATTATGTTTCTATGGGGGACATATAGTTTTGGCGTTGATGGATTAAAATGACCCTACATGGCTTGATTTTTCTCCCTTCCTAAAGTTAAACATAGGCCCTAATTAAAAAAAAATATGCTATGTTTGGATATTGTATCTTTATGCATTATGATTGGGTGTTAATATGATGGCATATTCCTTAGGGATCTATAGTTGAGAGGGGGTAGCGGGAAATAATAATCCACACTAACTACGGTGAAAGAATTAATTTGGTGACTCAAGTAACAATTAGTTTATTTATTATGTATTTGTGAGATATGTGATCAATTTGAAATAGTAGCTTATCATATTTTGTGTGGGTTCGTGTTCATTCCTTTAATGCCAATATTAATCTATGTATTGAAGTTCGATCCACAAGGAAGTAGAGTGTAACATGAGCAAGGTGGTTCTATCTTGCCTTGCATCAAGTGCTTTCCTCTAGAATTTTTTCCTTCCATTTTATTAAATACGGTTTATATGGCATACCATGTGTCTTGAAAACCTTCTCACCTATCACTTCCTTAAACTGTTTTTTCTTCTTCTTGGGAATATGGTTGCATTAATCATCTTCCATGTCTTCCCTAGTGTATAATATTATGTTTCCTTGTAATTGTATATATCCTTCATATTGAATATCAATAATTGTCAAATTATTTAGGAAATTCCGCCTTCCAATGAATTATATATTTTGTTAATCTTAATATCATTTATTTTAAATACTCATATCTCATTGCTCCTGCAATGACTTTTCTCATCAATGGTATTGATAACTCGTCGACAGTATTGAAACTTCGTCGCTCGGATTCATCTCGTGGGAGACGACCTAAGGTCATCTTGCGTGCAACGAAAAATTTTGGTCATATTTCATGCGACCACAACTTTAAGTCATCTTTCGTGCGGCGAAATCTTTATGTCGTATTTTGTGAGACGAAATATTTTAGTCATCTTTCATGTGATGGCATATTTTGGTCGTATTTTTTGCGATGACATATTTCAGTCGTCTTTCATGCTACGACATATTTCAGTCGTATTTCATGTGACGACATATTTCGATCATCTTTCGTGCAACGACATCTTTCAGTCATATTTCTTGCGACGACATATTTCGGTCATCTTTCATGTGACAACAACGATACTACATCCTTAGGTCGTCTCGCAGGAGACGATATCCTTTGGTAATCGTAATTTCCACGACACGTGATACGACGTTTGTGGGGTGCAAGATTCATCTCCATCTCCACGACAGACCATTGCACACATAATGAAATTACCATCATTTACTAGTATAGGAGATCATGTACAACATTTAATACCAATATTTGAAGCCCTACGAAAATACTAGTGCTACAAAAATTTGAAGAAGTTTGAATTCTTCAAGGAGGAATTATTGTATCTTGGGTTTTTGGTTTCCAAGGAAGGTTTCTGCATGGATCCAAATAAGGTGAAAGAAATTATGGAGTGGTTGGTACCTTGGAATGTCATAGGGGTAAGGAGATTTCATGGCATTACAAAATTCTATAGGAAGTTTATTGGAAGATTTAATGGGATTTGGGCATCGATTGCCAAGTGCATGAAGACACATAGAGTTTTGTAGAGCACATAGACACAAGAGAGTTTTAAGTTTTTAAAAATGGGGATCACTAAAGAACCAATGTTCCTATTGCCAAATGTTGAGTGTGATGTAAGAGTAGCTATTGGAGTAGTTTTGAGTCAAGAAGGGAGGCCAATAACATTTTTCAATGAAAAATTGAATGAGGTGAGGAAAACGTATTCATCAATGACTTCTAATTTTATGCAATTATATTTACATTAAAGTATTGGAGGAATTATTTGTTTCCAAAACAAATTTTCTTGTTTACATGTCATCGGGGATTGAAGTGTAGAAAAAACCAAGAAAAATTGAATAAAAGACTTGTAATATGGGTTGAATTCTTATAAAGTTATACCTTTGTTTTTAAACACAAGCCACGGAAGGAGAACAAGGTTATTGATGCACTTGTATTAGGAGGACGATGACACTAACAAGAATGGGTAGTGAGGCCCTTGAATTTGATCATATTAAAGACATGTATGAGAAGGAAAAATATTTCACACCAACCATAGAAAGGTGTAGGAACACTACAATGTAGGATAGAAGCTCCTAGTTGAACTAGTTTTTGCATGATGGGTATTTATTCCAAGGAAAATAGTTGTATATACCAAATAGTTCATTGCATGAGAATTTGATAAGGGATTTTCATAATGGAGGATTGAATTAACATTTTAGGAGAGATAATACACATATTTTGTTAGAG
>ML799915.1:18665-37313 GCA_009831015.1 Picea engelmannii | reverse complement strand
AAACAAACTTGGGTCCATTACCCAAACCTGGGGTCTCCAACTTCTCATGGCCATAACTCTCTAACCGTGAGGAATTATGTGACGTTCCACATACCACCAGAAATGAAATGACAAGAACTATCCATATAGGATATTTGCATTGACAAATTCACTTTCCTTCATCTCATTATTAGATAATTAAGCATGGGTTCTCTTACTCCACAAAGCGTCTTCCCGTGAGGGATTTCACCATAAGGGGACCACTTTGGAGTTCATCCATATTTAATTCTTATCAACCATGACAAAACAATAATGAGTCATATTTACATCAAACACTATTGGGTCCATTACCCAAAACTTTTTGCTACGAGTCTTTCTTCAAGGGTTGACATCAATGAAAATCAACCTTAATCAACAATGACTAACCTAACAGGATCACATGACAGATCCCATTCCATATAATGTATGGAATGAATCCGAGAGGAGTATCTGAGTTGAGGAACTTAGAACAGCATGAGTTTAGAAGCATTGGAGCTGAAGATTTTGCAGCAGAGATGCAAGAGCTCCACAGTAAGATCAAAGAGCGGTTGCAGTACTCTAACCAGGAATACAAGCATAGAGAAGATCAACACCAAAGAGAGATTAATTTTGAAGTGGGAGGTCTGGTCTTAGTGCAAATAAGAAAGGAAAGATTCCTAAGGGGAACATATAATAAACTGAAAAATGAAAAAGATAGGGCCATGTAAAATCATAATAAAGTTTGAGGCAAATTATTATGAAATAGAATTGTCAGATGGTGTGGGAATTTCACTCATATTCAACATAGCATATATGTATCCTTACAAAGAAAATGAAGCAGGAGGAGAAGAAAATCAGAAGGAAGTTCAGTGGGTCAAATAGATGCATGTAGCTGAAAAGCCACAGATGGAGAAGATCATTGATCAGAGAGTTAGCAAGAAGACCTGGCGAAAGATGTATTTTGAATACTTGGTAAAGTGGAAGGGACACCCGATTGAATATGCCAGTTGGGAAAGTGAGGAAGATATCTAGAAACATGGACATACAGTGCAGGAGATCATGAACAAGAGTCCATGAATTTTTCAGCCAGAGCAGTATGATGCAGGAGCATCGTAAGCAACCCAGCAAAGCAAGTGAAAAAGTGGAGGGATAGTTGGATATGCACCAGCACACATTTTGAGAATGTTTTGAATTTGAAAAGATGAAGCATTAATGTAATATCTGGAAAATATATTTTTCTTTTATAGTTTGGAGATTGTAACGTAGATCTTGAGCAGTTTCTCTCATATGTTGGTTGGAGGCATTTAATGTATTAAATGTAAAGTAGTTGTAGCTTTTATTTTCAATTAGATAGTTAGAGTTGTAGAAGGGAAAACTCTAGAAATATCTCTCGTATGTATTGTAATGTATGTTTTATTCTCATTGAAAGAGTTGTAGAGTAAGAGAGAACAAAGAAGAACAAAGATTGTAGAAGTTGTATAAGCAGATAGTTGTTGCTATAGAGACCATGTATAGAAGCACTTGAGTTAATATAAGAATGATTTGACTCGGTCTGATGGTGTTGTGATGAATATTGTTTACATCTATTGAATGGTATGTTTACAATTTTCTTATATGCTCTGTTATACATTTGTTTCAATGTTGTGTGTATGTATGATTTCATGTTGAATGTATGAAGTTTGTGGGAGGGAGAGTATGAGTTTCAATTGTTTCTCGCCCTCAGAATTCCTGCAAGGAGTGCACTGGAAGTCCGCAAATAGTGCATTGAAAATATCTAAGTTTTACCTCAGATAAGCTCAGGAGAGATGCCATTGCTCTCATACAATAAGGAGTGCAAGTATAGCACCGAGTCGTGCAAGGTGCACGCAGGCAAGTTGAGGTCTTAGAATTTTCCAACCCAGTGAATGGTTGAAGAGTTTATGTTGCAAGGAGTGCAAAGAACTGAAAAATTTAGATAATCAGAGATTAACGTGAAGCCGCAAGGAGTGCAGGGTAGAATCCCTTGAAATCCTTGAGTTTGCCACCAAAAAAAAACCAAGCTCAGGAGAGATAAAGACTTAGAATATCTTGAAGGAATATGAGGGATGAAGTCACCTCGCATAAATCTAGATGAGAGGGAAGACACCGAGTTATTTGTCTAGGAGCATTGAGAACTTGAACGGATGGTTGAAATTCTTAGGGGGAGAACTATCAATTCATCGTGGAGCATTGGATCGAGTGGATCAACGGAAAAGTTAGGGTTGACTGTTTGTCAACACTCATAATCTCAGGAGGAATAGTCGTCGTCAAATATGGATCAACGGGAGACATTGATCTTGTGGTTTTGAGTTTCAACATTTTGGGAGTCGGAGTGTGGAGAAAGTCGCGACTTGGGGATCTTGAGTTGTGAATTACTGATACACGAAGCTTCGATATAATATGGATCATCAGATCATCGAAGATTTAGGGCCGTCGATATTAAGAGAATAAGTCGTGATATCGGACTTCGAGAGACATGACAAAGGTTACATCGTGAACTCACGAGTCATGAAATCCTGAAATAAAGTTTCGGGTAAAGGTCGTGGTCACGTCAGTTGGTCATGTGCAGTGGAGGTTTTCGCCTAGTGCTTATTTGCACAGGTGTAAACCCTAGAAGGACCTGTGGTTATATGTGTTGAAGATTACAACTGGGAATAAAGGAACCATTTTGGTTCAAGGGATATTTAGAATGATCCTTAGATTGGGAGGTCACGCAGAACCTGCAGAGGTAGGGGTGTTGTGTCACCTGTGATGCACATGTAGAGAACTATTGTTTGCATGGAAAACTACTCTACCATCATAGAAAGCTATGTATTCCTACAAGTGAATGAGTCCATGTAATACGAGAAGCTCACACTTCTCTTGTGTCTGGGAATTTTGGGGTAGGAAAAACTATGGCTCAATTGCAGAGGTTTTGTTACTAGCCTCAAATAAAAGCAATTCTAACTAAATATGTAAAGGGGTGTTTGATGTGTTCTACTTCTAAGCCCATTAATAAAAAATTGGGGCTATATTGATCACTTCCTGTTCCATCCCATCCATGGGAAAGTGTCTCCATGGATTTTGTAGGGGGTTTATCAATGACCAAAGGGGGTCATGATTATTTTTATGTTGTAGTGTATAGGTTCAGTAAGATGTGTATCTTGATTCTATGTAAAAAATAGATCATTGATGAGCATACTGTTAATTCTTCTTTCAGTATGTTTGGGTTCACTTTGGATTACCCACAACCATTGTCTCGGATCGAGATACTCGATTCCTTGGGGACTTTTGGACTAGCTTGTGGAGGATGATGGAAACCAAATTGAGGAGGAGCACTGTGTTCCATCCACAGACCGATAGATAGACAAAGGTGGTAAACTGAACAATGGTAATTTTGCTTCTAGGCTACCGCAACAAGCATCCCAAGTTATGGGATGAATGGATACCCTATGTACAACATGCGTACAACTGATATTTACATTCATCCACTCAGGGTTCAAGTTTTGTGACATGTTTTGGTTACCTACCAAAGGTTCCTTTGGACTTGATGTATGAGAGAGATGTTGATGTGAATGAAGAACGAATAGAGGACAGAGCCCGCAAGTTCATCCAGAGGATCCAACGGACACACTAGGTAGTCAAGGAATAGTTGGAGAAAAGTAAAGAATAGTATAAAGCTCATCATGACAAGCACATGGTTGATCATTAGTTCCAGGTTGGAGACCAGGTATGGCTTCACATCAGCAAGGAAATATTGAAGGGTGAAGGAAAGAAACTCAATCCCATTCGTTATGGACCCTTCACTATCATGGAAAAAAGTGGTACCAATGCTTTTCATCTGGATCTTCCACCTTAGATGCAGATTTACTCAGTTGTGAACGTTGAGAACTTGAAACTTTTTGAGCCTCCCATGATCATGGATCAAGATGAGGAAGTTTCAATACCTTCAGTTGATGAGTTTTCACCTGATTACTTAGATGAGTTGCATGAATATATCATCTCGGATAGGAGGATGAGGACTTCACGTAGGGGTGATGTTGATTATCTTCAAGTAGGATTAAAAGGCACACATCTAAGCAAGGCAAAGTGGATTGAGAAGGACAAAGTGAGGGGACTCCTCCCTCACTTACCTGTTGATTGATGAAATATTTTGGTGGTCTAAAACTCTCTCAGTGGGAAGGCGTGATCCAAAATGGATCCAAAGAAGGCTAAGAACAACTCAAAACTCACATAAGCAACTCAGGATGCTCAAAATGGTTCCAGAAAATAGAGAAAGGGAAAAAATACAAATTTCCAAAAACTCAGTGAAAATGGCATGATCGAGAAGAGCACGTCGCAAGCTTTCTAACAACACAAATGACTTGTCAAACAAAGTTACAAATTGAAAGATATTTGTGGTCAAAGTTTGGTCAACCTAGCCCAGTCAGCATGGGATGAGTCAGCATCCGTACGGATGACATCAACATTCATAAAACACACATGGAAGGAGAAGGGAAGTGACATGTGGCATGAGCAGAGAAATGATAGGCAACATGTTGATGTGGCAGCACCAGAGGCTTCCATGTGTCACCTGGTTTTTGGCGTTTTGGACCACTCCATGGACCAATCGGATCATGCCACATGGAAGTCCGTACAGTTGGCATGGCATGATGATGTGGCATGATGACATGATAGGGGATAGAGTGGCCCAATGAGAGGTTTCCATGTGGCCCAATCAGGGGCTGTGACATGGCAGGCACAAGGACAACCCATGAACGAAATTTGAAAAAACGAAAATAGTTGGGGGGTCCACCAAATCTGGTAGACCACGCCAACTATAGCCACGATTATATTGTTGGAAAACCTTCTATCACCCATGTTAAATGTAGCAGAGCAGATATGCTCCATATAACAATACCAAACCAAAAAGGGGAGTCTATGGGGCTTGACCTCGGAACCTCCACCAAATCCTACGCCTTAATACATCTGCCCCTAACCACTAGGTCATGGGTACCACATGGGTTAAAACACCCAATTTTATTATTAAAACGTGTATCCACCCAGCCATGGAGGAGGAGGTGCGTAGACCATACAACCCGTCGTTCATGTTTTTCAATGCATGTTATAATCATTATTGCATGTTGTAGAGGGCACAAAAACTGAGACAAAATTCTTCTTGGGCCTGGGAGTGCCAGAGTCGGATCAAGGCGTGGAGACAATCATTTTTGGGTAATTCGACGCCATGAATTCAATGGTGTTGCTTGTTTTATGATCTGAGCATTATTCCTACAGCTTAATTTCAGAATGAGGTATACTTATGTATTTTTCCAAATTCTTTTGTTGAGTTAATGAAAGAGCCTACCCATTTGAGAGCAGGACCCGAAGATGTCCACCAGGGACGAACTCCGTTATCAAGTTTTTGTGTTCAGATATGATGCTTATGTCTCTTCATTTTTTAGTTTTACCTTCTTTAATGGTGCACTTTAATTTATGCTCATTTAATGGAATTATTTATAAGCCATGATGAAAAGATCTTGGATCAAGTAATATGAACTTTGAATATTTTGCGAAAACCAATTACCCAAATCAAAGAATCAAATCATTTAGAGTCACTCACTTACATTTCCACCATTGAGTTACCTAAGAAGGTAGGAATTACAAGAGTAACTTGAACGTTAAATCCTTTGAGAAAAACAATTATCCAAATCAAATATTTCAAGTCAAATAGATTCACCAATTATCAAAATCAAAGATTCTATGTCAATCAAATTCACCCACTTTCATTTTGAAAAAGCATGGGCAACATCAATATTTTTGTGTCTACATATCATAGAATTAGGAAGACATTTTTTATTCCACTACTTATGTCCTCATTAAATATTTTTTTGAAGAGTGTGTCTATCCTTTCAATGCAACCCTTTGGATGTACACGTGATAAATCCCAAGTTCCAAAAAAAAAATGGAAATTGATGTTAAAATCTCAATTCCAACCACCTAGATAATTTACTACCTTATGTTTTTCCTCGTTGATAAATAAACAAATAACACACATAATGAAATATATTGGCTGGAATAAAACAATGGAAGTAATAAAACTGGAAACCAAACTACACATGACACATGGAAAGTTTTCCCTTCAAGTCAGTTTTTCATTCAAATAACTTCCAAGCTTACAAGGGCTCCCAAATTGGGAAAACATCCCACTCAAAATCTACAACAAACCCCTACAACCCAACAACTTTGTCATTTTTTTATGGTCCCATCACTGACATCCTTTTGATCTATACATGCCCGATACGACCTGCACGACACATATGTAAGTGCCATTGTCAAACGACCTACATGTATGTACATGTCTGTGTACATTGATCTGCATGTATTTATGTGCCACCAACTTCCACCAACTATTGGTCCAACATGTATGTACGCACCTTGCTACACTTGTGCGAACATTTGTATGCTCCATTCTACACTTGTCTTCTATGTACTATGTTTCTCTAGCTCTTTATGACTCAATCTAAGGTTGTACTTATTGTTTCTCTACTGCCCAGATCTATCCTTGCTACCAGATTTGTTTGTTTTTTCTTCTTTCTCCTTTGGACTGATTAGAAATCTAGGTGAAAGCCCTTCTTCACCCTTGCTAAGACCTCCTTGAGAAAAATTCCTTATTTTCTCTCTCTATGAGTCATTAAATCCAATAGATATATTGTTGTTCAGTGTCTTTCCCCTTCACCTAGTCTTTCTTTTATAATATTGAGTTTTGACTGAATCAAACATAACCCTAATATCCAAAGTGATTAACAATTGAGATTAAATATCACCTCACTTGAGATCAATGGATAAGATTCATTTAATTCACTAATGTTAATAACTTTAGCATTTTACTAAATTAAACTCAATTAATCAATAAAAACACGTTACTTTAATAATTCATTTAATTAAAGTAAATTATTAAGGTTGAAGGATTTGGATGACTTCCACATGTCTAAACACTTAAAATTGTGCGGAAGTATCTTTCTGTTACTACAAACATCAACACTCCCTCTTAGCGAGGAAGGTATTTTGCACCACTCCAAGTTTTCCTTTGAAGAATACAAACATCCCTTTAACCCAGGGTTTGGTCAGAATTTTTGCAACCTGATCATATGTGGAGATACACCAAAGCCTCACTTCTCCCTTCTAGATCTTGTCTTAGTTGAAATGATACTTGATCTCAATATCATTGGACCTATCATGGAATATTGGATTTTCAAAGAGTTTGATACAACTCTGATTATCACAGTATATCTCCATGGGATCCAATTCTTGATCATATAATCCTATAAGAAATTTTTGAATCCATATGACTTCACAACTAGCCATGCCCGTTGTCATATACTCTGCCTTTGCTGAACTGATGTCTACAT
Source organism: Picea engelmannii (assembly GCA_009831015.1). Classification (NCBI taxonomy): domain Eukaryota; kingdom Viridiplantae; phylum Streptophyta; class Pinopsida; order Pinales; family Pinaceae; genus Picea; species Picea engelmannii. Next base: position 29,931 of record ML799915.1, on the reverse strand, counting down.
AAGTTTTCTTCCTATTGAACCATGATATCATTGATAATCACAAGAGGAAGCAACACCCTGAGGTTCTCTTCCTATATGTTGCACTCACTGCGTAATATGAGTATGTATATCACTGTAGTCTCACTCCATCACCTCCAATATACCTCAACCCATACTCCATTGTACTTCTCAAGTACATGATCACATACTTTGATGTTACCCAATGCACCTGCCTTGGCTCCACCATGAACTGGCTCAAGGTGCTCACAAAAAAACATATGTATGGCTTGGTGTTGACCAAATACATCAAAGAAATTATCACATTTTTGTATAACCTAGGGTCCACCAAATCTAAATCTGAAGTCACAAACTTCTTTAGATTGTTAACCATAGGTGTAGCCATCAGTCTACAGTCATCCATCCTGAATCTCCTCAGGAATGCCACTATGTCCTTCCCCTAACCAAGGAATATCTCACCCGAACTCCACCATATCTCTAACACCAAGAACTAATGCATCAAGCTAATTTCCTTCATCTTGAAATCTATAGCCAAATTTTCTTTGCACTAATCTATAAGATCCTCTGCACTAGTGAGAAATAAATAATCCACATACAACACCAAGATGAGTGGATCAGTCCCAAAAATTATGAATTACAAGTTAGGATCTGCCTCACTCTTGGTAAAGCCCATACTCTACAAGTATCAATCAATCCATAAATACCACACCTTGGGTGCCTGCTTGAGTTTGTACAAGGATTTCTTAATCTTTCACATATGAGAATCCCTCTCATGTATCTCAAAGCCCTAAGGTTTCTCTATATATACTTCCTCGTCAATGATCCCATTGAGGAAAGTTGTCTTCATGTCCATCTAGTGAATCCTCCACCCCATGACTAAGGTAATAGAAATAACAACTCGAATCAAAGCATATCTGGCAGCTGGAGAGAATGTCTCATCGTAATCCACTCCCTCTTTATGAGAGAATCCTCTTGCTACAAACCTAGCTTTGAATTTCTTAATGCTTCCATCTGCAGCATGTTTGATATTGAAGATCCACTTGGAACTCACTACCGATTTCTCCTCCAATCTCAACACTATATCCCACACATCATTCTTCATGATGGAGGTGTAATCCTCAATCATGCCATCCCGCCAAACCTGTTGATGTGTCGCTTCCTCAAATATGGAAGGCTCAACATCAATGATTCTACTCATAAATTCCATATAGTTGGGAAACTTCCTCAGAATCCTACTCTCCCTGACAGTGATCCTAGGAGCCTCAACATTCTCTTGAGTGTCACTCAACTTCTGTGTCAACCATCGAGGTCTCATGATAGAACTAGGAAGGGTTGTTGACTCCTCCTCCTCACCTAAAGGTTGGATTCCTGAACTGGAAGTTGATGAGAAATGCTCATCCTTTGAAGCCTTTTGCTCCTCATCCTTTCACTATTAGTGGTTCCTGAGACTTCCAATATTCCAAGTACTCCTCGAATTTAGCATCTATGTTGACAACTATCTTCTTATGCATTGGTATGAATATCTTATAAGCCTTTAAGGTCTCTCTATACCCCACAAGTATTCCCTTCCGTCTTGAAGGCTCCAACTTCGTCCTCTTCTCCACAAGAACATGGATGTATACTGGATAACCAAATATCTTCAATTTCCCTATATTTGGCTTCACTCATGTGAATTATTCCTCAAGAGTCTTATCCTCCAATATCTCATGAAGACTCTTATTCTGCACATATGTTTTCACGTTACAAGCCTCTTCCCAAATAAGCATAGGCAGATCCTATCCATGTATCATATCTCTGGCAGAACCAATGATGGACCGATTCTTTCTCTCCACAACCCCATTCTATTATGGGTTGTATGAGACTATCAACTCCCTCTTGATCCCTGCTTCCTTGCAAAAATCCTTAAATTCATTTGAGGTGTAGTATTCCCCATTATATGACCTCAATACCTTGATCTTCTTGTTAGAATATCGAGGATTGTGCTTGTTTAACCATTGACGATACCCTCGTCACCCAACCACAGGCCTTAAGCCACCCTCCGAGCACCTTGACCTTGACTGAGAAGAGAATTTTGGCTGCAATCTATAGCCAAGAGAGGTTAAATTCACCAAGAAAAAGAATAGAAACTAAACTGAATAGATGATCCCACCCAGAAGCTAGCGCACCACTTTCCAGCTCTCCCAGAAAAACCTGCACACCAAACTGCTACTGCCTACAACTGCCTGCACAGATATTTCTCTCACTGCAACTGCTAAGATGAAAAATAATGAAACTGGCTCCCTGTATTTATAGTGCACTGGCCAGTCTAACTGGGGCCGACCTAGCTAGTCTAACTGGGCCGACTTCTCCTTCTGGGCATCAATAAATTCAATATAAATATATTTGTTCAGCCAACAACTTGTCTAGGGTTTCCTTCAATTCTTTGCTTCCTTCCGGAGGATTCTAGTCTCGTCATAGGTCATAATAGAGGTTCATAACTCCCGAAGCTACCATAATATTAACACTCCCTCCTAGCTAGGGAGGTATGGTCTTGAGCACAATAGACCATTCAACTGGTAGCACCACGAGCACCTGTCATTATTATCCAACTAGATAATCTCCTATGACAACTGATACAATATCAATTTATAGAACACACCTGTGTCTATTCTAGTAGTACACAACTACTCAGACTTTGTGAAACACAATCACAAATTGTCCTTCATAACAAATAGCAACCTGCATAGAAACAATGTTATGATAAAAACTGTATCATCTGGGCCAATCTTTCACTCACATCTGTGAGATCTAAAATAATGTCTGCCACCACAGTAGTCTTCATCTACATAGAAACAAGGTTATGATAAAATTGAATCATCTGGGCCAGTCTTTCACTCATGTTTGTGAAATCTGAAAGAATGTCTTCCCTTAGTATAGAGTATCAACAATAATCATCTAGGCCAATCTTTCACTCACGTTTGTGAGGTCTGAAAGAATGTCTTCCCTCAATATAGAATATCAACACTGGGCTATCTGCCCCATTCTTCTCAACCAAGGAAGAAGCATTGTTTCTAATTTTTTAACCTGGACCATTTCCCACCCTGGGCCATTCTTCCAACACTAAACAAAGTGTAACCTGGAGAGAATGAGTCTGCCCTCGAGAAATGCTTGGAACATTCCTTACCCTGGGCCATTCCTCTGACACTAAACAAAGTGTGACCTGGAGGGAATGAGTCTTCCCTAAGGAATGATTGTCCTGGACTATTCCCCACCCTGGGCCATTCTTATGACACTAAACAAGGTGTAACCTGGAGAGAATGAGTCTACCCTCGAGGAATAATTGTCCCTGATTGCTGAGCCTGGACTACTCCCCACCCTGGGTCATTCCTCCGACACCAAATAAGGTGTAGCCTGGAGAGAATGAGTCTACCCTCGAGGAGTAACTGTCCGGACCATTCCCCACCCTGGGCCATTCCTCTGACACTAAACAAAGTGTATCCTAGAAATAATGAGTCTTCCCTCGAGGAATGTCTGTCCTGCATCAACCTACAAAATAGACGATTCTTCCAAACTGCTCACAACTGTGAACTTCGAAAGAATGACTGTCCGACGAGGTGGACCATTCTACTTGACCACTACTCAAAGTGACTGCCAAGAAGAATGATTGTCCTAGACCACTCCCCATAATGGGAAGTCATTGTCTATGATACATCATCAATCAGTCTTCCTCCCATGTTAACTACAATGGGAAGCCACTGTCCGTCAGAAACCTCAATCCACTTTTCGAACAGGAAAGCATCTGTCCAATCTGGACTCTTACAAAAATAAATAACATTTTCAATTCTCCCTCCTAACTGGAGATTTATTTTAATCACAGAAATAAACATTTTTGCGTACCTTCTCTATCCTGGAGAGTCTTCCCTTTCATCTAAGGGAGTTATTTCCACAATCCCCATCTTCTCTCATAAATATGCAAACTTGATTATGGAAAGAGGCTTTGTCAGGATATCTGTTGCCTGCTCATCAATGGGGATATACTTGAGCTTTACTTCTCCTTCCTGGACTTTATCTCGGATAAAGTAGTATTTGATCTCAATGTGCTTCGACCTTTCATGAAACATTAGATGCTTGGATAATCTTATACAACTCTGATTATCACAATATATTGTGGTCGATTCTAGAGTCTGATCAAATAAATCGGATATTAACTTCCTTATCCATACTGCTTCTGTGTTCACAAGCTACCATATACTCTACTTCTACTGTACTAAGTGCGACAGACTTCTGCTTCTTGCTGCTCCAAGATATCATAGCGGAGCCCAAGCTTAAACACATACCTGAAGTACTCTTTTTGTCTTATGCACTTCCTGCCCAATCAGAGTCTGTGAATCCATGAAGTTGGATATCACTGGATGTGGTATATTTTAAGCCATATTTTATTGTCCCACGAATATATCTTAAGACATGCTTTGCAACTATCCAATGCTCTTGTCTCGGTTCCACCTGGAACTGACTTAATGTATTTACAACAAAGAAAATATCTGGTCGAGTATTTACCAAATACATCAATGATCCAATTAGTTGCCAGTATAAAGATGGATCTACTGGATCAGAATCTGGGACTTTCACTTTTCTTATATCCACATTCATAGAAGTGTCCATGGACTTACAATCCATCATTCCAAACTTATGAAGGATATTTATTGCATATTTTCCTTGTCCAAGGAATACTTCACCATGCTTCTACCATACTTCTAATCCCAAGTAATAGTGCATGAGACCTAGATCTTTCATATCAAATTCAGAGGCTGAATTCTTCTTGCACTGAATGATTAGAGATTCTTCACCTGTTATGAATAGATCATCAACATATAACAGTAGAATTACAGGTGCATTGTCCACGACTTTGTAGTAAAGGTTTGGATCTGCATGACTCTTGGAAAAACCAAGTCTGGTTAGATAATTGTGCATCCTGGCATACCAAGCCCTTGGATCTTACTTGAGTCCGTATAGAGCTTTCTTCATTCTGCAAACATGAGTGTCTCTGGAGTGTACCTCGAATCCTTGAGGTTGTTCAATATATACTTCTTCTTCGATAGCTCTGTTGAGAAATGTTGTCTTTACATCCATCTGGTGTAGATTCCATCCCATGGAAGTGGCAAGAGATATGATAGTTCTGATGGAAGTATACCTTGCCACTAGAGAAAAGTTTTTGTCATAGTCTTCTCCCTCCTTCTGGGAGAACCCTCTGGCCACGAATCTTGCCTTATATTTATCCACACTTCCGTCTGCTACATGTTTGATCTTGTATACCCATTTTGAAGTTACAACTGATTTCTCTTTGGGTCTGGGTACAATTTCCCATACTTCATTTCTCATAATGGACTGATGTTCTTTCGCCATAGCTTCTTTCCATTGTTCCCTTTTAACTGCTTCTTCAAATGTAGTAGGTTCTTCATCTAGAAGCTTTGTCATGTATGTTGCATAACTTGAGAATCTTTTCGGTCTTTTAGTCTTCTTGGATGTTCCTTCTGGAACCTTGATTCTTTCTGCGTCTTGTAAGGTGGATTCAAGCCAAGTTGGTCATTACTTATTCTTTGGTATATTATCTGGATCAACATTTTCACATATCTCCATAGGATGATCAGGTTGATCCTTTTCGTTATTTTCATCTTCTTCATTTAGTTCTTCAATTTATTCTTCTTCTATAGTTTCTTCAATAGATTTTCTGAAGGTCATTCTTTCATTGAATGTTACGTCTCTGCTTACTTCTATCTTGTGTTGATCTGGAATATATATTCTATAGGCTTTGGATGAATCACTATATCCCACAAATATCCCCTTCTTTCCTGAGGGTTCTAGTTTATTTCTTTTATCCTTGAGAATATGAGAATAAACTTGAAATCCAAATATTCTTAAGTTCTCTACGTTAGGTTTCTTACCTGAGAATGCTTCTTCTGGTGTCATGTCCTTCAATATGCGATGAGGGCTTCTGTTCTGCACGTATATGGTTGTCGTTGCTTCTTCTCCCCATAGAAACATGGATAGATCTTGATCGTTCAATAGGGCTTTTACTGTTTCTTCGATATATCCGTTCTTTCTTTCTGCTACACCATTTTGTTGAGGATTATGAGGAATAATTAGCTCCCTCCTAATCCCTGTTGATTTGCAGAATGCAACAAACTCCTTTGAGGTGTATTCTCCTCCATTATCTGTTCTTAATGTCTTGATCTTCTTGTTCGTAAGGTTTTCTATTTCTGCCTTGAATTCTTGGAACTTGTTGAATACTTCATCTTTTGACTTCAACAGGTACAACCATGTCTTCCTTGAATAGTCATCTATGAATGTTAAGTAGTAGAGATCTCCTCCTAAAGATTTGACTGGCATTGGACCACATATATCTGAGTGTATTAGATCTAGGGTTTCCTTAGATCTGTTGTTGCTTCTTGGGAATGGTTTCTTAATGTTCTTCCCAAGGGCACATCCCTTGCAAATTCCTTCGTGTGTAGACTTCAATTCTAGTATCCCTTCAACCGTCTTTCTGAGGAAAGGTAATGCTTGATAATTGATATGAGCGTACCTTCTATGCCAAATCTCATTAGGGTTGACTTCATCATGTACTAGGGCTTCTTCATTTCGTTCTAGTAGTCTATATAGATTCCCTTCATGTCTTCCAATAACCCTAGCATCTTTTATGATGGAATATTTATGCCATGATAACACCTTTTCATCTATGAAGGCTATTATGTTTCCTTTGTCTTCTAAACATGATATTGATACAAGATTATTTTCTAAACCAGGTACATATAGAACATTGATTAAGTGAACATGATTACTTGATTCTAATTTGATGGAGGCTTGTCCAAATCCTTCGACGGGGTAGGTGCTTTTGTCTCCAAGCTCCACTTTGTACGATGTTTTCTTCGCATTTAGATCTGAGAGTCTGGCTTGATTTCCCATCATGTGCCTGGAAGATCCACTGTCAATTATCCACATATCGTCTTCAATTGTCCCGGTAAGTGCTAAGTAATGTAAGAGACTGATTGTTTCGCACATGTCTTCGGTTGACTGATAACTGGTCATGCCTTGATCCAAAACTCCAACTGCGTCTTTTCTCTCTTCTGATAAGGTCAATAGGTGCATTGAGTTAGGGCGCATCTGGATATCTTCTCCTTCAGCAAGATGCTCCATCGCAAGGTGTCGGATCTGAGAATTAGGGTTTCTACAACTACTACTGCTAGTAACCCTAGCTGCAGTTCTTTGGAAGTTGCTCCTGCTAGTAACCGTAGCGGCAGTTCCTCAATGAGCTCAATACCTAGCGTTTATGTTTCCTTCCAGCTTTTTACGCTTACTGAAGGGGGTGTGGGCCCATAACCTGTTAGAATATAGAGGATTGTGCTCATTTAACCATTGAAGATACCCTCGTCACCCAACCACAGGCCTTAAGCCACCCTCCGAGCACCTTGACCTTGACCGAGAAGAGAATTTTGGCTGTAATCTATAGCCAAGAGAGGCTAAATGCACCAAGCAAAAGAATAGAAACTAAATTGAACAGATGATCCCACCCAGAAGCTAGCACACCACTTTCCAGCTCTCCCAGAAAAACCTGTGCACCAAACTGTTGCTGCCTGCAATTGCCTGCGCAGATATTGCTCTCACTACAACTGCTGAGATGACAAATAATGAAACTGGTACCCTGTATTTATAGTGGATTGGCCAGTCTAACTGGGGCCGACCTGGCAAGTCTAACTAGGCTGACTTCTCCTTCTTGGCATCAATAAATTCAATATAAATATATTTGTTCAGCCGACAACTTGTCTAGGGTTTCCTTCAATTCTTTGCTTCCTTCCGGAGGATTCTAGTCTCGTCATAGGTCATAATAGAGGTTCATACCTCCCGAAGCTACCATAATATTAACACTTCTTCCCTGTTTGTTTTTCCACCCGGGCCTTGAATTCTCGGACCCGACTAAAGATCTCATCCTTTGTCTTCATAAAGAAGATCCAGGTTTTCCTAGAAAAGTCATCAATAAATGTCACATAGTATGATTATCCCTGTACTGATGCTACTAACATCGATCCACATACATATCAATGAATAAGATTTAATATCCCCTTGGAAATAATCTCGCTTCTTAGAAAAGCAACCATGGCATTCTTTTTGAGTGCACACCCTCTGCACAAGCCATGTTGCTCAATACTGAAATCTAGAACACCAGTGAAAATATTCCTCAAGATTGGAAATGCCATGTAGTATAGGTGTCCCAACCTCCTGTGACATATCTCATAGGATTTTTCACTATCATGTACCAAGGCTTGAATAGGATTTCCTCACAACCTGTATAAATTTCCCTCTCTAACCCCAATTCTCATTGAAGTGCCAATGATATCTCCCTATGGACATATGAGTAGTTTCCTTCTCTAGAATATAATGGAAAAAAATTTCTCCTCCATAACTAAGACCGAGAGAAAATTATTCCTTAGTCTTGATACATATAGCACATCCTTGGTCTTGAACGAAGTACATAACTCAAGCTAGAACAAAAAATTTCCCCCACCCTTCACTACATACTTGGCATAATCATCAAGCTCCACATGGATCCATGAGTCCTCCTCCATCAGAATGTTGAACAACTCACATGCTTCTGTCATATGATGTGATGTACCATCATTCTAGTACCACACACTCCTGGTGGTTGTGTTGGTGGAAAGGCAAGAAACTAGTGAGAAATCACTATCAAACTTCATAGAAAACTCATCCAGCTGATTTTCTATAAATGATACTCCCTTCTGCAATTTTCCTCTTCTTTTCTTCTTCTTCAGACACGGAGATTCATAATGACCACTCTTGTGGCATGTGAAGCACTTTATCTTACTCAAGTCCTACTTCTTCCCTGGTTGTGAGGTTGAACCCTTTCCTTTTCTCTTTCTTGTCTAACTGACAAGGGCCAAGTTATCCTCACTACCTCCATTCCTGTTGGCTTTGGACTCCTCCCAAGTATCTTCCTGGATGCAATCATCCCAAATCCTCTCATAATTAGGAAGTTTCTCTTGAGCCCAGATCCTCTTGACAAATGGTTCCCATGACTTGGTAAAACTATTTAATGCCACATTTACAAGGTCTACATCAACCACTTTCTCCCCAATGGATGCAAGTTGATCATGTGTTTGTGTGATCCTCGTAAAATAGGTGGTAACATTGTCATATCGTGACATCTGGATGGATCTAAGCTTGTTTCTCAAGATCATCTTCATGTTCAATTATCACTTTGGAACACAACCACTAGAGCCTTGAACATCTCTCTGACTGGTTGTTTCTTTGTCACATGAGGGATCAAATGATCCTTCACAGTGTCCATGGTCACTCTCTAGGCTTTAATTGCCTTATTTTCATGATCCACCAATTGAGTTGCATCTGTTAGTACAAGAACAACCTTCTCTACAATCTCCCAAAGGTCATGTTCCTTCAAAAGTAAGGTTACCCTTGCCTTCCAGGAAAGTTGGATGCTCCATCAACTGATCTTCACACCTAAGACTAGTTGTTGCCATTTCTAGATATGAACAAACAGTCATGGAATCAACCCTATTGATTTATAGATCTGCAAAAATATTTTGCAATTGGTTTCCTTCTCAAAGAGAAAGCTCAATTCCCAACATGTAGATACTTTACTACCTTGTGCTTTTCCTTGTTGATAAATAAATAAATAACACAAAGAATAAAATAGACTCGATGGAAATAAAACAACGAAAGCAATAAAACTAGAAACCAAACTTCACATGACACACATAAAATTTCCCCTTCAAATAAGTTTTTCATTCAAATAACTTCAAATCTTACAAGGGCTCCCAAACTGGGAAAATACCCCGTTGAAAATCTACAAGAAACCCTTGCAACTCAACAACTCAATCATTGTTGTACGACCCCATAATTGGCATTCTGTATGATCTATATGCGCCCTACACGACCTTCACAACATGTATGTACGTGCATGTGTCCACTAACCTACGCATATGTACACACATGTGTACATTGCTCCACCTATATGTATGTGCCCCGACTACTAGTCTGGCGCATATGTACGCACTCTGTTGCACTTGTGTGGCATGTGTGTACACACCCTTTTGTACATGTCTGATGCCCATGACGTTGCTCTGACTCTGTACGACCTGATCGATGGTTGTACTTATTGTTTCTCTACTGCTCATACTTGTCCTTGCTACCAAATATGTATGTTGTTTCTTCCTTCTCCTTTGGACCGATCATATCTCTAAGTGAAAGTTCTTCTTCACTCGTAAAAGTCCTTCTTTGCTCTCTCTATAAGTCATTGACTCCAATAGATGTATTGTTATTTGTGTCTTTTCCATTCACCTAGCCTTGCTTTTATAATTGTGAGTTTTGACTGAATCAAACATAACTCTAATCTCCAAAGTGATTAACGGTTGAGATTAGATCTCACCTCACTTTAGATCAATGTCTAATATTCATTGCACCGAGAGTATCTAGGTTCTCTACACACATTACATGCATTGTTACACACACACACACACACACACACATATATATATGACTTTCTTACATATGTATATGACACCATATAAAATATTAATTCCATATTAAATAATAATAAAAAAAATCATCCCTCTTGATAGATTAGGATTTAAGATGGATCTAAGATGGTTTAATTCACTAATGCTAATAACTTAACATTTCATTAAATTAAATTCAAATAATTAATAAAAACAATTTTCTTTAATTATTCATTTAATTAAAGTAAATTACTAAGGTTGAAGGCTTTGAACTACTTCCACAAGTAGACGTGTGCAAAGAGTGTTGACAACTCAAAATACATTATTCCTCATCGAGATTTACAAGTAATAATAATAATAATTTATCTGACTTTTGCATGGATCAATATTCCATGTATTTTGGACTCTTACCTCACACTTCGGGTTTTGCCCCATTTTAAACCAACCGAGATGCTCAAAAAAATTGATTAAAATTCTGAATTGACCAAAAATTTAAAAACTGACCACTGAAAAGATAAATAAAAAGGAAAGATTGCTCCCAAATTCACCCACTCCATATCTCTTTCCTTACTTTTACATCTCTTCCATCCAGCATGTAAGTATGCTCAACTTCTCGTAAAATCTCGTAAAAAGGATCAGGTTAAAGCCACTTGATTTTGCCTTTTGCATTCAAATATGTCAATGAAAATGAAGATGGGACTGGGACTGAGAATAAGAATAAGAATGTGTAAACATCGTGAGAAGACCCGTGTGATCCAACCAGA